>JADLZN010010764.1:0-142208 GCA_018155175.1 Sinocyclocheilus anophthalmus
ATATATTTTGTATTATATACACTACCATTCAAAGGTTTGAAGTAAGAAAAAAAGGGGGGAAAATAAGTTCCTACTTTTAAGCAAGGATGGATTAAATTGATCAAAAGTGACAGTGAATTCATTTATAATGTTACAAAAGATTTTTATTTAAAAAAATGCTTTTTGAACTTTATATTCATCGAAGCATCCTGAAAAAAAAGAATTGTGGTTTCGACAAGGTTTCCTTTCTCAATATCTATCCATAGATAGATAGATAGTCTGTTTTTTTTTTTCATAGTATTTGAACCGTAGTCTTGGGACCTTGTATATCAGATGAAAGTATTTGACCATTGTGGAATACAGATGCTGACAGTCACAGACACAGACACAGGAAGAAACAAGAAATCCCAGTGTTCACTGCAATGATCTATCAGTCTCACTCTTAGCCCACTCTCTCAAGTCTTTTCTCCCCCCATTATATCCCCCACAATATCTCTCTCTAACACAAGCTTCCACTGAGCCCCAGACTTGACAGCGAAAGCCAGAGAGAGCGAGAGGAATGAGAAAGAAAACAATTCTGCCATATGCTCAGTTGCACAATAGAGAAAGATGGGTCTATACGGAATAAAGAAAATGAATGTTCAAAACAGAACAAAAAGAGTTCCATCAGAATGGAGCTGTAGTGCAGCACCATGTCCAAACCAGAGTCGGCAAATGATAAAAGTAACTTTTTTGTCCCAACTGACTGAGCTTTTTGTTGATTGCTTGGTTTATATTTATGCTCTTTTATGTTCTGTAACCCTCACGGTAAAATCTCATCGGTCCGAAGTCCCACTTCACATTAAGCATCAAAAATCTTCTGATATCTATGACTGAACAGAGAAATCACTCCTAGCTCAACTTGTCACATCACACCTAGTTTGAACCAGGGAGGTCTGTTATAAGCTGTCTCAATAGCCCCTTTCATACCAGAATGACATTTCATTACACAAATGCGCTGTTTACACAAGCTACAGAGTTCCGTCTTTTTACCGATAAGATACCATTCACACATCAGTACCAAAATACCAGTAAACTCTGTAAAGTCAGTCATCAGAAATTACCTTTAAATGCTGTGCCATCTTCTTCATCCAGCTGAATTAGGAGGAGCGCTTTAGTTACACGATCTGTCCAATCTGATAACATGTTCTAAACTTCTGAAGGGGATGATTACACAGAACATGTTTTTGCACACAAGGCGCATAATAGATACTAATAGTACTACAGTTAATATAATATGCAATAGCAACTGCAGAGCCACAGTGCTGATGAATGGAAAAGAAGGCTGGTTTTTTTTGTTTTCTCGGGGGGAACATGTGAAATGTGGTTGAATGGTCGGATATTCGTCTAGTACATGTTTACATAGAAAAAGAATTAAAAGCAGCAGTGCTTACTGTAAATAGCTCAGACAGAGTTTTATGATTGGCCCAAAGTAGAATTCTTACAACAGCACAATCTGCCCTCATATGTGCTCATACCAGTAATCCTATTCCTTGTTTACCCATAGCATACCAGTAGCATACTGGTAATGCAACTTTTCATACCAGAAAATTACCAGAACTGATTACCGGTATTTTTCAAAAGGTCCTGTTCACACATGATCTCTTAATGATAATTTACCATGGGGCTAAATGACAGGAGCTAATGACAGTTGCTCAGCTGGCCTATGTGATTTAAATTCTATATGGACATAGAAGTTTTGAGCCAATCACCCGAGCAATAAATGCCATGTGACTAATTAATCAGGAAGATAACATCATGTTAATGCTGATTAGCTGATAACACCACATGGCACACAGTCACTAGTCCTTCACTAGTGACTATCCTGAACTGTGAAAGGCAAGCTCTCTACCCAATAATATCCTGTCACTCTGCACTAGGCTGTCAAAAAGACGTCAAATGAAATAGAAATCAGAATGTAAGGATTTCAGCAGACGCAGAGGAGAGGAAAATGTGCTCCAGGAGTGGATGAGAGGGAAGGAGAAGGAGTTACAGTCCTCCCACCGTCTCTCAGATTCCTGCTAGCATCTTTAGGGTGACCCCCTACTCATTCCCTGGCAGAGAGTTTGGAGGGGAAGGAACTTTAGCAGGATTAAATGGCTTAAATGTGGGTCTCCCTCTCATTACTGCCGGCGTTCCTATGACAATACGAGAAGGAGTGGGTGAGAGTTGGAGGGAGAGAAGGGGGGGGGGCGAGAGATGCAGAGGGGGAAGACAGGAGGGAAGAGGACGATTGGCTGCGAGTTGTCTGTCCCATCTGGTCGCACACTCCCACACACTCCACCAGCTTTAGTGAAATGAGACGGTGAGCTTTCACGCTGTAGGCGTCCAGAGAGAAAGAGACCTGGGAATGGTGAAAGGAGTGATGGGAAGGAGATGAGAAGGAAGAGATATATTAAAGGAATAGTAGAAGAGAAAGCTAGCGAAACGGGTTAGGCCACAAGGTTAGATGGATGGAGAAAAAAAGAGGAACAGCTGAGGAAATGGAGCCTTGCGGGCACCTGGACTCAAAGCGATACATTCAGTATAGTGCAGAGTCATGTAGTCAGACATTTGACTATCTAGTCCACTTTGATGCTTATTCTGGCCAAGGTCCACCCCTTAGAGTCAACACGGTAAGCTGCTCCTGAAAGGCTACTTCCTGTGACTTGTTTCACCTTGCCTCTAAACACCTGTCTGATATTTGTAAGTTACTCCCGAAACACCGGGTAGAGGATCAGCTCATGTGAAATATGAATAGTTAACCATAACTAATTATGATTAATTGTTAATATTTTAGATCCACTGTAGATATTAGCTGACCACTCAGGGTCAACCGTCTTGTCATTTCTAAGAACGTTAATTTCCTGGTTAAAGGAAATAACTTTCTTAATGTACAATTCTATAAGCTTGTAACGTAAAACTGCATGATTATTGACTCCGGTTATGAGAAAACAATGAACACGTCAAGTGTGATACAAGTTAAGGTTTTATTAACTACATAAACACTTAAACTAGTCTAACATACTACATAAACACATTAAGCCGGTCTAACATACACATACACACACACACACACATACAGTTGGTATAGGAAAGGGTTAAAGTTTAACTCAGCATAGAAAGAGGCATAAAGAATGAATTTTATGGAACACTTTACATGTATATTCAACAGATCAAAGCCTTCAGGGCTACGTCAGATTCTGAGTTCAAACACAACTTTGTAAAAAGGTGAAAATGATACCTAATGTATCAATTAAAAAGACTAAGTTTGATACTTAGTTTTTCAAAACGAGTCTCGGCGGTTTGAAAGAGATTCCTGATGCAAATCTTTAAGCTTCCCGTAGATCTTTGCTGAATTCGGGTCGAAGAAAAGAACCAGTTTGAGTCAGAGTAACTTGATGAATGGAAAGGACTAGGCCGAAGAAAGGCCTGGCACAAATGCTTTGGTATCCTGAAGAGTTTTCTCACATCTTCATCTTAGCATCTGACGAACCACCGACTGGGCGGGTCACATGGTGTGTCAGCTTTAAGGTCAGAGAAGATCCCCGCCTCTCAAGATGGGCTTATCCAATGAGAAAAGCCGGAATCCCAAGTGGGCGTTTTGAGATCCTGTGGAGTTTATGGCTCTTTGTGTGGAAACATGGTACTTTAGTATCTGAAACTTTGATTGAAAATACTAAAGGTTCTCAGGGCACTAATATATTGCCTACGTACCAACAAATAATATACATTCTTGTTTAGATCATCAGAAGGCGAATTCATAGATACTAAACAAGCTATATGTAAGGTTATATGAATGAGTGGTTATCGTAAGCATGAATAAAAATAGTCTATAATTCAACAGATTAATACAAAACAGCAATAATACACACAATGGCCTGAAGAAAATGTGTGTTCATTCAAAGAAAAGGTTTTCCTATGAATTAATTAGTAGAACAGTCCATTTCTCCTGTGCATTTGTACCCCTTGTTTCTGGAGAAAGCAGAATGAGAGCCGGCTCGCATTCCACAAGGTTGTAAATGTATCGGGTTACCATGAAACCAGGGTCTTGTTCGGCGTCCTGGGGTGTTACAAAGTATTTGTGAAATCTAGCTAACAAAAAATATATTGTGTGTTTGAGTGGTCCAGAAGCTACACCAAGTTTGTTATTAGCTGGTTAAGTGTATATACTTGATATAAGGGTCTGTGGGTCAACCTAAAATCAGATACAACCCTGTTATTAGTGCTCAAGGAAATCTAGTTCCATCTCTCCAAAATAAATAAATAAACTGATTGTTTTTTGAAAAATGTAATGCCATGAACCATGAATCACCAAATCTTCTTGCTCAGAAGTCTGAATCAGAAACAGCCTGTGTTTCTTCTTATCATTTTAATTAGTGCTGATATTATCCTGCACTCTGTGGTGGTTCCTGGTTTGAGTCCAACTTGGTTTTAGTGATGGAAGGAAAGGAACTGTCTTTTCAGTGGAGAAAATATCCCACCAGATTGGGCACAAGGGGCATAATTGGAGCTGCCTGGTACCTTGTAACCTTGTACTTTGTACCTTGATGGACTTGTGTGCACCCTGACCCCTGAAAAATCCAATAAAGCTAGAAAGTTGTTGCCATTTTGTGTACAATATGTAGCGAATAGACCGAGTATGCCATCTAAGGCTGGGACTAGAGTCAGTGAGATGTGTCAGTAAAGGCTCAGACACACCAAACCAACATCAAAGAACTATCAACAACAAAAGCCGACTATGCTGTCGCACCTGCACCTGGGCCAAAAAGTTGAGCTTGAACACACAGCAAAGACTACAGCCAACTAGCCTGTAGGTTCCGTGCCTATGTGAGAGGAAATAACTCTCCATACCAGCAGTAGCAATAGCTGTATTCATTATACAAAAAGGGAAACCAGAAGAAATAGGACTGCGGATATACAAAGAGAACAGCCATCTCTGTGTGCCTTCTTGGCTTTCTTTCGTCACTTTCGTTTTCTCTCATTGTGCACTGGTTCGCTAAGCTGAACAGCTAATCAGAGTGCTCTCTCTCACCGATGGGTTCCACCGCAGATTCGACGAGCTCCCAAAAAGCTGCCGACGGGGTCCGACTAGTGCCAACAACAGTCCGACATTGGCCAGCGGTCAACCGTCATCTTGGTGTGTCACAACTTGGTGTTAAGTCAGAGAAAAGAGTTGAAAGGAGAGTCACTTAAGCCCTCGATATACTCACAGCAGAGCCCCAGAGCACACCTACCTATTATTTAACTGCCACGGATCAATGATAGTTCAAAGGCGTTAATCTGCTGGAGCAAATCTTTTCAGAATGTTCGCTTTGGCAAGCTGTTTCAAACTCCCAAAATGAACTTTATTTTGGCCTGATTTCGTTTGAAATGTCACACGAGTTTGTTCTTTGATTTTGCTTAAAGTACTGTATATCGGGGTCTTAAAGTTATAGTCAAGACATGTTTGCTCCTCATATAGATCCCTGTTAAAGCTGTGTCTGATTGTGTGTTATTGTGTTTCATTGGTTCTGTTTTATGTCTCTGTGTGTCAGGAGGCCATGCAGCAGTGGTACCAACACTACCATGCACAGAACTATGGCAACTCTAGCCAAGAGACAGCTGCAGTTACTGAATGCACAAAAGAGCAACCTCAGGTAAGTACACACATACACAGCCGTACTATGGGTAATGTGCCATTGACAAAAAGAAAAAAAAAATGCAAATGTAAAAAGATTAGGCAGGCATTCCAAACGTGAGTTGCAAATTATTAACGACGAAAAGATGAAATTGTTTGTTTTTTCCTGCATGTCATGTGAATTAAATGACATCATGAACATAAATATATACAGTGGGGAAAAAAAGTATTTAGTCAGCCACCAATTGTGCAAGTTCTCCCACTTAAAAAGATGATATTTCATCATAGGTATACCTCAACTATGAGAGACAAAATGGAGAGAAAAAAATCCAGAAAAATCACATTGTAGGATTTTTAAAGAATTATTTGCAAATTATGGTGGAAAATAAGTATTTGGTCAATAACAAAATTTCATCTCAATACTTTGTTATATACCCTTTGTTGGCAATGACAGAGGTCAAAACGTTTTCTGAAGTCTTCACAAGGTTTTCACACACTACACTGTTGCTGGTATTTTGGCCCATTCCTCCATGCAGATCTCCTCTAGAGCAGTAATGTTTTGGGGCTGTCGCTGGGCAACACGGATTTTCAACTCCCTCCAAAGATTTTCTATGGGGTTGAGATCTGGAGACTGGCTAGGCCACTCCAGGACCTTGAAATGCTTCTTACGAAGCCACTCCTTCGTTAACTGGGCGGTGTGTTTGGGATCATTGTCAATGCTGAAAGACCCAGCCACGTTTCAACTTCAATGCCCTTGCTGATGGAAGGAGGTTTTCACTCAAAATCTCACGATACACGGATCAGTCGTCCTGGTCCCTTTGCAGAAAAACAGCCCCAAAGCATGATGTTTCCACCCCCATGCTTCACAGTAGGTATGGTGTTCTTTGGATGCAACTCAGCATTCTTTCTCCTCCAAACACGACAAGTTGAGTTTTTACCAAAAAGTTCTATTTTGGTTTCATCTGACCATATGACATTCTCCCAATCCTCTTATGGATCATCAAAAGCTCTCTAGCAAACTTCAGACGGGCCTGGACATGTACTGGCTTAAGCAGGGGGACAAGTCTGGCACTGCAGGATTTGAGTCCCTGGCGGCGCAGTGTGTTACTGATGGTAGCCTTTGTTACTTTGGTCCCAGCTCTCTGCAGGTCATTCACTAGGTCCCCCCGTGTGGTTCTGGGATTTTTGCTCACAGTTCTTGTGATCATTTTGACCCCACGGGGTGAGATCTTGCGTGGAGCCCCAGATCGAGGGAGATTATCAGTGGTCTTGTATGTCTTCCATTTTCTAATAATTGCTCCCACAGTTGATTTCTTCACACCAAGCTGCTACCTATTGCAGATTCAGTCTTCCCAGCATGGTGCAGGTCTACAATTTTGTTTCTGGTGTCTTTGACAGCTCTTTGGTCTTGGCCAAACTTGAGTTTGGAGTGTGACTGTTTGAGGTTGTGGACAGGTGTCTTTTATACTGATAATAAGTTCAAACAGATGCCATTAATACAGGTAACGAGTGGAGGACAGAGGAGCCTCTTAAAGAAGAAGTTACAGGTCTGTGAGAGCCAGAAATCTTGCTTGTTTGTAGGTGACCAAATACTTATTTTACGAGGAATTTACCAATTAATTCTTTAAAAAAAAAAATTTGATTTTTTTTCTCATTTTGTCTCTCATAGTTGAGTATACCTATGATGAAAATTACAGGCCTCTCATCTTTTTAAGTGGGAGAACTTGCACAATTGGTGGCTGACTAAATACTTTTTTGCCCCACTGTAGTATATTATTGAAATAGTAATGTTTTAGGTAGGGCTAGGTAAAAATAAATAAATAATGGATTTATCGATTTTAATCGATTCTCATTTTTACGAAACGATATTGATTCTTAAATCCCAAGAACGGAACATTGTAGTGTGTCTCCCATCCAATAAATTAATTAAATAATAATAAAAAACAGATCTTCTCCTCCGCTTTAATACCAGTTATAAACATGAATGAACATCCAAAGGTCAAAAGAAAGAGTACAACTTAGCAAAATCCGTATCCTGTCTCATGTAATCGCTCAATCAGTGTTTCAACCGCGGAAAGACGTCAGTATAACAGCTTGTAAACAATATGTCACGTAACGTCACATTTACCACAGAAGAAAACATATTTGGTGACCATAAACTTGTTAGTCAGCTAGAAAAATGAACTCTAGAGAGGAGCATTTTGTTAAATATGCACCATATATCATTCAATTTTGTACAGTTTTTCAATATTTCATTTATGTTTGGATAAATCCGTAAAATTTTATGACAGCGATTTAAATGTTTATATTTCAAAAAACGAATTGGAGCAGAAATATAATTATGTACAGTAATTGTAAAGTTAGTATTATAACTTTATTATTATAAAAACTTTATTGAGTGTAATTTTAAGTGTTTGTATACAAATCAGTTCATTTGAACCTTCAATATTATAGTAATGTAGTACCAACTGACTCTCATGTATATTTAACAACATTAGTTGATTAGAGATTTTTTTTCCCTTTTCGAAAATTTGCCATGTACTGTACCTGATTTTTATCCAAAATAATCTGTCAAATCGGAATCAAATCTAATCGCAAGCATGTGAATTGAAATCGAATTGTGAAAAACCCATCCCTAGTTTTAGGGGGTACTTATTTTAGGTCTAAGGGGTCCTGCTGACAAAAAATAAATAAATAAATACATTTTTGGGAATCACTTAGTTAGGAGATAGAAGATGCCATGAACTCAAAATGTCATGACCAACAATAGAAGTCCATGGAAAGTCCCCACCATGATAACAAATGTGTTTGTGTTTGTCACAGGTGGTGGTCACCTCCTCATACGGAGACTACAGTTCCTACATGCATGCTGTCAGTCAGTACTATTCTCAGACGCAGATGAGCCAGACAGCTGCTCAAGTCTACCAGCAACGAGATGTCAGCAAGGGTACTCTATCCACACACACACACACACACACCACACCCACACACACACGACAGAAAAACACATCCTGCTTAATGGCTCACTTACTGTGTACATAATATATCGCGACCATCTCAAAACTTACACACTGAAAGGGATTCTACTGTGCAGGAATGCAAATACATACACTGCAGCAGAAATGCTAAACAGTTCACACACTTCCCAAACCTCACACATTCTCTAGAGGTAGAAATATTCCAGCCGTCATACTTCTGACAGATGTCAGAAAAGTCAAAAGCCTGGACTTCCACTGTGTCTAAGTGTCTTGTGACTGACACGACATCTCTCTATGACAGGTCACTCTGTGACTTACTGCCGATTGTTCATACTGTCACAGACCAAAATAGGTCAGAAATTAGACTTTCATTTCTCTGTAGGTATATACAGTATGGAAACTGTATGCATTTAATCTATAATCTATACTGATTGTATGCTTGCATATTACAGCATGCATATTAAACCAAAATGTTTGTAAAATAAAATAAAAAACAATAAAGCTGTGTTACAGAAACTATTAATAAAACTAAGCTTTTATCCATGGTCTTTTTTTAAGCTGTAATGAACTACTATTCAAAAGTTTGGGGTGTTTTTTTAAGAAGTCTCATGCATTTATTTCAAATATTTATTAAAGTACTGTAAAAACAGCAATATTGTGAAAAATATTACAATTTAAAATAACTGTTTCATATTGGAAAATTTTAAATGTAATTTTCAGCAGCCATAATTGACAAACTTATGCCATTACTTTACAGTCTTCAGTGTGACATGATCTTCAGAAATCATTCTAATATGCTTTTGGGTTACAACTGGGGGGGGGGAAACATTTTGATTAATAACAATGTTGAAAAAAGTTTGTGGTGCTAATAGTTTTGTGTTACCGTCAAACATGCATTTATTTACTAATTATATTATCGCCACAATGTGCGTGAAACATTGAAAAATTATCAAGAATTTCTTTTGCTTTAAATGACAGCAGCACTTTAGCTGCATGAACGCCATTGTTGCACTGTCACAAATTTGCTTATTTGATTAATGACCTAGAAATACTGACGAATCTTAATTACATCTTCATTCTAAAATTCTACATATTAAAGACTGCGAGCTGATTTATGTGCTGGCTTTGTGGACTGTATACACAAAATGTGTTGCGATAGAAGTTAGCTCATGTTTGTGTGTTGGTGGTATTTGTGTGGGGTGTAGGAGCTTATGTAAATGTGGTGGCAGGTGGTGTTACAGGTCAGACACACATTCCTTACTTAGTCTCATGACACTTTCAGGACATGGGATCCTGCTGAAAACACTCCATCACTCCTCAGCACAGCAGCTGGGCCAGTGTGTGTGTGTTGCATATGGAGAGATACTGTATAAGTGTATGTATAAATGTTTGATGGTGTTCTCTATAGGAGGTGGAGGTGGTGAAGACCCCCTTGAGTGGGCCTCTGCACACCTCTCTGAACGGCACTGCTCAGACCCTGCTGCCCACCTACAGTGCCCTACCCATCATGCCTAGCTTCATCACACCAACTCACACGCACACACACGTGCCCAGTCCTGCCGCGCACACACCCGCCGCACCCTCAGCCACCGACTGGAACAACTACTATTATGTGAGTGTGTCTTTCTATATAAAATGTGTGTATAATTGTGTGTGAGAGAAAGAGAAGTGAAACGAACCACATATATTGTGACATATTAGGACTACAGCAGACACCTGAAAGATTACATGTGTTTAGATTCCAGAAAGGAAAAAAAAGTATAATTTCAGTAGAAAAGGTTAAGGCGTGATAACATTAGCATTAGTCCATTGTCCATTCTCAGTAGTGTAGCGATGCACGAAACATCTGTTTGTTTAAAGTTTAATGTGAAACCCACATGGGGAAGGGGTATTTTGCCATACAAAGTATTACACCCTTCTTGTCGAAATTTAAACAAATATTTTGTCCAAATTGACCCTTCGCAAAGACCCGCCCTGCTTCATTTCTGTTGCTATGTCCGACAAGCCATGGTGCTTTCACGCCACACATCATGTTGTCACGCAGTGAAAAATACATCGTGGAGCAAAGAGGAAACTGACAACATGCAGACAGACAAGACAGAGCAGGTTATTTTTGGTATGAAACCAAGTCTCATCTTTCAAATTTTGTCCTTTATTTAAGAAATTCAAACAATTTAATACCGTTTTGTGGCTCTTTGATGTGTCGTGACAGATAGCGTAGGCCTCAGAGCAAGCGGCACATGAACCATCATCTCTTCCTCTTTACTAGCTATAGCACGAAATGAACATGAATGAATCATCAGAAGGCATCTTGTTTCAACTGCGGAAAGACTACTATATACACCATTTTCCACCAACGGGATCTACTCTTCTGTTTGGTTTGTTTTGTTCAGACAAAATGGCAGATTTGGGCGTATTATTGATTTGTCTGATAGCCTTGTTCAAACTCCGGTGAAGGGTCAATTTAGGCCCAAGTACCCAGACCGTAAGCTATTGAACTGTGAGGTTCTACATAAGGTCACTCAGCTGTGGCAAAAACACGGGTCAAATGGCCAATTAAATGTTATCGAGGGCAGAAATAGGCTTCCATAGTTTGAGTAAAAAAAAAAAAAGGTATTGACACTTTTATTTCAATATCTCTGATGTGACTATAATTTCAGTTGTAAACTTTATACCACAATGACTAGAATTAATATAGACTTACATCTAACGTGGACTGTATACTAACAATGGGCCTCATTTATCAATCTAACGTAGAAACGAGCTCAGATCCGTGCGCACAAATCAACTTACGACATAGTTCACGTGTGATTCATGAAACATTCGTATGCCGCCGATCTCATCGTACGAATGATCGCATGTTGATAAATGTGGCGCCAGAAAACAATCGTCATTTGAATATCACGCCCCTAAAAACACCCCGCTTTAGAAGCCTTGCCCCAAGAGTTTACGACACGCAGAAACAAAACCCGGCCAAAAACAGGAAGTAATCTCGCTGAAGAGAAATTGATCTTACTCCAAAAAAACCTGTTAACCTTGTAATTGCAAACAATTAAGCTACATTAATATATGTAATTTATATATATATTAAAATACTGGTAAATATAAAAATTATAGCCTATTTAGTTCCCATCAGTCTACAACAAATATTTTAAATTTAACAGTATTCAGAACAGAACAAGAATGAAAAATAAGTAGTTATAAAATTATATTTTTAACTGTAAAATAAAACACAAATTAGGCTACAGTGGCATTCATTATAAACAGCATACAAATGTCAAGCAAAACTGAAACGGCATTGGGCTCACGCGCCTGTCTCATACCACAAAAATCCAAATGTATCCATTTTTGCCATATCCTATTTGTAACATTTGTTTGCATAACTATTATTCATTATGCAGCCTAAACATGGGTTTATACTTCACTCATGTTCTAATATAAGTGTAAAATCCTTCACATGCGCAAAAAATTTTATTGTTTGGGCGCTGCACGCTGATCTTACAGAGGACCTTTTAAAATAAACAGTGTAACTTTTATGTTTGGTTGACTGCATTTTAGTTTGATGCTGAATGGCTGAAATGTCAGGCAACGCTAGAACTAATGTTGTCTGTGTGTATGTGAGGCGCCTGTGCGATCAGATGGATTAAATCAAATAAAGATATAAAGAAAAGAAATTAAATGCATTAAGAGTGTCACAAAAACGAGCATAACCTATACTTGTTCGCACAGTGTCCCCCCACCCCCCCCCCCACCCCCCCCCCCCCCCTTTGTTAATCTTTTAATTATATTATAACCTATTATATATTTTGTGTGATCCTACTGATTTTATCCCTTTTATAAACTTAATTTCAGTTTTTCTCCATTCACAGAAGCGCTGCAGGTGCATGATGCAACGATTGAATCCTCATTGTCGTTTATGCTGCTATTCGCGCATATAAAGCTAAAGCCCTGTACAAAACAACACCAAAAAAAGACATTCTAATCTTACTGATTAACGATCGACTAATGAGCTTCGTTTGACGGTCAGGAATATAAAAATGAACAAAATGCTGTCAATCTACAATTCTCCAGCGTATTTACTATGCTGTGCGCAACTTCATGTAACTTCATGAGACCAGACGTGAGATTTGATTGTAGCCACCGCTCACGTCCATATTGATAAATTCAAAGTTTTGCATTGAAACGACCATACGCCCAATTTTCTGTAGTACGTTCGTTTCGTAAATGAGGCCCAATGTGACTTTATATGCCAAGTTGCGACTGTTGCTTGTAACTTCATAACGTACAGTATGATTTTATTTCTTATTTTAAACTTTATCTCACAATAATATAAAATAATCCGCAAAAACTTTTTTTTTTTAACAAAAAAAGAGGCAAAACAGTGTTTTCCATGCATCACAGCCTCACAAATGCTAGTGTTATTTATCATTTGTTAACCATAAAAGTGTCCATCAACGTTTTGAAATGATAAATGAAAACATGTAACCTATAGAGTGCAAATTTAGTAATGCCCTTAAAATTAAATACCCCCCATTGAAACACCACCGTTTATAGTTTTTTTTTTTTTTTTTTTTTTTTTTGTTACTTTGGGTGTTGTGCTTTGTGCCAAGAACATTTTTTAGGTAAGTTTGACAAGGCCATTAAAAGTGTAAACAATGAAATATCAAGCACCATTTCAGTCAAAAATAGTGCAAGTGTGATATTTACCGTTCATAAATGCAAAATTTAAATGGATTTTTTTTTTTCTATGAACCCTATATAAAATGCCCCGGCAATAGTACTAGTATAATTATATTAGACAAACAATGATATATGGAATGTTATTTAGAATGATAGAAAGACAGATGGGTAGATAGGTCAAGTGAATACATATGGTGTGTGTTTGTGCTCTGCTTGATGGTGAAGAAACCAGTAGGAGTCTGGCAGTAACTTTATTCTTCAGTTGGAAGTAGAAAACTGACACATTGAGAGATGAAGACCTCTAACTGCGCTTTGCTGATTCAAAAATAGGTGTTTTATTGTAGTGCAAGAGTCAGAGAAAATTCCTCAGACGTGTGTGGGCTGAGGGAGCTAGACGGCGTCAATCATTTACTGTATGGACCACAAAAAACCCGTCACTCATTTACTGTATGTCACTCAAACTCAAGCATACAGTGAACAATGAGTCATGTTCATCTTCCTCAGCAAACAGGTGAAATCATTCTAATCACTATAATCACTTCTGTTATAATCAACCTCTTTCTTTCTCTCCTAGAGTCAGGCTAGAGGGCAGAAGAGAGAATACCCCACACTGCCGACACAGGAAGTGACATCAGAGGGGCCGTATGTAGGCCAGCACTCACAGGGTCTTGGGGGACAGTACGCCGACTACTTCAAGAAGAAGAGGATCTAACTTGTATGTTGCCGTTGTCATGTCCAGGCCTTAACTTTTAGTCTATTACTGATATTTATGAAAAGATTGTACAATTTATTGTGCGTAAGGAGGTTTATTCCTCTTCTTGAACTGTATGTGGATGTGGGTACTGTTGTTATTTCTGTCCGACGCCAGGCGGGACCTCTTAAGATTGCTCTGACTCTGTCCCAAATGATGCATTAAGATAATTGATATAGCTCTTTTTCTGTTCTGCCTGTTTACCTCTGCCCCAGGCGGGACGTACCATTCCACTCCTGAGGGGGGGTTTATGTGTCCGTGTTTTACTGTACAAACGGTTAAGGGCTGATAAAGATTGAGCTACACTCAGAGAATAACAATTTTCAAAGATTATTTTTTTCTGACAGGGTAGGGCATAGCCAATGTATATTGTATATTCTGCTAAATTGGTGTATTTTTTACTGTGTACAGACATTGAGGATATTATTACTATTAATGTCTTGCTTAATGCGTCACTGTTTATCTTGACTATCGATTCGCTTTCCGAAGTGTACAGGAAACGCGTGTTCATATCATTGAGGATTAATCTTTAATGTGTGTCTTTGAACATACTGCTGTATCTGTAGGAACGATCAGCCATTCTGAAAACTGCAGGAGCCTTAAAACACGGCGCTCAGAGAAGACATGGCTAAGGCAATAACCTCTACCTTCTCTGGAGAAACTACGTCAAGGTGACTTTTCCCCCAGGTGTCGGTGGGATGGCCTCCACACAACTTTCAGCTACGATGCTGCCAGTGGTTTCTTTTTAATAACAGTATGAGTAATAATACATTAGTATAGTAGTAGTAATAATCTGCTGGAAGGGTGTCAAGGGTCGGAGGCGTTACATATAGGATAAACACCTGGCAAACAGCCCTGATGCAAACACCCACTTGGTAATAATTTAACATAATGCCTTTATATGGATATTAGTGGTCTGTTATTCTGTGGTTTAATCTCTTTTTCTTTAATGGAGAGAGTCTGTAATTTTGGTGATTTTATGCTGCAAAAAATTCTGTTTTTAATCCATATCAGTTATTTATTTTTTTTGCTAAAATATACATTTAAAAAGATAAATATACTTGAGAGGCAAAATATGTGAGATATTCAAATGATCTATGTTGAAGATTAGTATTTTGTTATGTTGCGTGGTAGAATTGTAAATTGTTTTTCTTATTTTGGAAACTTAAAACAAGTGGCATAAATCTCCCAATGGGACAAATAAAGTCTTAGAGGGATAGTTCACTAAAATATGAAAATTCTGTTTTTATTTACTTATCCTCATGTTGTTCCAAACATGTGGAACCCAACAGAAGATAGATAGATTTTTTTTTGTCCCCCATAACAGTGTCCCCCACCCAAGTATTATATATATACCATTACACTGTAGTATTTATTAATATTTTGAATTCACTTTTATATTTTCAGTTCTATTTTTAAGCTGAAAAAATATATATATATAAAACTTTATTTTTCTGTAGTATTTATTAATATTTTGAATTAACTTATTTTCAGTTTTATTTTTAAGCTGAAAAATAAATATATAAATATATATACTGTGCAATTCTAGTACTTCAACTTTGGCATGTCTAATATAATTTTCATTTATAAGTTTGAAGTTTTTCATCCAATAATTGAATTTTATTTCAGCTTTATTTTAATGAAAACATCAATAGTTTTAAGCTTAGTTTTAGTTAACGATAACAACACTTCTCTATACAAAGTCAGTGAGGTCTAATTTTGTATAGAAAAAAAGGTGAATTCTTTAAAATGGCATAATTAGGTTTGTAAAAACAGGAGTGAGTAAATGACAGAATTTTCATATTTGAGTGAACTATCCCTTTAAGTCTCCTGAGTTTGTTTTAAGCATGTTTAGATATTACTAGTGGTGAATAAGACAGATTCTCATTACGAATTGGATTTTTTTGCAGTACACTGTGTTGATTACTGGTTGGATGCAGTCTGCCAGCAGATCGTTTTAAAAGGAGCCGTTGTTTGGCTTTGCTACCACATACAGGCGTTTGCCTGGCGCGTTCAGCCGTTTATGTTTAAGGCTCTGTGCCTTCTTTTTTCTACTCTTTTGAAGTGATTGTCTCTTGGTTGTTCTTTCACTGAAAGCCATTCTCTCACCTCCACAACAGACTGACAACACATTTAAGGAGGAGCCTCTGTTATCGCGTCCTATTTATGTTGCCTTTTTGTGTTATGACAAGTATAAAGACAATCCCAAATTGACATCGGTACCTGAGGCTCTGCGTCCCACTTTCAGCACAAAACCACCATTTATAAACACAGAGGCCTTTTTTTTTTTTTTCCTTTCAGGAAACACTAGAAATGCTTAAGAATAATGTGAACATTTTTAGTTTACCCCTTGTTCTGTGTGCTCAAGTTCAGTTTGCCTCGTGCTGCTTGTTTCTAGATAATCAGAAATGGGATTTGTTGCAAAATGACACTCCACAGGGATTATAAAGCGCATGTATTTCTGGTCACCTTCCCATGAGTCTCCTGTTCTCCAGCCGTACCACTGCTCCAAATCAAGACGAGTGACTCTTTTACCTTGAAGAGAGTGGGTCGAGTTACTGAAGTAAATAATCTCTTTAAAGTGTTCTTGTTTCTATAGAAAGGTGAAGGATGGAAAATTGTGCCTATTTTGCATTGATGAACCTTGTATTTCTTACCATTTTTGCTGATGGTCAACACATACTGATGTTCCCCTTGTATTTCAAGTCAAGCCTGTAATGCATTTTTCCAGTTCTGCTCATTGCAAGGTCACTTTTATCCTTCTGAATATCATAAACGTGTACATGTGCGCTTTGCAATACTGAAAGTGTCTCTTGATGTAGAAGGTACATTTGCCTGTTCAAACACACAGGGTTATGGACACTCTTGTGCTTTGTACACATATTGCAGCCTGTTTTTAGTTTAAAAGGTTGTAGTTTCTTTTTTTCCCCCCACCTTGAATTGAGATTTTGCAATATTTTATAATCCAAACTCTATTGATATTGCTTTACTGTGAATAAGCTATTTTTAGGAACAGTGGAATTTAAGCATGCCTATACTCCTGCAATACAAGAAATAAACTTTTCCCTCTTTTTTTCAGTAGATGTTTTCAATGCTTTTGAATATTTAACAGCAAAAAAAAAAATACTGTCTTTATCTTGTGTATTTATGTACATTTGACCCTGTTGGATACAATTTTGTTGTAATTTTTTTTGTTGTTGAGGAAAATAGGTTTGGATTTCATTTTGAGCAGATGGAATTGTTTTGCATTCCACATTAAAAGGACAGGAAAATTATGTCTCTCATCGCTTTTTTCCTTCGACCATTCTCAACTCCATTGTGGCCACCATGGTGGTGTAGATATGAATGCAGCGACGTGCATTTCACAATTCCTTCAGTGCAAAACCACATGCGAGATGAATCATTTTCCCTTTACAGGAACCATGTGCGAGGATTAACCATAATCTGATAATCAGATGGGAATTAGGGCGTCTTTGAATATTTAGTCTTCGTTTAGTTACATGAATAACAGCTAAGGCTTTTAAGCACTTTAAGACGCTAAACTAATTTCAATGTTCACACCCTGATCCTTCTCTTTACTGTCAGCATCCATCTTTTAGACAATGACAAAACACCTCCGATAGAAAGATGTTGCACTTTTGTTAATCACCTTTTATTTTGATATAAAAAAAAAGAACAGATAAAATACTAGGATTCTTCAGACAGTTAATTAACTTTCTGAAAGATAACTGAGCCTGGAATATAATTTGCACAACAAACTGAATAGTTTTCTTTGAGATTTTTCATAAACTCTACTGCTCCCTAGTGCCCATTTTAGACATTTCATTAAACCCATGTTCTCCTTGCCAAATACCCTTCCACATGCTCTTCTCAGAATCATCTTCTTCAGTTTTCCGTGGCAAATGTGAAGCGCAGAGAGGAAGTACAGTTATTAGAATGTGACAGCATAGTGCATCTTGACCGGTGCATGCTATTTCAAAGTTTTCCGGTAATCCAGCACGCTTGGAATTTTTTCAAGGAGGACAGCTGTCCGCTCCAAGTCTGACAAACTCAGTCTTTGAGCACTTAACATACTTTGCACGTCTTATGAGAAGGGGCATAATCCACTCATCAAAGCTCCAAATTGTGGACCATACGTGTAAATCTACATTCTGACACGTTCCTCGTCTTCCTCTTTTATCGCAACGGGGTTCAGTCTCTGTCGTTGCATACAACTCATGATGGCCAGAATCCATACAGCGCATGCTGTAATGCACCTAATAATGGCTTATTCATACATGCATCATGGTGGCTGCTGTGACACTGAAGCACAATATGAAGCCGAGTCTCACGAGTCAAAATTCCTGATTCACTTTCCTTTTTTGCACCAAGTCTGCATTTGAACTTGAAGAGAAAAATGAGCGACTTGAGATTGGCAGTTACATATTTAAAGAGAGGCCTTGACAGTATCTGCTGTCTGATTCAGTGGTTCTAGCGTGTCTTTTTGGCTATTTCGAAAGGGCTCAGTTTATGAGGTCATAATGTGAGAGAAAAGAGTATATTGAAAGAGTGCTACACTGCACATTTATACTTTTTTTTTTTTTTTCTTGGGATGCGGGGGATTTTGTCTCTCTGGGACTGCCTCTTGCATAAGTGGAGTCTGTCCCATCTTATTTCCATAGTTACTGACTGTCAATCATCTGCTGAAAGTCGGTAATCAGGCCTTTGAATTCGATCCGTTTTTCAGGCGTCGCCTCCCAGCATCTCCTCATCAGACTGTACAACTGTCAAAACACAAAAGATTACAATCAGACACAAGCCCTTGAGCGCAGCCCATACCTGCCGTTTAATCAGCTAACCCTGCACCATCATAAAAGAAATGTGTGATTCTTCAATTCATAGAGCAGGAAATATCCTATGGAAGGGTTTTTTTTTTTAAATTGCGAAAATGTTAATATCAGAAATGTTTATGCCAAATAAAGTGAAATATGCATACTAATATTAATTAAAAAAAAAACTATACATGTATTTAAAGATTATGTTTTCAAGTAAACAATTTACATTTAAATAAAAAAATGTATAGGACTCATGTAAATAGACGCATAAAGATTTTTTATAAAAAAAAAAAAAAACAACACCACCACTGGATTAACACATACTTTATGTAAATAAATGAAATGTAAGAATTAGGTTTGCTCAAAGATAAAAAGCTCATTGTGAGTTATTGCAAAAGAGAAGTTTGACAGTTAAAAACACCTTGACATCTAATGGACGTCTGTGGGGCAACGGTTGCATACTGTATGTGGGTGTGGATTGACTTCCTTAGAATTCTCTATCAATATTTAAGATCTGAGGTTACTTTGTTAAATATTATTATACCAATATGATCTGTAACATACACTACCGTTCAAAAGTTTGAGGCCAGTGTGTGTGTTTTTTTTTTGTGTTTTTTTTTAGATCTGAGCTCACCAGGTCTGTTTTTTAAATTTAAAAAAATACAGTAAAAACAGTATAACAGTGAAAACATTACAATTTAAAAAGCCTCTTTTCTATGTTAACAAATTTAAAATGTAATTGCCATCCTGTGCTGGCAAAGTTAAATTTTCAGCAGCCATTACTCCAGTCTTCAGTGTCACATGATTTTTCAGAAATCATTCTAATTTGCTGATTTTGTGCTCAAGAAACATCATATTATCAATGTTTAAAAACAGTTGTGCTGCTTTAATATTTTTGTGGAAACCGTGAAAATGTTTGTTTTTTTTGATTAATAGAAAGCTCAAAAGAACAGCATTTATTTGAAATAAAAATCTTTTTGACAATTTAAATGTATTTGCTGTTACTTTTGATAACTTTAAAGTATCCTTGCTAAATTAAAGAATGCATTTATTTCCTAAATAAATAAATATACATACACAGCATTTTGTTTTTAGTGAAGCTATATATTACCCTATCGGAGCAGCCGTCTGGTTTTGGAAGTCTCTTTCCCTCCT
Organism: Sinocyclocheilus anophthalmus; assembly: GCA_018155175.1. Classification (NCBI taxonomy): domain Eukaryota; kingdom Metazoa; phylum Chordata; class Actinopteri; order Cypriniformes; family Cyprinidae; genus Sinocyclocheilus; species Sinocyclocheilus anophthalmus. The sequence goes on from JADLZN010010764.1 coordinate 19,996, forward strand.
CCAGGACTTTGACCAATCGAGTAACAGTCATTTGGCCATGTGTTGGACCAATCATCTTAAGGAACACCTGTGGGGGTGAAGCAAAGTCAGGTCACTGGCCTAATTTACAATTAAGCACTGAGGTATTAAACGTTCATCCATGTCTCCTCTAGTAAACCACCTTTAACCCTCTGATGCTTTCAGTGGGTGAGCAAGCATTACTACTTTTGTGTACAATGTGAAAATCTGACAAGTCCCTCAATAACAACATGTCCTCCAAAAGCGTTACACAGAAAAAAAGAGGATATTGCTGTGCAGACGTCTACCGTGGCCGTTGGGTAAGACATCTGCCACTGTGGGCACAGACTGACACCATCTGCCATGTTCTCAGAGAGACAGAGACAGAAGAACCAGACTCAGCAGCACCTCCTAAACAAGGGCTTCTTTCAGCCTACAGAAACGAACATGGGCTTTCTAAGAAAATGCTAGAAGTGCTCAGTTTTGCTTCACAACAAATCTGTATTACCCTCCTGCTGCTTATAATCAAACACTGAATAAGAAATGCAATCAAAAAGTAAAATACTTGCATGAGGAAATATTTACATAACACATTTGCATAAAAATAATTACACAAGTCTGTTCTAAGTGCAGCTGTGATATTTTGTGACCCCCCCCCCCCATGTCCTTTTAATGTATACCATCTATTTTTTTTTACTTCTTTTTATTGTATTTTTTATTCATCATGAAATTGAAATCATTTCACCCCCCCAAATTTTTTTTTTTTTTTAGTTTATAGCACTTTGAATTACAACTGTGTATGAAATGTGCTAAATAAATTTGCCTTGCCTGCTGACAGAAAGCTCCAATGTTATAGATGATAACATATTTCATTTGAAACCAGGGCCCTCTATTATAGTTCTCTAGTACGATAGTTTCAGTTTGCGTATATAATATATATCTATATATATATATATATATTATATAATATATAACAAACAGAAAAATAACTAAATAAAAAACTATAGACATATTTAAAAACAACAAAGACCTAAAAAAAAATGACAAAAAAAAACCACACAATTGCTCTAAAAACTTTACAATGAACAGGAAAGAAAAAAAAAAACAAAATAAAAATCTTAATTAAAATATTAAAAACTATAATAGTATCTCATTGGTAAATAACACTGTTTGATACCCAATGACGAAAATTGAGATTCTAAATTGAGAAACGAACTAAAGAGGGATTCCAGAATTTGACAGAATGTGAAGAGACTTGTAATGGCCATCATGTGATGGTCCCCATTTCAAAAGGGTGTTCATATGCGAATTACATCACCAAAGTGGAGACTTAAAGGTGCTGTATGTAGGATTGACAAATAGTGGTTGAACTAGGTATTGCATATATTGGAGAGGGGTTTTTTTCACCCAGTCCTCCTCAGACTTGACGCATACGCAGGTTGCCAGATTGACGACACCAACAGGAACGAGCGCACTTGACGATGAATGAAAGGAAATACGCTGTGTTTTCCGCCAACTGGCAACCCGGGGTCCCGAAATACAATTGGGTAAACTGGCAGTGGGCGGGTTTCACAAACCAAAACAGAAACCGACATTCCGGCCCGGAACGCACATTTTCAAAGAAGAATAACTAATAAATAAATAAATAGTAGCATGTTTGTTTCAGTAAACAAGTATGTAAATTAATATGTTTGCAGGTATTTAAGAAACATGCTATGGTTTTTTATGCTTTAGTAGAGTCAAAAACTTACTTACAGCACCTTTAAAGCGAGTATGCATTGGCTTAGGGCGTTTGAGACAGTGCTAAAAACATCTGACTGGCCACTTACCGACATAGGGCTGCATGAGGTATCACAGTATGTGAGCAGCTCATACAAGGTCACTCCAAAAGACCAGACATCAGACGCCCTGTAGAATTTGCAGTGGATCAGGCACTCTGGAGCATACCTGGGAAAATGAGGAAAAGAATCATTACAAAGTGGATTTCCCAAGGGAATTTCACAATTATACCTAATACAATTATGGATGATGATACATGGCATCACCAACGCATATGGTTCGTATTAGATTTAACGGAGATCTAGTTTAATGCACTTGGGTCATTGTTGTATAGCAGGACTTCTCATGAGAGATTCTTACCAGAACACTGGACTGTCCAAATCGTCTTTCACAGTGTAATAACCCTCATTATCCTTAATGCTTTTGGTCAGGCCGAAGTCTCCAATTTTTACCGTGCTTTCATTCTCCACCAGAACATTCCGGGCCGCCAGGTCTCTGTGGATATAGTTGCGAGAGCCCAGGTAGTCCATGCCCTGGAGTTAGAGATCAGAAAACGGCAGGGATGAGCATAATGTTACAGCGTAGGTCTGCATTTCAAACAGAACCCAGAGCATGACAACACAAAGGATCACTGTAAGCAGCTGTTGTTATTGTTGGTCTCGGAGTACAAGGCCATGAAGACAACAAAGAAGCAGAACAAAAATAAGCAATGTGGAAAGCAACTGTTGACAAAATGGATACAATATTTATGAATTATTATATCGCATGGTATCTCCATATGCATTATTAGAAAATATATGCTATATGGGGAATTACTTTTTTGTTTTATAAGAAATGAACACTTTTATTCAGCAAGGACCCATGAATTGATCAAAACGGACAGTAAAGACTTTTATATCATTACAAAAAATTTCTATAAATGCTGTTCTTCTGAACTTTCTATGCATCATGGTAATGTATCACAATGTTTGCACAAAGTTTTCAATATAAAAAAAAAAACTATATGCGTCTTGAGCATCTAATTTTTTCTAACATATTCGAATATATTACATTAAAATGTTTTATTTTATTTAAATAATTTTAAATTGTAAAAAGATTTCACAATAATTCCTTTTTTATTGTATTTTAATCAAATCAGTGCAGCCTTGGTGAGCATGAGACTTCTTTAAAAAATTTTTTTTACAAATATTACAACCCAATAACTTGGATAATTGATTGTGATTGAAACTGCACAAATTACACACTATACTACCTATATTAGTTTTTATTATACCCTACAGTGTATTACAAATCACCAATATAACTCACTGCATTAAGGCACATAAAATTGATTTTAGGGACTGTTTTACTTCTGGACGAGGTACGGCTGTTTACTTTAAAATATTATTTACCATAAAATAGGTGGACATAGGGACCACAAAACAAAAAGTCATAAGGGTCAATTTTTCGAAACTGAAAGCTGAATAAATAAGCTTTACATTGATGCATGGATGTATGTTTGTTAGGAAGGCAATATTTGGCCAAGATACAACTATTTTAAAATCTGGAATCTGAGGGTGTAAAATAATCTAAATATTGAGAAAATCGCTTTAAAGTTGTCCAAATGAAGTTCTTATCAATACATATTTTTTATATATTTACGGTAGGAAATGTACAAATATCTTCATGGAACATGATCTTAACTTAAAATCCTAATGATTTTTGGCATAAAAAAAATCTATAATTTTGACCCATACAAGGAGAGCCCGACCGATATGGGTTTTTTGGGGGCAGATGATACCGATATTAAGGAGTAAAAAAAGACTGATACCGATATATCGGCCGATATTCTTTATGTGTAGGCTATATTATAGTACAGTATAGTCAAAAGTTTGGACACTCCCATTCGTGTCCAAACTTTTGACTGATACTGTACTATAACATACACAGTATAGAGACTACATAAACAGAATGTATATACATAAACACATTTTTTGCAATCATCACTCAGATGTGGTGATCAAACATTTATAATGATGTGACAAACATAGGCCTATTTAGTGGAGGCAGGGTATTTAACAATTAAACAATACACTTTATTATTCAAAATGAGTCTGACATCAGTGCACTTAACAGTAAACTTCACTTCACTTATTATAAATAACTTAACACAAATAGAACAAAATATATATAAATTGAATTACGAAATTAAACAAGGTAACTGTGTAGGGCAAGCAAGCTACTGCCAAACCAACAGGGGCAGGTTTATGCAGGAAACACAGCTTGTAATGTAAATGTAATGTAAACATATAAAATGAATAAATAATAATAATTAATAATATATTTTTTTCACAAACTCTGTGTTGTGTATTTTCTGGTAATCCAATGACCATGCAGGACATTCGTATTTAAATCGTCTTTTTGCAGTTTAATATTCACAGACACAATATATATATATATATATATAATATATAACAACACACATACACATATATGTACTGACCTGTTTTTTTATTTATTCATCAAAAACAAGACAAATTCCATGAAATTCCACGTAGTAGCCTAAATTCCGTTTTTATGACTGGATTCCACGATTCCGTCCATGTTTTCTGCATCGCGGAAATCATAGGGCCCTACTAATGTAGCAAACGAATATGATAAGCTCATTGTGAGAGTAAAAGACGGGGACATTGTTGTTTATTTACTTAGCATTGAGTCTCTCCAAGTAGGTGACAACGTAGCATTAAATCACCATTCAACAGACTCAAACCACCACCGCACTGCCGTCTATTGGACCGCAGAAAGATACTAACTTTTCAATCTGACAAACTATGCTGACACCGTGTCTGTGCTGCAACAGAACGCATCAAAGCAACCATTGAAAATCATTTGAAATTTCTGTCAATACGTCATAAATAGAAAGAAAGCGCATCGTGTACTGAATCACGGATAGACAACCATGAATGGGTCTATTCTACACCGGACGCGAGCGGCGCGGCGCGACAAAATACAATAGAATTCTGTGCATCACATCACATCCGATGATGAGAAGCATGAGTTCTGGGCCGTGGCGTGGCCGGTAAACACCAGCACTGAGTGGCCACGATCAGCTCCGGTGGCCGTAACACAGGCTGTAATGCACCGCAGACGCATGCCGTGAAGCGCAGATCAGCTCTAACGTCACTGAATCTGCTGTTAAAAATGAACCATCCATTCATCATATCATCATGCAAAACTAAGAATTAGAATCATTGTAATGTGACGATCAAATATAGGTGCGGGTGGGTGGCAGATAATTTGAAGCAGCGGACTCAGGTGAAGTTTGAGCTCATCCGCGCATCTCTACACTGACCTGGGTCGCCAGTAGCAAACAATGGCGCGTGCTCTGCTGGACAAACTAAGTAATTACACGATTCAGAAGCATTTAATCTGCATTATATGTTCTGTAGGAAAAAAAATTTCATATCGCCGGTATATTCGCCGATACCGATATATCGGCGACAGGCTTATATCGGCTAAACGATATATCGGTCGGGCTCTAATACAATGTATTTTTGGCTATTGCTACAAATTTACCCATGCAACTTATGACTTATGTTTTGTGCTCCAGGGTCACATATGTATTTTTTCGTCAGTCGTGCCATTTTCTTGCTTTTATGTGAATAGTCCTTTTGTTTGTGATTATTTCTGGCTTTTAATTTCATTACATATTTGTTTCAGTCTGTTTGTGTGTGTTTTTAGGGGTAAAAATACCAAAAATAGTCACAATTTTGGACAAATAGTGAAGCATCATAACCCATTCAAATATGATGTTACCTGGCAGATCTGTACAGCATAGCTGAGCAGGGTTTTAAGGTCTATGTGTGCTTTGTTTCTTGGGAGGTATTCCTTCAGACTGCCTGCCGGCAAAAACTCCATGATGAGCTTAATGGATCTCCCACCTTAAAACAAAAACATGGAAAGATTCACTCGACCATCTCATGCATTTGGCACCAAAAGCCATTACAGTGTTATATTATTTATGGTGTTCAAAATTGTGGTTTACCCTCCTCGTGGCAGATGCCCTTATATTTGACAATGTTCTCGTGGTAAAGTTCTCTCAGAATGTGAATCTCACGCCACAGGTTACTGCTCTGCTCTTCTCGGTTCTCCGGCTTTAGAGACTTCACGGCCACCAGCTCTCCGGTCCGATCTCCCCGCGGGTCATACCTGCACAACTCCACCTTTCCAAAATGACCCTGAAAACACAAGGATGAACTTTAGTCCTACCAGGAGATGGTCGCTGAAACTACAACCAGTTTGTTCTTGATGAGTTTAAAAGACACAACACACAAACACACACACACACACACACAGTGTAAATACCTCTCCAAGGTCTCTGATCTTCTTGAGGAACCTCTTCTCAAACACTGTAGGGTCCACCTCTAGCATGGGAACAGGTTGAATGGACGGGTCTAGAGAGAAAACATTAAAGAGGACATTAAGTGGAAAATTGAATAACCTACAACACAACCAAAAAACTACAACTTGAACATATAGATATCTTAAAAGTACAGTAGCAAAAACTCATATAAGACTAAACTATAACTGATTTACACTTCCTGTCTATAAGATGTTTATAATGTTTTTGAAAGAAAAATCTCTTTGGTTACAATGGCCGATTTATTGATACAAAAAATACAGCAAAACGGTAATATTGTGAAATATTATTAATTTAAAAAGAAAAGTTTTCTATTTAAATAATGATATTTCAAAGTAATTTATTCCCGGGGGATGACAAAGACGAATTTTCAAAAGTCATTACTCCAGTCTTCAGTGTCACATGATCCTTCAAAAATCATTCTAATATACTGATTTGGTGGTCAATAAACATCTTTTCAATTATTATTTTCAATTTTAAAAACCGTTGTGCTGCTTAATATTTTTCTGTAAACTGTGACACATTTTTTTCAGAAGTCTTTGATGAACAAGAACAGCATTTATTTGAAATATGTTTTTGTAACATTATAAATATCTTCATTGTCAATTGATAAGTTAATGTGTCCTTGCTCAATAAAAGTACTATTTCTTTAAAAAATAAAAATCACACTGACCTCAATCTTTTGAACAACAGTGTAGGTGAAAGAAAACTTAAACATTGAAAAAGGACTTCAGGGGGTAAAACACACGTTCAGTACTTTTAGCAAGATGAAAACTCCTAACCACAAGAGGTCAGTATGAAGAATAAGGAAGGAAATAAATGTATTATTTTGGTTCCAACAGGTAATATTTTTAATAACTAATCGAGTGTTTATCTTTGTCATCTGTATATCCTGACTTCTTTTCCTTACTCTGTTTCTCCACCATGTCAATGTCTCTGACAATGGCCCTGAAGAAGAGTCTCTGGTGAGGGTCGTAGGTCATACAGTGGGTCATGAGTTTGGCCAGCTCCTCACAGTCAGGGGTGGCCAACTGACACTGTGCTGCGTAAAACCTCTCCTTCTGCTCACAGAGATGACCAACAAGAAAAATACATAATTTTTCAGCACAGAAAGGATAATGCTAAGACATACAAATACCTAACAGAGCATGTGTATGCCGTTACCTCTGTGAGCTTTTTGTCTTTGAGAGGTATCTCTCCGTTGTAACAGATCTCCCACAGAGTTGTCCCAAAGCCCCACTTATCCGCTGCTATGCTCAGATTAGCCGTGTCCTGTACACACTCAGGAGCAATCCAAGGAATCCTGTCCACACACTCTGTAGACACACACAAAGAACATTGTCATGCATGAACAACATGCTAGACTGGATTGTTTTAAATCAAGTTAAAACTAACACTCAAACAACAAAGCTGGGCTTTACTAGGTAAATAATCCTAATTTTAGGGGGTTTCCACAACCATTTCCTCATTCAAACACACACTGTAGTTTCAACAATCATCTTTACTGTTATCGAGCTTTTGTCTTTTAAAAGGGCATTTCATCTAACACATGATCTCTCTGCAATGCTTTCTTGTATGCCACATTTCAATCCCTCTCTGTGCCCCTTTCATTCCTCTCTCTCGAGCACACACACCACCACGCCAAAACAAAACACACAACCAGTCTTTCCTGTAACAGTCCCTGACACATAGCAAACACAGAGCTTTTGTGGTCTCTAAAGTGCTTCAGGGAGCTGAGCTGGATCTCAGCCAACAAAATTCCTGTCAGTTATCTTTTCCGAGCAGTCCATTTTCGCAGTCCAATAGAGCCCAACTATCAGATACACCGCACTGACTCAGATGCATTTATCCTAGATAGACACTCAATAACACTTGACATTTTACCCACATAACTCCTTCTATAACAATATTATAATGCTGATATGGCATATTACATACAGTATATATATTATAATAGTTATATAATATATATTAATATATATATATATATATAAAGATTAAGAGATTTAATGTACAAATAAACCAAACGTCCAATTAAATAAAATCAAATACAATTTTATATATATATATATATATACTATACATGATATATATATATTATATATATATATATATATATCAAAACAACAAACCCAAAAAGTTGGGACACTGTACAAATTGTGAGTAAAAAAGGAATGGAATAATTTACAAATCTCATAAACTTATATTTTATTCACAATAGAATATAGATAACATATCAAATGTTGAAAGTGAGACATTTTGAAATGTCATGCCAAATATTGGCTCATTTTGGATTTCATGAGAGCTACACATTCCAAAAAAGTTGAGACAGGTAGCAATAAGAAGCCGGAAAAGTTAAATGTACATATAAGGAACAGCTGGAGGACCAATTTGAAACTTATTAGGTCAATTGGCAACATGATGGGTATAAAAAGAGCCTCTCAGAGTGGCAGTGTCTCTCAGAAGTCAAGATGGGCAGAGGATCACCAATTCCCCCAATGCTGCGGCGAAAAATAGTGGAGCAATATCAGAAAGGAGTTTCTCAGAGAAAAATTGCAAAGAGTTTGAAGTTATCATCATCCAAAGATTCAGAGAATCTGGAACAATCTCTGTGCGTAAGGGTCAAGGCCGGAAAACCATACTGGATGCCCGTGATCTTCGGGCCCTTAGACGGCACTGCATCACATACAGTAATGCTACTGTAACGGAAATCACAACATGGGCTCAGGAATAATTCCAGAAAACATTATCGGTGAACACAAACCACCGTGCCATTCGCCGTTGCCGGCTAAAACTCTATAGGTCAAAAAAGAAGCCATATCTAAACATGAAGCGCAGGCATTTTCTCTGGGCCAAGGCTCATTTAAAATGGACTGTGGCAAAGTGGAAAACTGTTCTGTGGTCAGACGAATCAAAATTTGAAGTTCTTTTTGGAAAACTGGGACGCCATGTCATCCGGACTAAAGAGGACAAGGACAACCCAAGTTGTTATCAGCGCTCAGTTCAGAAAACTGCATCTCTGATGGTATGGGGTTGCAATGAGTGCTTGTGGCACGGGCAGCTTACACATCTGGAAAGGCAACATCAATGCTGAAAGGTATATCCAAGATCTAGAACAACACATGCCCCCATCCAGACGTCGTCTCTTTCAGGGAAGACCTTGCATTTTCCAACATGACAATGCCAGACCACATACTGCATCAATTAAAACATCATGGCTGCGTAGAAGAAGGATCCGGGTACTGAAATGGCCAGCCTGCAGTCCAGATCTTTCACCCATAGAAAACATTTGGCGCATCATAAAGAGGAAGATGCGACAAAGAAGACCTAAGACAGTTGAGCAATAGAAGCCTGTATTAGACAAGAATGGAACAACATTCCTATTCCTAAACTTGAGCAAACTTGTCTCCTCAGTCCCCAGACGTTTGAAGACTGTTATAAAAAGAAGAGGGGATGCCACACAGTGGTAAAAATGGCTTGTCCAAACTTTTTTGAGATGTGTTGATGCCATGAACTTTAAAATCAACTTATTTAAGTTTAAACTTATTTCAGTTTAAACATTTGATATGTCATCTATGTTGTATTCTGAATAAAATATTGAAATTTGAAACTTCCACATCATTGCATTCTGTTTTTATTCACAATTTGTACAGTGTCCCAACTTTTTTGGAATCGGGGTTTGGTTTATATATTAATATATATATAGATATATATTTATATATAGTATTATATATTATATAGACTATACTATTTATTTTATCTTAATTTAATTAAGTTCGTTTATTACATTATCTATTAATATTTATAAAGTATTTATTTATTGCATCAAAAGCTGTTAAAATAAACTTGTCATAATCCCCACATTAGAGGTGTTATTTAAATGGTATTTCTCTATGAAGGCCTTTTTAAAAATTCCTTTATAACAGAAATTTGTGTTAACATTAATCACTCACCCTTGTGTTGTTCCAAACCAGTAAGACCTTCGTTCATTTTCGGAACACAAATTAAGATTTTTTTGATGAAATCTGAGGGCTCTCTGAGACCTCCCATTGACAGCAAGGTAACTACCACATTCAAATGTGGAATAAAGTCATTCTTTTTGTCTTTCTTTGCACAAAAGTATTCTCGTAGCTTCGTAACTTAACAGTTAAACCACTGATGTCACACGGACTACTTAATCAATCATATTGGTACTTTTCTGGACCTTGAACATGGTAGTTACCTTGCTGTCTATGTGAGGGTCAGAGAGCCCTCATATTTCATCAAAAACATCTTAAATTGTGTTCCGAAGATGAACGAAGGTCTTACGGGTTTCGAACAACACGAGGGTGAGTAATTAATGACAGAATTTTCATGTTTGGGTGAACTAACCCTTTAAAGGTGGTCATAATGAATCTATTCACCTCTTGCTAAGGGGACAGTAATCGGTCTATGCCCGGGGTCACTCAGGCTGATGACGGGTCATCACTCCAACAAGGACCTCTGAAGCCACCAGATGTTCTACTGCCCAAACATATCCATGAACCAAGTTCTTTCCTCCTACAGGATACAACAGCAGTCAATTATTCACATTTTATAGTACTTTATTGAATTAGGTTACCGATGTTGCTTAACAGATCAAATCTGATACATTTACTAGTTCAAATAAAGATAAATGTGGAAAATATCAATACACAAAATATAGTAGACAAGTATTGTGAAATAATATACAAATTTAAAATTTACGGTTTTCTATTTTTGATATAGTTGTAAATATAATGTATCCTGGTGATTGCAAATCTGAATTTTCAGCAGCCATTACTTCGTCTTCAATCCTGATTTGGTGCTCGAGAAAACAGGATGCAATTTGATTCTTTGATGAGTATAAATTTCAAAACAACAGCATTTGTTTAAAATAGAAATCTTGTGTAAAATTCTAAATGCCATTACTATCACATTTGATCAATCTAGATCAAAAAGTAAACACTTAAAAAAAAAAAAATCTTATTGACTGGAAGTTCAGTAGTGAGTTCAATAGTGAGTTCACTTGTACCATATAAAACTAATTTAATATTTTTATAAGGTAGTTTATCAATCCAAATTAGTGCAGATTTATAGTGCAGTTTCCAGTCATAAACATTTATAAGCATATTGGTATAGATCATGATTTCAATGCAGTGCATCCCCACATACCGACTTTATTTTTAAGACTGGTAAGGCAAGGTTTTGTGCATTTGTTTTCATGTTTGTTTCTTTACCAGATAGCTGAGGGCACTAGCCAACTGTTTGGCAACTTGGAACTTCCATGCAGTGCTGAGAGGTGTGCTCTGTCTGCGCATGAACAGATCCAGAGGACCATACTGAACAAACTCCTCCACCATGATATCTACAGACAGAAGGGAGAGAGAGGCAAATGGTATTTTGTGCAAATGAGCACCGTGTAGCGTCTGGACCAATCCAACACACTATATATTCTCTTTTTATATAACAAATACTCTGTAACCTCAGTTAACAAGCCATATGAGGACCCATGAACCCTTCCCCCCGGAATGCGTAACACCCCAGGAAGTCGAACAGGCCTCTTTGTTGCATGGCAACCAACGCTGATATCACTGGGTTTATTGGCCAAAAGTATGTAAAGCAGGGAAAATCCCTGCATGTCCCAAGGAAAAGCAGAGTAGAAATGGACTGTGTTCTAGTTAATTCATAGAAAAACCGTTATTTGAATGAACACACATATTCTTCAGCCCATTGAGTATATTATTGTCATTGTGTATTTTGTCTTTGATATTCTTAGACTATTTTAGTATGCTTGTGAGGGAACCCATTCTTGATCATCCCTTTTCACTATATGTAATCTTACCTTGTTTAGTATCTATGAATTTGCCTTCTTATGATCGAAACAAGCGTGTATATTATATGGTGGTACATAGGCAATATATATTAGGGCCCTGAGAATCGTTAGTAATTTCGATTTAAGTCCATTTGCAAATTACCATGCTTAGAGAACAAAGGGTCGTAAACCCTCCAGCAATTGCCACCTCCCGCTCGGAAATTCCATTTTGCTCATTGGACAAGCCCATCTTGAAAGGCGGAGATCTTCTCCGACCTTAAAGGCCCGGCTCCAGGGACCCACCCAGTCGGTGGTGTGTTCGGTGAGATGCAGATGAAGATGTGAGAAAACGCTTCAGGATACCAAAGCATTTGTGCCAGGCCTTTCTTCGGCCTTGTCCTTTCCATTTCAATCAAGATTTTCTGACTCAGAACTGGTTCTTTCTCATCAACCAACTTCAGCAAGATCTTGGGGCCTTAAAGATTGCATCAGGAATCTTTTTCAGACAGAATCGCAAGTATTAAAAACTTAGTCTATTAATTGATACATTAAGTATCAGTAACACCTTTTTACAAGGTGTGTTTGAAATAAGAATCTGACGTATCCCTCAGGTGCAGATCGGCTGAATATGCAAAATGGTTCAATAAATGTCATTCCTTATGTCTCTTTCTTTAGTGTTAAACTTTAACCCTTTCCTATACCAACTGTATGTGTGTGTGTGTGTGTGTGTGTATATGTGTATGTTAGACCAGTTTAAGTGTTTATGTGGTATGTTAGACTAGTTTAAGTGTTTATGTAGTTAATAAAACCTTACTTGTATCACACTTGACGTGTTCCAGTGTTTGCCCATAACCGGAGTCATTAATCATGCAGATTTATGCTACAGGCTCTGTGTAGAGTTGTACCGTAAGAAAGTTATTTCCCTTAACCAGGAAATTAATTTTCTTAGAATTGACAAGACAGTTGACCCTGAGTGGTCAGCTAAATATCTACAGTGGATCTAATATATGAATAGTTAATTATAACTAGTTATGGTTAATTATTCATATTTCCCCATGAGCTGATTCGCTACAACCGTTATCAAATTGTCTTCCTCTCTGACACACAAACACGGTTCATGCTCACATATGCAAGTTCTTCTTTGCAAACACAGACACACCCATCGCGTGCACATAGGTGGTTATCCTCAGAGTATTTAGGTTTGATGCTCAATGGACCAGGAAGTGTAGTTTGCAATTAAATAACTAACCTGCAGGCTTTGCTTTAACAACTGAATGGAGCTTTGTGTTTGTTAGCAGCTTCCTCCTCAGAAAAATAGCATTTATGAAACATTTACATGCCACAGAAGCATAAAGCAAAAATTGTATCCTGTTAGACTCAGTTCTATGTTAATGTTTTCTCATTTAACACTACATTCCTACCAAACAATGATTTATTGTTTGATTTCTCTGTGATTTTCTAGCAACAAGGAAATGTTTTTTTCTCTTGGAAATATAACACTGCCAGTGTGCCAGATCTACACGCTCAGGCAGAGAATGACAGTGTATGTTCTCTTTGTAAATAAATAAATTACTTTTGCACCAGTGTCTATGATTGCTGGTTGCAATTCAACAAGCAGAATAAAAAAAAAGGACCCATTTCTGACACTTGTCATGCAAAACTACAACAGAACTGAATAAAAGAGAACCAAAAGTTCTAGTTCTAAGACTTTGTGCAGTCTCACGTGTGTCCTCCTCTGTCTGGAAACATATATCAATTAATTAAAGGATTAGTTCACTTCCAGAATAAAAAATTCCTGACAATTTACTCACCCCCATGCCATCCAAGATGTTAATGTGTTTCTTTCTTCAGTCGCAAAGAAATTAAGGTTTTTGAGGAAAACATTCCAGGATTTTTCTCCATATAATGGACTTTAATGGTGGCCATCGGCCTGAAGTTCCAAAATGCAGTGCAGCTTCAAAGGGCTCTACACGATCCCTGCCGAGGAATAAGCGTCTTATCTAGAGAAACGATCAGTCATTGGTCGTGTTTAAAAAATATTACTACTCATATATATCTTTAACCACAAATGTGTCCTTGCAACCCTACGACTCATATGGGCATTATGTAGTCAAGGTGGAAAGGTCACTTGTGACGTAGGCCGGAAGTACCGACCCGAGTTTTTGCCCTACCCAACCTTTTTGAACCGGAGTACACAGACGAAGAGCTAACCGCACTTGACCTTTCCAACGGGATTACATAATGCGTGAATTTGCCAATGCGCATCGCAGAGCTAGTGCAAGATGTGCATTTGTGGTTAAAAAAATGTATCGCTTCAATAGATAATACCCCTATTCCTCGGCTGGGATCGTGTCGAGCCCTTTGAAGCTGCATTGAAACAGCAATTTGGACCTTCAACCCGTTGGCCACCATTGACGTTCATCATATGAAGAAAAATCCTGGAATGTTTTCCACAAAAACCTTAATTTCTTATTGACTGAAGAAAGAAAAGCATGAACATCTTGGATGACATGGGGGTGAGTAAATTATCAGGAAATTTTTATTCTGGAAGTGAACCAATCCTTTAAGGCTAGAATACACTAAACAAAGTTTGCCCTTATTTACAGTCTGGACAAGCTGACGCTAGCTGCTGATAGTCAGAGCCAGTCTACAGATTTAAATTATTAGACTTCATAGAAAATCACGTAGTGTATGATGGTCACAGACTCATGGCACATGTTTCTGCATGAGTTTGTCATGTTCAAAACAAGGTCAAAGTCTGGTAGTGTGTGATCCTCAGTTGTTTAGTGTATGATGGCCAGTTTTTTTCTCTGTAATTTACAAAGTCGGCAAGTGTAGGGTACTTACTCTCCTGATGGCGAACACACACTCCGTAGAGCAGGGCGATGTGTTTATGAGAGATCTGGCGCATCATGCTAGCTGTCTCAAAGAAAGCCTGAGAGGAGACAGAGAAACACATACTTTTAACAACCACACTGATGAAAGAATACCGGGAGTTGCGATAAAGTGGAAAATTCAATTCAAACCCCCTCATGGTTCATTACAGTTCAAAATGAGGTTTCCATTGATTCATTAAGCAGGGGCTTTTATCCAAAGCAACTTACAAATGATGAAGACTGTCAGGAAATGGTAACATTAGAACAGCTGAAATCAATAATCTTGTCTGCTAAACTTCATTTAAACATGAGTAGGCCATGTAATTCCACATGTGCGTCTTACCAGAGAGATATCTCGGTGTCCTGAGCCCAGCACTTTCAAGATCACTTTCACCTCCTGTGAGTATCCTCCCATGTCATCATCATCCTCACTCTTTAGCTTTAGAATCCCAGCATAGATGTTGGTCCTCGTTCCGCGTCCCAAATGCTCACCCTGAATAAGACCACAATGTCACGTAAAGGCGAGGCTAACATATCAGTAAGTAAAGTCATTTAACAGACACTTTTATTCATAGCATTCAATTTCAGGGACAGACCCTCTACAGTAACCTATAGTGAATCATCTTGCTCATAGTTTACATTTTAAACACCGTTCACCTCGGATTGTAAGAACCAGATTATTGCTGATGTAATGGTGTGAGTGATTCAAATCAAACCGGTGACTATAAAGAAAGCATTTGTTACAATATAGACTATTGTTCAAATGTCTGGGGTTGGTAAGATTTCTTAAATGATTTTGAAAAAAGTATCTTATGTTCACAAGGGAATTAAGATGTAGTAGCAAAATAACAGACGTAAAACAGTCTATTTTGAAATATTAGTACAATTTAAAATAATTTATTTTTTCATATATATATTTTCATAAGATCATCTATTCCTGGGAGGCCAAAGTGAATTCTTCACCAGCCATACTTCAGAAATCATTATAATATGCGATTTGGTGCTCAAAAAGCATTTCTTCTTATTATCAATGTTTGAAAACAGTTCAAATGCTTTTTTTTTTAAATCATAGGTTTTTTTTTTATTTCTCTGTTCATCAATTTGATTTATTCTTGCTAAAAAGTATTGATTTCTTTAAAAAAAATACTACTGACTCCAGATTTTTGAAATGCAATGTATAATAAGTTATGTGTCATATGTCTAGATACTTTAATAAAAGTATAATTAAAAATTAAAGAGTTTCATGGCCAGTAAGAAATATATATTGTAGTACATTTTCACTCACCACCTATGGAATGAATCTATACAGTAGATTTTTGACAATATCTGTATTTAATTTTATTTCTTAAAAGCATGCCATGCAAAAGATAAGTCAACAGGACGTCTGTTTCAAAATCCATGAAAATGTCACCTGTACAATCTCCTCCTTAAGGATGCGGTCGAAACTCAGCTGGCTGACTTGAAGTTGTCTCTGTGGGGCGGGCTCTCTGTTTGTGGTCATCACTAATAGGTTGGAAATTTCTGAAGGACAGAAGAAAAGCATTTGTGATTGGAGGGCACCATATAAAAAAGTTGTGCCTCTGGATTGATTGTCCAGGGATGTTTATTTTGAAAACATATAAATTCATGTGTTGGTATGCAGACACAGTAACAACCCCGACCTAAACCGAGAGCGGGGAAGAGGAAGCTGTGCAGTGACAGTACGCGGTTCAACAAAACATGTCACTTGCTAAGCCAAAGCAATGAGCATGTGTGGGGCAATGTGTGCAGGTATATTAAATGTAATTTGTTTATGTAAATGTGTGTGTGTGTGTGTGTGTGTGTTGTGATGTTCATTTTGCAGCATCAGCTGGTCTTTTGTCTACTCGCTGACATCATCTGGATGCAGACCTACACAGCTCTGTTTTTACGAGTGCAAGTAGGGTAAAAGATTAAGAGATGTGAACAACGGAAACCACATTTACTACATTTCCTGCCTGTCACTGATGCCTCAGCATGTACTTTTAGAGGAGCAGATGTAAACAAGACCTGATACAGTCTCAAATGTGCCATAACTGGACGTTTTTCACAACCAAAACATTCCTGATGTTTGGTTTTGCATTAGTATAGAGCCGTTGCATAATTGCTAACACTGACTGAGCACACAAAGAAAATTTATATTTAGTACCTCTGGATTCATATGCACCAATATACCAATAAATCTCAATGAACTGCAATATTTTCCAATAACATTTTAATACATGACATTTTTGAGTAATGACAGAAACAAAATCACTGAACCAATTCGCTGAATCACAATTAAAAGACAAATATTTACATTCATTCATCGGAAATTGGAAGATGTGGCGAAAAGTTCAATTTGGACAATTTGGTTTCTCTGCATTACACAGACATCTGTCAGACTCTCTTAGGAACACTTAACTCGGTCAGGCTGGGAATCCAACTGGATAAAGGATCTGATCCAGGATCGGTTGGCTGAAACACGAGACTGTACAACTATTAGCTGCCAGATGCACAGCTGCCTGAGGTCATACAAGGACTGCATGCATGTGCATGCTGATATTTGACTTCTCTAGAGAGCAATGTGACACTAACAAAGCACTACAAAAAAGATCATTCCTCTTTCAGCTTGAACTACTTAAAGATTCTTGCAGAGATGTACACTCTTCTGAGATTTAGAAACATTTGATATGAGTGAGGTAAAGATGCAGTTGGAATTCTTAGCAGTCTGGTTTGTGCAATTTAAAATGCCATTTGAACGGACATGTGATGGAGTGGGTTTACACAACATTTATACACATTAGCTTGCAGGAATGATCATTTGATTTGTAAACTTAACTTACAAATCCACTCAGAACACAAGCAACACTAACAACCCTATCAATATCTCTCACTAACATCTGAACACATAAAAAAAACTGATGAGTCATAAATTACTGTGTATTTATGTTATGGAAATTAACACCTGACATGTGCTTATTCATGGAAATGTATGATTGCGGGGAATTCTAATTTTGCCTCTACATTGCATTCGCGGGGTTCATCATTACTCACTACCTAAATCCTGTATTTAAGGAAGACAGAAAGGTGTCATGTAAAATTAATTTTAAAAGTTATATTAATTCATTTTCTATGATATAATGTACCATTCTAGCATATATGCTAATTAAAACATATATAATAAGAGATGGTTCAGACAAAAACATTTAAGCTTAATTTACACAAAACTTCCACACATTACAAAGTCTTACAGGTTTGAAACATGTACAGATGTTTTAGCTTTTCATCATCTGAAATTCTGCAGCTGTTACCTGTAATCATCAGTTAACACAAAAGACTGTCAAATCAATTACTTCAAATTAAGGCATGTCTTTTCTTGTTACAACGTCATACCAAGTCTTTAAAGCTTATGATAATCTAGTTTACTTAGAGAAGCACTTCAAAGTTATTTTTTATTTTCTATTCTTAGTCTAATTCTTTCAGCACTTATTTACTATAATATATTACTTTATAGTTTATATGTCTAATTTATTACCTGTATATTCACTGAAAACTCAACTGACCTGTCATGTTTCAGCTGTGACCAGTGACAATAAAGGGCTACAATACAATGTTGAAAATTAACACGTTAATACAAAATGGTTGTTGGTGGTATTGACTGGCTGACGATAAAAGGCTAGTGAATATGTCAACTGCAGATTTCAATAGTGTATTTCACACACCACACCAAAATTTTCACAACCTCATAACTGCTGAACGATTCAACAAATCCCCATCAAGAAAATAGTGAGACCCACTCAGTGGGCAGCAGTGCACGGATAATTCAGCTAGCAGCTTTTAGTAAACTGGGCAAAGCAATGCTTTCTGATTTCAGTTTTGGTATAAGACAGGACTATTCACACAGGATAATGTGCTAGGGCTGCAATCTATCGATGCCACCAGAGGGAATTTTAGGGGCTTGTTCTAATGGAAATCCCAGCCTATCCAAATAGGCTCTGCATTCAATTTACTATTTAAGTAAATTTAAGTAAAGCACAAAACACAATTCCAGTTTAGCTTTATCTCAGACTACAGACAATATGAAAGCAGCAATATCTACAAAACTCCGTCTGTAAAACTAACAATCAAACGAATTTTAACATCAGTTGAATGGATGATTGAGTTGATGAACTGATGGATGAATAGATGGACGGGTGAGTGGGTGATGGACAGAGGAATATATATCTGAGGTATCTGAGATGGATAGATTGATAGATGGACAGAAAGATTAATGTATAAGGTTGATTGAGATCGATGAATGGATTTATGGATCAATGTATGAGGTGTTTGATTTGGATGGATGAATGTTTGACTGAGATGGAATATATGGAGGGATCATCTGTGTCGCTCACTGACACTGCATAGATGGTCCTCTGTCACATGACTGATTGAGCAGAATGAGTGTAGGTACCTCTGGGTTGTGGTGGGCAGCAGCGGCGCAGCTGGAAGCGCAGGTTCTCTGTGCGCAGGTTCTGGCCCTGTAAGTGCTCCAAAAGCTCCTTCAGAGTGGGCCTAAATGTCTCTGTCCCATACAGTCTGTAACCTTGAGGTCTAGTTTCAATTTGGAAGTTCTTATACTGGGGAACAGGCCTGGATTGACATAGGTCCATCTGAAAGAGAGAGAAGAAAAAAAGTGAAAGAGAAAAGAAAAAATTGATTAAGCACAAAAGAATTAAAGGCAAGAATAGTGAAGGGAGAGAACAGGATTTGTTAAATAAATGTTGGGCGGCTGTAAACTGATCTCCTCTAAGATAAGGTAAGTTTGCTTTTGGTTGACAGTGAGGTGCTGGGTTTCTGAAGTCTAGTTACATTGTACATAGTGATGAGAACATTAAATATGTAACAGAAAACCTAGCATGTGTGCATTTACTTCCTTGTTTGTTTGTTAATCCTGCATATATTCATTTAGCAAACTCATGCTCATTCTGTTGATCAATACAAGTTCAGCTTAGTTAAATCAACTCAATTATATTTGTATAGCATGCTGAACAAGGGAGTTGTCACGGAAAAGCAATGCAAGGAAACAGACTCTGATCCAGCACGTATAACAGCCCCAATGTGGTTTGTGGTTCTGTTCTAGCTACATATACAGTGTACTACAGTTCTCATATTAAATAATAACTGCCAAAGAAAATCTGAAAATGGATGCATTGTCCTGGTCTGATTTGGTCCAAAAAAAATTCTCAAAGCCACAAACACTAAAGCACGATCCCAATTGTTTTTCACGGCTAACTTCTGAAAAGCGTTTTCACACTGATTTGCTGCCTAAATGTGGTGTTGCTATAATTGACAGAATTTGAGTGATATATCATATGAACACACAATCTGTCATGGTCAGGGAAAGTGTACAACAAGAGCCAGATCTTCTTGATTTGCTACAGAAAATACCACAAGAAAATCTGGGCAATTCAAGACTTGTCCTGTCCAGGCAAGACAAACAGAACAAAGGGTTTCAGTTCCCAGCTTACTGATTTCACAAAAATGTTTATCCCAACTACAAACTTGGTGTATGTATGTATGTATGCATGCATGTGTACCTCAATGCAGACAACAGTCATAATGATGTAGTTATAATCTGTGCAGCTCCAGCGCAAGACGTAGGTTCCTTCTTCATTCCCCTCCTGACGGAGTTTCTGAATGGCATACTCTGTGCTGTACAGAGACAACAGACAGAACTACTCACAAAATGTCTTTCCTGAAGACAGCCGTTATAATCTAAACTAATACTAAATAACTACAGCATGAAAGGTTGTACATTATTTTACCATGATTATAAGGTGTTCATGATTTCAAGGTGTTGTTAAGGTTGAGATTAACTGTTGGTTGTTTATGGTAGTCAAGCATCTATATTAACCACCATTTTCACTAAATAAATCTAACTAAATGCATCTTGACTTCTTTGTCGAGCAGTATTACATTCTTATTGCCACTGAATTCTTCTTGTTTTTTGATCTTATTCATACCTGTGTCATGCCTTTGCTACTTGATACACAATCACATTCTTGAAAGTCTAATACTTGTAAAACTGGGCATCTTGACAAATAGTAATGATACTAAACTGGTAACATTTTACAGGGTCACATTACAGTGGTCATACATGTACTTATGTAATATGTAATTACTACAGTGATATTAACAATGTGTGACTGTTGTTAGACTGGGTCTTATGACCCTGCAGCATTTACACAACCATTCAAAAGTTTGGGGTCAAGATATTTTAATGTTACTGAAAGAAGTCTCTTCTGCTCAACAAGGCTGCATTTATTTGATCAAAAATAGAGAAAAAATAGTAATAGTGAAATATTATTACAATTTATTATCAATGTTTAAAACAATTGTGCTGCTTAATATTTTAGGAAAACTAATTTTTTCAGGATTATTTGCTCTACAGTTCAAAAGAAGAGCATTTATTGAAAGATTTTTATTGTAACAATGTAAAAGTCAATATATATGATGAATTTAATGCATCCTTACATAAAGAATTCATTTCTTAAAATCTTACTGACCCCAAACGTTTGAACTGTAGGAGTATGAAGTGAAGATATTTCCTCAAACTATCTGTGTGAGCCTGATTTGGACATCTATAACTAAAATATGCTAATATAGTCATACCAGATAGGTCCATGACAGCCATTTTCTAAATTCTGGACCACTGATGAGGGTGCGACTTCAGTGCACAGGTAATGATGAGCATCTACAGTCAATCTGAAGTAACCGTCCACCAGTGCAGCAAAGGACAGAGCTGCGTCACGATAAAACAGGTCCAACTCCTATGGAGGACAGAAGAGGAATACCTCTGTAGGAAAAGAACTATAGCATACATGTCGCTACTATCTACTTCATCCAATGAAATGTATTTTTATTCACATTAATTCTTAAGTCAAGCTGTTGATTTATGGATCATACGAGTATGAATCATAAGTTTTTCATGAGGCATGGAAGTTTTACACCATATTCTGACCAGGTGAAGAGTTCTTGTCCTAACTTGCCACAACCACAATAAGCAACAACATATTTTGCTGATAACTAAACACCTCTCATTGTGAAACCCTGCGCATCATTAAATCTTATTGATCCACACATCAGACTTCAAATACAATTACATTAAATATCAAATATTCTCTGACTGATTATGACTGCATCATATTCAGCATGAATGCTTGTGCTGGAATCAAACTGTACCTGGTTAGGACACAGTGTAGCGGAAATTGAAATGACAAAATTACCATGGTTTTATTGTCTTGTCTGTAAATGGTGGCACAAGACTCCTTAATGACGATATGGGTGATTTCGAAAAAGTCAGAGAAAGGCGTCCATCCACTGTCTTTCTTTTTGTCATTCTTCTGCTTGTTGTCGGCCTTGTTCTTTTTAGATTTGGTTTTGTCTTTCACTATAAGAATATTCTATTCGAAAAGGATTCAAGACAAAAAAAAGCACACTGGTAACAACCTTTGAAACACTCCATGACATAAAATCCAGAATTGCTGATGAATTTGTAAGATATTACAAATCTGCAAGCTCACAAAATCTAAAGCGCTAAACTCACCGGCACAGGCTTTCTCCTCCAGGAGATCCCAGTTGTTCCGGACACTTGCACTTCATAGCCCAGTCCGTCATCCCCCAAAGGAAGCGTGTGGGCCAGAGATCCCTCGCTCTCGCCAGATACTTTCAGGCTCTTGGGCTCAATGGTCTCCCGACCCAGGCCCTGGGTCAACGTTTCGAGAGTGGAGAGATACTTGACCTTCAGGTCATAAAGGGTTATGTTGCTGTCCTGGATGGTCTTGCTATTGAACTCGTTAAGGAAATTCTTGAAAACATTGTTGATGCGTATACGTGTGAGGAAGTTACGCTGCTTAATGGTCCGGTTCAGAATGTCCGGAATGAATCGCTTGTAGCTACAGAGATAGAGAAAAAGGTTGCATAAAACCCACTTGTTTTAAGGCAGAAAACCAATATGATACTTCCGTTTTAGTACTCATCAATACATACACCAATTCCAGTGTTTATTACACTTCTCTCTGCGATACTTGAATCTGATTGGCCAATCACAGCATTCCTGCGAAATATTTTTGCCTAATTACCTCTAAATTTTGACAGCAACTCTACACATGAGTGAACTCTGACAGTGAAATTATTCCAAACACATCCTAAATTAGAAGTACCACTTTGAAGTACCACATGAACATAGTATGAACATGACAATTACAAATGCAGCTGTTAAAATACAAATATATTTGACCTCAGAATGCTGTAAATGGCCAATCAGAATCAAGTATTCCAGAGAGGTGTGTAATAAAAGGTTAATAGTTGGAAGTGCCATTTAAATATGATCAACGTTGATCATTTTGCAGATGTCTTGTATAAAGAAGATTGTACGGGTCACCTGGTCTCAGCTCCAGCTCCTGATAAGGGCAGATCATTGCTCTTGGCATGATGGGTAATGGCCAAAACAGCCATTCCCAAACACTCGTTCTCTATCTCATGAAGCTCTGCCTCATTCTGGGGAGTGCGCACTGGAGCAAGTCCCCTTAGGAAGTCATACTGGCCCTAAAACATACCAAAACATGTCTTTAAGAGTGCAGTATGTGCCAAGCAAAAAAGTTAACATTATCACACACACAAGTCATTAGACACTAGTGTTCATACAGCCCCATAAATGTTTGAATAAATAGCAGTGCTCCAAAAAAAGACATTTAAGTACATATCAGACTTCAAAGAAAACAACCAACATGATAACAACAGATACCACATGAGAGCGTACTTGAATAATCATCAAGCCACAAAGCTCCTGTAGCACAAAATAGGCAATATTACTTTTGTTTAAAGTTGTCATAGTGATATGGACAAACATGTAAGTGATACCTCAGGTGTTTCCTGCACTCACCTGTGCAAACAGGTAGTCAAGAGATGCAGCATCCAGTAGAGGTGTCCCCTCAGGGCCTTTTGAAGAGACTGAAACCCCTTTCTGCTTGCAAAGTGAGTGTCTCCAAACTGGAGATTCTGTCTCACTGGTGCCGTACCAGTTTGTGAAATAAAACCTGTGTAAGCAAGTAAAATGAGTTGTCAAAGGATTCATGGGTGTTTTTTTTTTCAACATACTTTCATGTCCCAGGGTTATTTTATTTATTTATTTTATTTTATTACTTGACACACTTGAACTTTTTCTTATTTTTATATGAATATCAGTGTCAGGGAAGATGCAATATACTAAATCAAATATGAGACTTGTTGTGTGAAGAAAACAATGATAAATAAAGGTAAATATCGGTGAACAATATTTCTGTCAAATTATTAAAAAAAATAAGAAAATATTAGATATTATTTTATAGGGCAATAGTATATGCTGTAGTAGTTTAAGAAACATCCCAGTATGTCTGTCAGAAGAGAAATGAAGAACAACAAGTAGGCAAATATGCACAAGTGCGTGTATGTGTGCGCACACAAGCATATCAAGATTATGAATATGGTCAAAAAAATCATGATGACAGAAACTCATAGCATATAAAAACATACAGAACATTACATAAAGGATCAAAACAAAGGCTTACTTTATGTAAATATACTAACATATGGTAAATACCAAATCATGTGTCAATCAACAGGAAAAAAAAACAACTACACCACCCCATTGCCACGCGAGCAAGAGATCATTGTAAACAGGAAGCAGCATGAGTGAGAAAAGTGTGCTGTATGCCACAGAGGAAGAGAGGGTGTGCAAAGGTTGACCATAACCTGTTTGTGTGCACAACAGGAAAGCTTCACACAGGGAGAGATCAATTCTGTACCCACCACTCACTCTGAATACAGTAATTGAGTCTTATCTTAGTTTCACTGGTGAAAAGGGGAAATTCAGGGGATCCTATGTTTTACTTTGCAAAATTTATATTTTATTGAACAATGAAATGTTTTTCAGAATAGGAGCTGACTGAAACCATGTCAGAGGATTTGTTTCTTTGTTTATTTATTTTTAAAAAAAGTGTTTATTGTTTTGTCCTAAAAGGGGATTGTAACAGATTTGTAACTGGTGTGCCACAGGGCTCTGTAATGAGTTCATATGCATTTCTAGAATTTGAATCAAACTAATGGCTGATATTAACAGAACTCTGACATTAAACAATAAACTTCATCAAACCAATTAATAAATGTCGTAATTCTTCAATTTAAAAAGAGAAAAAATTTGAAATTGTATTCAACTATAAAATATATAATAATTAAATATTCATTATAAATATTATTACTTATGACAAAATACAATATATTTTCATATTACATTAATGAGAATTTGTTGGTGAAAATGTTCTTAATCATCATTCAAATAATGTCACACAATGCAAAAAAATCTTAATAGTCCTAAAACTGAGCTGTTCAGTTTGTAGTCCAAAAACTTTCAAGAGAATTAGAATGTTGTGAGCTCTAGGTTCTGTCTGGAATTTCTGGGGTTTTTTAACAGAATTTTTAAATGTAATGTTAGATGTGTTTTAAAAATGTAATGCAACAAAGATACTACATAAAAACTACAATTAGTTGCAAATTTGTAACATACACCATTAGTTGCAACGTTTTTAAAGCAACAGCATTCAGTTGTGACCACTCACCTCATACGGTAGTGAAGTTTGATGCTGGTCTCCTCCGTGATCTTGAACACATGATTGGGAGCATACCAGAGATCCTGGCTCTCTTCATACAATGTAAACAGGTTGTGGCACAAAGGTGAGATGTCTGGGGAAAACATTTTCACAATTAGAGCCTGATTCAAACGGTTACTTTTACAACTGCCATTCTTGTGTAATTTGTAATTTTAATATTACGGTTTAAATTCATTTTTATTTATGCTTTCATTCATTTTATTCATTCTTTTATTCATTTTTTAAATATTTAATTTGAGGTTTTTAGCATAAAGCAAGGAGTATGAACAAAACAACAACAACAACAACAATAGCTAAATAAATAAACCATGTGAAACCAAGAATAGAAAATAGTGTGGCCAATGATGTTTTCATTTATTTTTATTTCAGTTTTAGTTATTCACTTATCGTGAATTCAAGGTATACATTTGTTCCCTGGGAGTTGAACCCACAACCTTGGTGTGGTTAGTACCATATTCAAACAGCTGGACTAGTAAACAAAACAAATACTTAACCTTTGAAGTAAAACCAGTGGCTAACCACTGGGTGTGAAACAAAACTGTGTGAAACAAACACCATCATAGTTCCTCTCGAGCAGCTGCCTTCTTGTCTAATATAAACTTCCCTTTCCTCTCACACCGTCCAAGCAAGCTTTTGTCCTTGGCCGCAACTTTGAGGAAATTATGAACTTGACATTTAAACCCAGCAGCCATTTTGTGGCTGAATATTGATCAAGAGCCAAAAAGACAGATATGCTGTTACATTGGGAAATGGGAAGGGGCGGACAGGGACAGTCGGTCGCAGTGCTTCTCATCCTAAAGTCAATGTCTTGTCAAAATCCACCCATGTCACATGATGATACCAACAGTAAAAACCCCTTAAGTTCCTCTTTTCTATTCTGTGAAATGCTGATGGTAAAAAAGCCCCATTCCTCAATCACACAATCAAAATATGAAAGCGAATGTATGAAAATGTCCCTTTTTATACACTAATTGACTTTGATCTGTAAAACCCTCTTTTTTAAATCCAATTTCCTTTCTACTGTCCCTTTGTACACTGCAAAAAGTGTACGTGATATCACAGATGCTCCGTGTTAATAAGTGTAACTCATACTCAGGGGTGTGAAGTAACATATTACAAATACTACTGTTGTTACTGCTTAATGTTACTGTAATTAAGTAGCTTTTATCAGAAATTGTACTTTCTTGAGTAGTTTAAAATTGTGCACTTTTTCTTGAGTACATTTTAAGTGATGTATCTGTACTTTTACTCTGCTATTTTCCCTCCGATTGTGGTCGTTACATGTTTGTTTTAATTAAATTTTTATCCATCAACAGGATAGGCTTTGGAAAAAGTGTGTTGGGGACACTCTAAAACGCTTAGAAATGACGTCATTAGCGACTAGTCGACTTCGACTCGACTTTCATCACATAAGAGTCGACTTCAAAAAATCAGAAGTCGTTCAACCCCTAGCGTGAACAAGTCTTAACTTTTATAAAGAATATCTCTTTGGGTTTGAGGCTTTAGTCTTTGCGACTTTAGGGATCTTATCTATGCACGAACAGCTCGTAACACTCCAAAGAGAAAGGAAAATTTGAAATTGCATCATATGACCCCTTTAATCTCTCTTTTTAACCATGGTGTGATGAACTCTCGGTTGCGTTTCTAATGGTTTTGTATAATTTGCATTGTTTTAAACATTAATATTTTATGTGCAACACTAGCATGCTCTGGTTCAGTGGCCTTACACCTGTTTTTAAATCTATTTTCAAACATTATAATTTAAATGGTGATGAGTGTCCCGAGAATAAATCTTTCATCTTTTCATCATAATAGTTTTTCAGTGTTGTTTTGATGTAATTAAAACTGCTTGATGATAGATATTCTTCATTCTTTCTGACAAACAACTAAAGATAATGTGAATTACAGTATGCACAATATTTTCTAAATGTTTAAATTGCAGTGTACAGCGTTTAATGTAAGGGGGTAGAATCCGCAGCTCAGTATTCACTACTCATTACTTAAGAGTACTTTTAAATTAGCTACTCTTTTACACTTACTCAAAGTAGTTTTTTGGACAAGTACTTTTTACTCTACTCACACTACATTTTTTGGAATGTAATGGTACTTTTACTTGAGTATATTTTTTCAGAACTCTTTCCACCACTGCTCATACTTTGCTTTGACAACTATTCCTATCCAAACAGTTACGATGGAATGATGCATCACTGCTAAGAAAACAGACCATCATGACCACACTCTGTCCTCAGAGATGCATTAGAGGGTGCAATACTTTAGCACTCTAAATAGGTGGCCCTCCAAACACTTACGGCATCTCTTGGCAGCTTCCACGCACAGGTCTTCCGCAGTGTGGCAGTCTTTGAAGTACTCGAGCTGGTGTGTGTCAGGCAGGTAGAAGTGGATTTCCAGTCCTTTCATGACAGTCAGAACAGTCATCTCTGCCTTCCTCTGTTTTTTCATCTTCCCACACAGTTGCCTGCCCAGCTCCATGACTGCTAGTTCTGGCATCCAGACACTGCAGGATAAACAGAGTGTAACAGAGATTTATTGATGAACTGTGGGTTTGCTGCTTGTGAAATAACATATCATTTCCAGTAGGTCATACATGAATGAACCATAAAATTTCACACTGATGTTTGAGCAGTAAGTCAGTCAATATAGGGTTGTCATAATATTTTATGACATTATATCATATTCATAATACTTATTCATATTTTAATCATTTCAGTGTCGCTGCAGAAAGGTAGATTTTCAAAACCAATTTTCGATACTACAACAAAAACTATTATGCTCATGAACATACTAGGGCTGCACGATAAATCACATGTGATTGTCATGCGAATCTCATCAGTAAAGCCAGTTCCGTGATAAGTGTATCTCCATCACGTGCTTTCAGATGGAGCGGCATTTACAGAGCCGTAGTACACTGACTTGCGTTGATAATCGCAGACGAATCGCATGCTGTTCAGTTTCTTGCACAGACCGATCGTTTCATGTCTTTACACATCAATGTATCGTCACGAGCTGCAGGGTTTAATTTGGTTTTGTTTGTGTATGTTTTTTTGACTTTCAAGCCGTGTTCCATTCACTTCCATTATCTGACTGACAGATTCTGCACCGTTTGCGTTAAAAACTTCGTTTGTGTTCTACTGAAGACACAAATTCACCTACATCTTGGATGCCCTGGGGCTAAGCAGATAAACATCAAATTTTCATTTTTGGGTGAACTATCCCTTTAAGGAAAACTTCCAACACCGTGGTATAACTAGACGCACCCCCACTTGCGCCCTAAAGAGAGCAGCCCGGAAAATGGAGCGTAGCTGGAAGAAAACAAAACTAGAGGTACTTAGTATTGCTTTGAGGGAAAGTACTTCTACATACAGAAAATCCTTAAAAACTGCTAGATCTGCTTACTTTTTGTCTCTTTTAGAAAAAAACTAACACAGCCCCAGGTATTTACTTAATACAGAGGCTAAATTAACAAAAAATAAAGCATCAGTAGGCACAGACATTTCCCAACAGCACAGCAGTAATGACTTTACGAACTTGTTTACTTCCGAGATCGATATTATTAGAGATAAAATTGTAACCATGCGGCCGTCAGCTATAGTATCACATCAGATTGCTTGCTATAGATCGCTTGAGGAACAATTCCACTCATTTTCTGCTACAGGACAGGAAGATTTATAAACTTGTTAAATCATCTAAACCAACAGATTATTGGTTGTTAGATTCTTTACCATCTAAGCTACAAAAAGAGGTGCTTCCAGAAGTCATAGATCCAGAATATCATTCCAAAATATATCTAAATTACGATCTATGCTCTCAATGTCAAATGCACAAATGTTTTGATGAAACCCAGTCTTTATTAGTGGTTTTGCTCTGCACACCTTAATAACCAAACTCCAGCTGGTCCAAAATGCAGCAGCTGCGTTCTTACTAGAACCAGGAAGTATGACCATATTAGCCCGGTTCTGGCAACAACGACTCGACACCCTGCACTGGGGACACTACGCACTAGAAGCTGACTTTCAGCAGCCATTAATCCAGTCCTCAGTGTCATATGATTCTTTGGGAGTCATTCTAATATACTGAATTTGTTCTCAACAAAAAATTCTTATTATAAATCAACGTTGAAATCAGTTGTACTTATTAATACTTTTGTGGAAACAGTGATACTTCTTTACAGAATTATTTGATGAATAGAAAGTTAAAAAAAAAACAGCATTTATTTAAAATATAAATCTATGTACTGTAAATTTTTATCATTTTAATGAAAAAAAAATCTTACTGACCCCCAAACAATTTGACCAGTGGTGTTAGTGTATATAATGAAAAATAAATTTAAGACCAGTGAGTATTTATTCCAAAATAGAAAGCAGAGGATCTATTAGGTTGAATTCGCACAGCAAGGCCAAAAGCACAGTTGCAATTTTATGTCTACCTGTTTACATTCACTTAAACCATAACTGACTGTGTTACATTAACAGCTCACTAAAACAAGCCTTTGAACCAAGACACCCATTTGCCGTTCACATGTTCAACTGCTCTTCACAGAGTAGTAGCTTAAGTATGTATGTGAGCATTTGAAAGCAGCCATCTGTCAGTCAGCCAGTACTCTGTACTACTGATAGTTTACAAAGGCAGTGTCATTATTATTGTAACTGACAAAACTGGACTGGAGGGTGTTAAACTCAAATCTTGGGACTAACCATAGACTGTAAAAAAAAAAAAAAAAAAAGATGGACGATGCGTCTCCAATTCCTTCCACTATAGCAAAGTGAAGCCAAAACATCTCAGTATGAGCACTGTCATCTTGCGAAAATGACGTAATTTGGAGCCAGAGTCTGCACAGTAGTGATTCATTTGGAACATGAGTCTGTGCAGTAGTGCCCAGCCGCCCAAACTCACGCGCAGACAGACCAATCGGCAGATCAGCATTCAGCGACAACCACATCCCTTCCCTGTTTTTATAGCATCAAATAACTAACTAAAAGCAAACTTATTAGAAAGACGAACACTGGAACATACATCAGAATGATAAGAACTACCTAAAATGATGGAAACCACCTTTGGGAAAAACATTTTTGAAATGTAATTTGATTATTTAGTTTGCCCCACGTTCCATTAGATTACATGGAGAGGACTGGGTTTATAATGGGTCCAGCCACCTGGCAGCGATCAAAACATTTTGGCTTCACTTTTCAGGACTTGTGGACTAACAGCTGACCTCAGATAAAGACAATGGCAGTAGACAACAACAGATGATGACACACACAAGTGAGTAACAGCAGTATACCAACAATGATGAAAAAGAGAAACATGGGGAAAGGGAAAACAGCTTTTTGCTTTTTCTGAGTTCACTGTAACCAAAAAATCTGATATATTTAGTGAGATGTGGCTAAGTATGGTGACCCATACTTGGAATTTGTGATCTGCATTTAACCCATCCAAGTGCAGCACACAGCAGTGTAGTAATTGAACACACACACCCAGAGCAATGGGCAGCCATTTTTGCTGTGTCGCCCAAGGAGCAGTTGCTCAACGGTCTCACCTCAGTCGTGGTATTGAAGGTGGAAGAGAGCGCTATATATTCACTCCCCCCACCTAAAACACTCTACAATTCCTGCTAGTACTGAGAGTCGATCCTGCGAGTGCGACCTTTGGGTTACAAGTCTGACTCTCTAATCTTTAAGCCACAACTACCCCCGCAGCCTTTCAGTGATTCAGAGCTGTTAAAGGGTTAAGAGCATGAGCGTTCGTCGCCCTTGAGGAATGAAAATCTTATCCTGTGTTTTAACTCACCGCGGGACAGGCATTGCTGGCTTGTGCAAAGCAATCCTAGGTGTATATGACTTTCTTCTTTTAGTCTAATCCAGTCGGAGTTATATAAAAAAATTGTCCTGGCTATTCCAAGCTCTATCATCAAGTCCACAAGTCGTCTATCCACAAGTCGTCAAATAAAGTGCGTGCATTCATAATAAATTTGCCTCACACCGGTCGGGGGGTTGCGAATAAAGGCCTCCTGTAGTGAATCCATGCGTTTTTGTAAAAAAAATATATCCATATTTCAAATGTAATAAACAATTTCCCGCATGCACGTCCAGGGCCTCTAGCAGTGCGACCATCCCAGTCGTGCATTTGCGACTGAAAACTGCTGCGTGCGACTATGAAAACATATTTAGGAGCACCAGTGCGACTGACCCGATCATTATCATACTTGTGATTGTGATCGCTGAGGGGAGCTTCAAAGGTTTCTACGTGTTTTTGCAGCGTTGAGTAATGTATCACAGACATATCTCATGAATCCTTTCATAAGCAAAGTGTAGACAGGGTGTAAATAAAGATTCATACAGTGTAGAGAGTTTCGTTGATTATAAATGTGAGATCGAGATGAACTAAGATGAGTGCTGTGTGTGACAGCTTTTTACAAAAAATGATTTTTAAGTGAGTTTGTAAATGTGATACTGATTTAAATACAACAGGTTAAATAGACAAGAAGTTAATATTAAGTGACTTACATTGTCTGACTATAACACTATGGTCTGATTTTGCTCTATTTCGTCGTCGAAAATAGTTTGAAACAAAGTCACAGCTCAGCCGCTGCGCATCTCCATTCAAACACAGCGGTGTTTCGTTTATGAATGAACTGCGTTTTTAAACAAATCTAGTGAGTCAGTGATTCATGGTTACCCATTCATAAATACAGTCACTTGCTTCATTCCTGAATGACTTTTCAGCTGTTTGAATTAATGATTCGGTGATAAAATCAGTGACTTGACGCCAACTGCTGGCAGTTTTAGTTTAATTTTTTAAGTATATTTTCAGTTATTTAAATCGTTTAATATTTCTATATTCAACATTTTTAAAACATTAATCTTTTAATCATTAAATTCATTAATAAACATGAATTTATGGATTTAATTGCACTCATGCCACCTCTGATCCTCATTAAATGTCTGAAAATACACCTACAAGCCACTTTTGTGTTCTTCTGTACCACCTCTACAAATTCATTTTGTTATACTGATTTCATTTGATTTTTAACTTATTTTTCTTATTCTACTTGTTCTTATTCTATTGTTTTATCTAGAATTTTTAAAAAGCTTATAATTTTTTTTTTTTTTTATTTGACAAAAGATTACATACTTTTAATAAAGATAGAAAAATGCCATTACAAAGGTAAAAACAAAATTCTACTGTAAATCACTTTAAGGAGTCAAATACACCCGTATGAAGGCTTATTTTTTTTACTAAAATTTTGGTGCCCTACATTTCGACAATGTGCTCCTAAATTTTTAATGTTAGGCGGCACAGCCCCCTCCTACAAAAGAAAATCAGCCTAGAGGGCCCTGACTTCCGTTATCGATCATAACGCAGAAGGGCCTTTCTCGGTTCGGACGGATGCAGGCCGTATGCGCAGCGCGCAAGCCACGCACGTTAAGTATATCTAGTCTCGGAGTTTGTTTACTAGGAGACATTTACAAATGAAGTACAGTTTCCTTACTTTAGCGAAAGGAAACCCAGCTCCTCTTGGTTTATATCAAAAAAAAAAACAAAAAAAAAAAAAAGAAATCGCTCGCACCCCCGACCTTTTTCTTTGCAAATCCTAGTTTGTAGTCTGGGGGGGGAATGGGGCTTCTAATTGGGTGTTTCGTGCCGGAATCCTTTGTTTTATTCTCGTCAGTCAATCCCTTCGTCATCGAGATCGACAGTCACACAGCCACACTGTGCTTATGGTCATATCGCGCCGGAAGCGGCTTCAGTGTTGTACAGAAACCGGAAGTGTAGAAAGTTGTTTTATTACATTAAAATATGGATATTTTTCCTTAGCACAATCGGCATGGATTCACTAACAGGAGGCCTTTATTACCCTCCACCCCACCCCCCCCCCCCCCCCCCCCCTGGAGGCGGTGATGTACTCTGAGACACGTTTATTATGAATGCGAGCGCTTTATTTGACGACTTGTGGACTGTTCAACTGCAAAACCCGCTGACTGCAATGATAGAGCTTGAAAGAGCCAGGACATTTTTTTATATAACTCCGACTGGATTCGTCTGAAAGAAGCAAGTCATATACATCTAGGATGCCTCGAGGGTGAGTAAAACACAGTCTAATTTTCATTTTTGGGTGAACTAACCCTTAAAAAAGTGTCGTTAAACAGGTGCATTATTAATTCTGACCCCAGGCAAATTGCCTATAATAGGGCAAACATTATTAATTGGGTCGGCACAATTTGAATATTCTAATTATAATATGTAATATATCATGTAATATGTTGTTACAGCATCTTGATTTGAAAATTCTATACTGTCCACTATCACAAAACAAATGCTACAGACCTGACTCTAGCTGGAGACTCTATTACATCAACCATGGTATTACTAATCAACTTAAGTACAACATACTCAATGTCCTCTCAATAGGTGCCCTCACATGAAGCAATTTAATTCAACCCCCCATCCTACGGCAAACATGAGGAAGGGCAAGATGAATGCTGTTCGCATCCAAATCAGATGGTTTTGATTCAGTGGATCTTCCTTCAGACCCTGCGGGTCAATTTGTGTTTAGATGCCAAGATACCTGCTGGCATGTGGAAGGACTTACCTGTAATACATGAATGTAAAAACAAACTGTGCTGAAAAAGAAATCTAATTGGAACCAGTTAATGACCACTCAAGAAGCTGAACAAACAGAGACAACTGGCTTGGCTTTATGAAGTATTAGTATAATGAGATCACAAATGCAATCAACATTCATCACCTCACAGCCTGAGCAGAAAGTATTTTCAATAATAATGTCCAATTTGTGTCCCATTACATTGAGCATTAGAGGATTTTTTTTTTCTTTTGTCTTTAGAACTTTCAAATATGTGTATGTGATATAACAACTGAAATCATTCAACACTGTCATAGAATTGGCATAATTGGTAAAATTGACGTTTGATTAAAAAAAGTCTAAAAATGCTTAAAAAATGTATTGCGCCAAAATATTTTAATTTAATTTATGAGAAATATAAATGTATCAACCATCATTTGGTCCCAAATCAGCTAGCCCCTAGTACCGAGTGATTTGAAAATTTTATTTAAATTTGCTTTTATTACTAATAATTAGGCTACATAATAATACAACCTCACACATTAGATAAACATTTCGTTTTACAATTAAAATTTTAGAAATGTCAAGTACCTCCTTTATTTGTACCCAGGTTTTGCATTTTAATAAGCATCCATCAGTCAGTATCAGTGATTGTTGTTCTTCTCTCTGCAGTTATGCCTTAATGCAGAACCTTGTTTTGGCTGATATCTCAAATTATATAACAGAACCATTACTGACCCCCTCAACCAGTCTGTAAAATGGCCAAACTTAGCAAGCTTTCCAGACGTTGGTAACTAGCTTTCCATTCAGTTTATTTTCCTTTCTAATGTTTTTCACTGGCATTTTATAAGAAGTTCTCATTTTCAGATTCCTGTGAATCATGCCCGTTTGCTTTTTCACTACTAAGACACAGTCCTAATTCATCAGGGATAAAGTTCAAGTTTGCTACTCTCCTGCAAGCTGTCTCCACCTGTTTCAGTATGATTCACAATGTCATTCTTCTGTATACTTGACAGTGGCCTCACTTCCTGAGGTGTTGACGTGCTGTGCTGCTCTCTGATAAAGCCATTGTTAACACTGTTCCTCCGCTGCTTTAGACCCTGCGCCTGCTCTGCTGGTAGACCGCTTGAGCACATCAAACGCGTGTGCGGGAACCTGCTTTAACTGTTTTATCCTGTTTGCAGGCTCTTAATACTATACAGTAAAAACCTTTTTCAGATGAACCTAAAACAGAGGGTAAGTTTAGTTTTCATGGACAGCTTCCTCTGTCATGGAGATCATTCTATATCAATAGTGTGTAAATACAAAGATTATAGTATGTATATCACATGGGTTAATTACATTCTAGTCTTTAATTATGTCATTTTACCTGATCCTGTAATAATCTGTAATGTCTTTTCATTTATGCAATCAAATTCACACTGCTTTTTGCTTATTTTTCTGTATAATTAATTACCTTTGCCAATTGAGCAGAAAGATCATTCAACTTAT
Source organism: Sinocyclocheilus anophthalmus (assembly GCA_018155175.1). Classification (NCBI taxonomy): domain Eukaryota; kingdom Metazoa; phylum Chordata; class Actinopteri; order Cypriniformes; family Cyprinidae; genus Sinocyclocheilus; species Sinocyclocheilus anophthalmus. The sequence continues at coordinate 55,634 of JADLZN010010764.1, forward strand.
TCAAAGTTTGAAACAGTTAAACTTTTCTTAAATGTTCCCAAATATGTCATCCATTATATCAAGTATGATTTAATGAAACACATCAATAATTTCTACAACTGTAGACAATCAAATTTCTGATATCAGTCTTACAGTAGCCTAATTGTTACCTGTAAACAACAAGAACCTTATCTGACCATTAACTGATGATGAAACATCAAGGTCAATATTACTTATTTAATTTCTTTTCACACAACACATTTTTTTTCTGAATTATATTTTCAAATAAAAACTCATAAAAATGTTATTCTGCAGCTTGCTATAACAAAAGCCAAGTCTCTTTATGTTATGTTTTGACACATATGGAGGCATAATATGATTTGGCTGTCATATTCTTTGCTGAAAACTGTCTCTGGCAGCTTAAATACCTTATGTGGCATATTTTAAAATATTTAGTGGTTGCTCTTGTCATGAAGGCCTCATTAGTCCACAGTAACATGACCCGTTTCAGAACACCATACTGTACAACATGTTCTATTCTAAAGGGAAACTTCACTCGCAATGTTCAGCAAAAGGTTAGATCTGGTTAGATCTCGCCACTTCTCTCTGCCCTCAGTTCAATAATATGACTAAAACCACTTCACTTCGCAATCTGCTTTCAAATTGTTTTTTTTTCTTTTTCTTTTGCCAGTTCTGTACAGACACCAGTTATATCCTAAAGAGGCTCATGTCAAGACTATTTAACCAACATCAGGATGAAAGCTTCAGAGTGATCAATACTCTAGCTAAAATGAATGTCTTTTGACAAGGTTTTATCAAAGAATTAATATGAAATCTTAAGGGATGACATTATGAAATAATAAGTCATTTTTAAAGTGGTTAGTAGTAGGGCTGCACGATTAATCGAATGCGATTGTCATCGGCGGCATTTCGCTTGATAGAAACCGGTTGTAATCAGCAGGAAATCATCATCATGTTCTATTCATGATGACAGAATTTACTACACAGATGCGTCTATAGTTCCACATGACAAGTTACGCATTACGATTATATTGCGCGATTATGAAATCGAAGAAATCATTTGCGATAATGACAGCTGTTTGCATAGCTTCTCTGTGAAGTAAATGCTGCTCCATCTGAAAGCATCTGAAAATACCACATTTAATAACATATTTTTACTCCAAACTGACTTCATAACGTCAGTCGAGTGTTTGAAATGCATCCTTTTGTGAGATGATGTGGGTTCTTACACAGAATAAGGCATGCAACATTTTTCATAGTATTTAAGCAGTGATAAATATAAATATACTTTATTTTAATGAAAATTATAATAAGAACTCAGATAAACTGTATATTGCCATAGTCGTGTGTTTATTAGTCACGTTGAATCAATGAAAGCAGTTGAATCTTCTGTTTATTCAGCTACAGCAATAGGCATTTTCTGGGTTTCTTCTGCAAAGCATATTTGGAGTTTCAGCGCGAGAGCGCCCTCTGGCGCTTTGGATGAGATTTTACTGGGCTGATGTGCACAGGAACCCGTGCTTGCACTGAAAGACCGCAATGAAAATCGCAAGCTTCTGAAAAAAAAGCCTCGAATCGCGATCATCGATTCTCGATTTATCTACAGCCCTAGTGTAGTATCCCCAAAACGCACTGATAATTTACTGGGATTTCCGACCATCAGTACAGGCAATATGGGAATGAAAGATCTCAATTTTGACCATTTTAGCAAATTATTAAAAAAATGACAAAATCTTTTGATATGGGGTGGGGAACTTTTATTCCTCTTTTTGAGAGAGAGTTCGGTTAGTACTGTTATTTAAAAGGGATGTCTTTCCCCCCACCGCTCATAGAGACTCAAATTCCTCCACGAGTCACTTTTGTCCATATTGGATCAGTCTACCAGTATCAAATTGTCCGGATGTCATAATCAAACAGTACTCAACTAAAAGCATTGTATTGTTGTGGTCCCATCTTTACTATGCCAATGTTTATACTGAGTTTTTTTTTTTTTTTAAAGGGAATTTTACATGTTTCTCTTTGAAATCATCAAAAATGTAAAGTCAAGACAACTACAATTCAATAGCTCAGCTGTAGATACAGACCCGTATATCATTTTTTTAGTTTCAAACACTCACACTTAATTAGTTAACAGCTTTTAAACACCATCCATATTATCACGTTTTTCAATACATTGCCCCCCAAAAAATATGAAAACTACTTTGCATAAATATAATGGCAATTAATAAAACATTTATTCGCATTATTCGTTCATAAGTCTAGTATATTGTTGGTTTGTTTGTTTATATTTATTATTGTGTGAAAATCAAGAATAAGCAATCTTCTGCATATCAGTTATGGGCATCAGCATCGGTCGATTGCTACAAAAAGCACATCAAATATACTGCAACCCCAAACACATTTGTTCAGCAAATATACAGTCTGTGATAACTGTGTACAAGCGTTCAAATTTCTATCGACAAAACTGCAGTCACACAGCACTGTCAACGCATGACAAAGACATAAAAAAATGTCAATGTTTTGCAAGTTAGCAACAATAACACAAAAAAAATAATTTTTCTTAAGACTTAAAAATCGCCAAGGTCTAACTAGGAGCTAACTTAGTGTGCTTTAAAAAAAAGTAACTTTTCAATATCTTACAGCCATCAAGCAGCCTCTAAAGCATCCATTATCATCAGTCAAACTAAGATTAAAATCAATCAAGAGTTTGCAGTTAACGGCACTTATATCTACAATTTAATTTCAAAGATGCCCGATTATACACTATATAACGTTACTGAGATTAGTTACTCCTTGGTTAGTAACACACTGATCGACATACTTTCCAGCAACCACACACAAACTGACAACAAAGCGTCTGACAACTTGATGTTTACGAACATAGCACATGAAAAGACCAGAAAAGACAGACATACACCCAGACCCCCAAACACACAGTCAGGATGTAAAGAGTTACGGCCCTCGTCCTTACCTCGACAGGCAAAGCTACTTCCGTTTCATTTCGATCATTACAGACGTTTTAACACTTCCTCTTGGTACTTTGTTGATGTAAAGCGGTCGTTGTTTAACTCCAAAATAATCTCCGACAATATAAGGTTTATTCCACGAGATTTAGTTTCAAAACAAACTTCGCTACACAGTGGTACAAACCGTGCTTCAAGTCTTCACGACCAACTAACCTTTTCCTGTCAAGCGTCGAGCACATTCCCGAAAATAGGGTAACGACGAGGTCTATCACATGCCGCTTATTGGCTCAACCGGCTGTCAATCAAATGCGGTACCAATGGCATTAACCCTTAAAGCAGAGAGTAAGCTAGTGGATTTTTTTGTTGTGGCTATACCGCACAGCATTGCCTCTGTATATGGTTAAGACTTATTACTAGTATGCATGCGATTAAACTCTCGCTTAGTGTGTATTGCTGTGATGTAAACATAAATCCACAAATTACCCAAAATATCAAATTTATACATAGCCTATTTTTTTTTTCTCCGATGATTTAAATGTTTTGAAAATGATTCTAATCATAATACACGAAGATCCTTAAGCGCTGGTTTAACTTTCGTTAAATATGTAGCATTAAAAAGATATTTGGATGAAATTATGTCGATTGAATTGTGTCACATGACCACTTTGAAGGGCTTCTTATAGCAACCATTAATAATTGATTCATATATTAAATAATTACTGCTAACTAACCATTATTATGCTTCTCATTTAAAAGTAACATTTAGATACTGCAGCTATCTAGCCTATATAAACAGTAACTACAACACTGTAAAATGTTTTGCAGATTCCTAAATAATATATTCATAAATAATTTAGACTTCAGACATAAAATGTAAATACAAAATAGTATTAATGAAAAAAAAAAAAAAAAAAAAATGTTACATTCCTTCCTGTTGTATTTTTTGGCCATAAAGTTCTAATCCTAACTTAATGAAGCAGCTGTTTCCGCTTTACAGGTACAGTGTCTGTGTTTTAAAATAGGTAGCAGCAAAACACAAAGCCCTCTCTGATTACGGTCTTTTAAGACCATGAGGTTTAAGACTGCCGTGAAAGGGAGGGACTTCCCGTCCTCAGCATCATAGGAGTTGCCAGAAACTGTGGGCTGCACTGCAGAGCATATTGGGAGAATGTGGCAGATCAATATGTTCAACAGAAGTTCGCGTAGATATATGAAACAATATTAGACTGTGTGTATTGGAGTTGTATGGGTTTTAAGAGTAAAATGATCAGTTCAAATGCTACTATTAAATACATTTTTGTCTATACATTATCAACATTTCCATATAAATGTTGTCAGAATGATTTGCAACATTACATATTTATGTCAAATATGCGTTGAGATATGTCAAATATGCGTTGAGATATGTTGACAAACAATTCTATTTAAACAAACACTGGGGGGGGAAAGGTCCAGTTGCAAACTCTTATCGTTGGATGAGTCATAGGCTATAATTGGTCAGTGATGAGTCTACGTGCAATACTGCCATAAGCACTCATCTAAAAGCTATAATGCGTTTTTCATCTGAAGAAAGACAGAAATCCAGTAAATATTTAGATAAGAGGATTTCCTAAAAACATGTAAACATAGAATTGAGAATGACCCTGCTCTTCAGACGAGAAAACGTTTTTTTTTCTGAAACTTTTTTAAAAGTTATTTTTATAACTGCATTTTCATGTATCACAACATTACAGAAACCCCTTACTCACCTTACTGTATGATTCTAAAAATGTTCAGATGACTCAAGAGTTAAAAGGGCTGATGAAACCAGGTGCAAGTGACAGAGGATTTTGCCTGGGACTAATTTACTGACAGCATGGGGAAATTTCTGTAATAATATCAAACAAAAAGGGCAGAAAACACTTATCATACTATATTTGAGATCTTCATAGTGTGCGTCCAAATGGTATGAACACAATCAAATGTTTTCAGTACCTCTATTATAATTTATACATCATATATGCATACAATGATATTCAATATATGAACCTCCTAGAACTGAGAAATTCAATTTCTTCCTTTGCAGAAACCATTGGTTTTAATGGATTTCTGGGGGAAAAAAACAAAAACAAAAACATGCTGTACATGCCCATTTTAATTGACATAATGGGCTTTTCAGAGATTCCAAATGTTTTGGGGTTTGGCCATGACATCTTTCTCTTCATGGCTTTTAAATGTCTGACATCACAAATCAGCACAATTTTATGGAAACAGACCAGCAGGTATTATTTTTTTAAACTTCTATTTGTTTGGCTTTCAAATTGTTGCATGTAAGTAAACATCTTTTTTGTAGTAAGTTGCCCTAAAACAAATGTTAATATAGGTAAAAGGATGGGGATTCCCATTTCTGCTCATATTTACACAAATTTGCATAATACATAAGGATGTACCAATGTTGTTATAACTTATATACATTGTAGGCTTTGAAAAACATAGAAACTAACATCTGTGCAAAGTTTGATTACAAGCGTCTATTTGAAAAGGATATTTCTGTGCCAAAATAATATTATATTATAATTAATTTGGTAGTGTGCATAAAATACAAAGCATAAATAATAAAAAATCCTTCATAAACTTAAAAGAAATTATTAAATCAAATTTTACAGGGGACACATTAAAAAAAGACACTGTAGAAAACATTAAATGAAATGCAAACTGAAATGTTGTCTTCTTTATAGCCATGATGTCTACAGGGAAAACATGAGTGAAAAGTGAGTAATATTTGATATTGAGATTTTTTCTTTCCCAAAACAACAACATAATGTCAAAATAAATGTCAAAAACGTTTTTCTAGATCCTAGGAGGATAATTTAACATTACACTGATGACAAGCAACCATAATGTGCATCATCTCATATATAAAATTAGAAAGCAACCAACAGTTTGACAGTTCATTATTAAAACAGGATTCAGCAGAGATTTCTCTGTATTTAACTTTATTGTGATGTTTGTTTTCTTGTTTTGTTTTTTATTTCTCACCTGTTAATAAAAATCTTTTTGTGAGGCTAGATGTCAAGATGGCAGCCATCCTTCAGTTATCACAGTACTGTACCTTTAAGATGGACAGCATCAGCACTGTGATAACTGAACCAGGGCAGCCTGTCACATCAAGCAGAGCCGGGGCGGTAGTTCTTCACGCATCTTCTTGTCCATGTTCATTCTGGGATAACAACTATCACTTTCATAAATATCAGATCAATATGTGATGTTTACTGTTTTCAAAATATAACAGTTAACATATAATATAGGCTAAATAAATCTGACATTTCCATCTGTGTATATTATAGGAATGAGTATATGCAATCAATAAAGATTTTTTTATTATTAAACATAACTTATACTAAGTAGAAATTATAATATCATGATTGGACTTTATGCCATATTTTCATAGGATACACTCCATTAGATGTCAACTCCGCTGTCAGTCTGACAGCAGGAGATTCAATACCTTCGCTTTGAGCTTGAATTATTCATACACACCACCTCTGTGACAACAGACTTGTTTTGGTAACTCTGACTCCACCTTCTATACTTTGCTCTCGTATTTGGCAAGCGCTTGGCTCCTCCCACATCATCCCGCAGACTCCGCCCACAACACCCCCGCCCTCCGTGCGAATCTCTCTTCTTGTAAACAACTCCATCAGCGCGTCGTGTTTGCCATCTCAGGACAGTGGAAACGCCTGCCAAATAATGACAAAACATCTGCCTAACATTCATCTAGTGGCTGTTTCGGGGGGAAACGGAGAGAAAACATGTCAATGGGTTAAAACGGGAATATATTAGCCGTTATAGTGTGTTGCGACTTCTCATAGAAAAATGTTGATGTTTGATAAAAGTGCAGTTTTAAATAAAATGATTTATGGTAGGAACATTCCAGCAATATAATGTATGAACTATACATGAATACAAGACGAGTTTGAGCAAAAAGCCCGTTAGAACGGCACGAGGTCAGTATCTACAATCAATTATACATAAGTTAATACACGAAACGGCATTACATGATCATGTCACATAATATCACAGCAGGTATTGTAAATATTCTGTGTATATATCAGTTGTTCTACTTGATATGTCGATTCGTTAAATTGTCGGATATCTTGCGACTCGTCTTATTGTACTATATTGATGTGCGCTAACGCCCAACAGCGCGCGCACACACCCCTCTCACGGCAAAAACAAACACCACATTCTTCTAACATAAAAACTAATATAATATCACTATCACAGTTAGACATATGTACTATTCTACCGACTGCAAAAGTACGTACCTGTATTTTCAACGCTGAACTCCCTTGTTTACGTGAATATGTTTAATGACGCAGCAAGCCTTGCAGCGAACAACGTGATTGTCGCCATTTTTTGTTGTTATTGAAATCTTCAAGCCATGTGACAATAAAATAACACGCTTCCGGGTCCTGGCGCTCAAAGTTCACCACTTTCTTAGTGCAGAATGACTCCTGCCATATAGAAGGTTTAAAAAGTCGACTGATTTTTACATTGCATACCCGAAGTGAACTGCGTTTAATATCTCTTATGTTCTGACGCCACCGTAAGGCACCTCGGAAATAAATGTTTGGCATGGGATAATAGCGGACTATTTCAGTGGTTTTGACCCTTTTTGTCTCCAAGGCCACCTACGTAAAATATTTCATATGACAAAACAGCCTATTTCTTTAAACTTTGTTTATTGACAGAAGCAAGTCAATGGATAAAATAATGAACCGACTAATGCTGTGATTCCAGACGTCAGAACTGTATATTATTCAAAAAAAAAGTTGTTGAGGAGACAAATTAAAATATGAAATGTCATTTTACATCAACGTTTTTTTGTGTGTGTGTGTTTTAGTACTTAAGAAAAGTTTGAATTTTAATACAGTTATATATGATTTTATGATTTTGCAGCCCTATTTGGCAGTTTGCGCTATGGCTTGATATCAGTCCGTGGCCCATTTTTGAAAACTAAAGTAAACATTGCTGTGGCATCTGCGGAATTTTTTCACCTACATCACAGTCAACAAGTGTATATTGTCCTAAATCAGACAGGGGGCAATATCACACCAGTTTTACCGAGAGAGAATAACAGTAGCTGTGTCCTGTGTCCCAAAGTATGTATGCACACTACGTACTCACGCTAGTGTATTAAATGTATAAGGCTATTTTGTCACACAACATCGGAGTATGATTAACCCTACCCCTCCTTTAAGGAAAGCTGCAACAGTTGAGTTGTAACTCTTTTTTTTTTTACTATTTAACCTTTTCATTTAAATAAGTGCATCATCCGGACATTTAAAATGCATTTCTCTTTGGAATAAAATGGCACAGAAACGTGTAATCAGTATCAATAAACGCGAAGTTTTTCATTTTCTTCTGGAAAGATCATCTTGCAAAATAATCATCTGTGCCTCTGACTCTCCAAATAACCATATTAGGAACCCGAAAGTTGGACACATTTCAACAAACCTAATGTTTTTAACTGTAAGTACGCAGACGATCACAAACAGAAATCGGGTTCGCCTGAGGTAACGTAACCATAGCAACATTGCTCCGCTCCCAGAGCCGTTGAGAACGCTCCGATGTTCTTTGGCATAACAGTGAAGCTGTCGTTATTTATCACTTAACTAATTGAAAATGTACACATTGTACAAAACTGTTTTGCTTACAATTCAATCACTGTGTGTGTGTTTTTAACCAGTACTACTTAAACAACTTAATACTACAACGACCAGACTCCTATGCGGTTTAGCTTGGGCATATTTTTCAGTGCGATGCAGTACCAGAGGCGTTTTAAAATAGGGCGTTTATGTTTCTGCTCCATTCATTTGCAGAGAGGAGACGCTCACGTCTACATAAAGAGCGGTAGGCGGCGCGTCGGCGAAAGGCTGTCCAGTTTTAATGAACGGTGACCACGGGCTCTGTCTTCAGCGTGGAAATAACCGTTTAATAGTACAGTAACGTATTCTGTTGGGTGGGTAAGTTTGTTTTTGTCGGTTTTGACCTATAACTTTTTAAAGTCGTGACTTTGTGTATGAATTTGTGGCTTTATTCGATGTTACAGGCCCCCACCCTCATTCTGCACTGAAGAGCTGCTTCAACAGAATTGTGAATTGTAATGCAAACGCGTTAAATAAGTGCACGAGTTGCATGATTTCACTTGTAATGCTGAACTCGTGTTATTTTAAACAGGGCAGTTCAGTGCGGATATGTCCAAGTTATTCCGGGCTGTAATCATGGGTCCACCAGGCTCAGGGAAGGGGACCATATCCGAGAGGATCGCACACAGTTTCGGCCTTAAACATTTGTCTAGTGGAGACTTTGTACGAGAAAACATCGCAGCGAAAACTGGTACGTGCTTTTCACAAATTCGCTAACTTGTGATTTTCCTGGACGCTCGTTATCTCTGGGAACAAGCATGTCGATGCCAACATATATAGGCATCTTGCTGGGTTTTGAGACACAGCGACTGTGAAAAAGAAGGGATGCGTTGACCATATGAAGGGGCGGAACCACTGTTGCGGTTTATATGTTCAGATTAGCGGGTTATCGATTCTTTAACTTCAGCATTTGGTCCTTCCAGTCTGGAATATGTGGTTGGTACACCCGCGGGCGTCATGATGTTTGTGTTCATGTGAGGTAAATGCCTTAAAAAGTTGCCATGCTGGCAAGATGACACTCCACATTTGCCATACCTGCCTCCCTTATTAAGACTTCAGCTGGCATTCATTTATGTAGATAAAGACAGACGAATGTTCATGCTAATATTGTATAGCCTACTAATAAACACATTAGTTTGAGTAGACTTTTTATTCATGCTCAGTAAAGTTATGATGGCTGGTAGATCCTTTTAGTATAAAGCCTTAAGTTGAAAAGAATCACATTTTTAAAGATAATTATGATTAAGGTAACCTTTTGCATTAACACACATTATACTAAATATATTTGTCCATTTAAAACCTTGAAGGCTGAGAGCTGATTTAGCTACCAAATACACAATAGTTGTTCCAACCATGAGCCCATCCATGTTTAGGCTAGTTTTTAATTGTAAAATGTTGTAATTTGTGTAGTGACGTTAGGAATTTTATCATACTTTGTTATTTGTATGCTTGTAGATAAAATTCTGAATGAAATTATTGGGTATCAATGTCTCAAGTCCCTCATGTGACTGCTCCGATCTATTATATGATTAACACTAGTTGCTGGTTAAAGCCATATGATTAATAATTGATTTGTCTCAGTTTATGTTTGCATTTTAAGTATGGTCATAAATAAAAGTCTCTTAGTTGCTTCCATTCTTGAAGAAACATCATAGAAGACAGTTTATTAACGATATGTGTAAAGCCATAAGTTTGATGATTAGTATGAAAGATATGTGTTCCATTCATTGTCTTTTCTGCAGAGGCTGGTGTTCTAGCTAAGACGTATATAAAAAAAGGATTGCTTGTGCCAGACCATGTCATGACGCGTCTTCTGCTGCCTAGATTGGAGGAGATGACCAAATACAGCTGGTTGTTGGATGGTATGGTGGTAAATCCCATTTAGTAATTGATCCTTTTGCTATATATTTTTTAATGTGTTTAGGACTAAGGTAAATCTCTTCAGGGGAAGCAAAACTTTAATTTCTTAATTTAACAGGAAGTAAGCTAGGAGCATTGAAAATATGTTGTTTTTTATTGCCTATTTCAGTTTTATCAATTGATTACTGATTTGTGAGACCAGAAAGTCAAGATGTAACAACTGCTACCTTAGAAAGTCTCTAGCTCCCAATATAGAATGATAGGATGTCAAACATTGACTGAAAAGATGTGCAGCGTGACCTACAAAACGGGTTTAAATATTCTTGCTACATGGAGTAAAACTAGGGTTCCTTTACTGCAGGACCAAACACATTAAAGCTGAAACTGCAAAGGCTAATCCTAAAGCTTAATATTTAAGTAGACTAACAAAAAAGTAACTACATTCAGTCATAAATAGGAAAGCAGGGCCCCTACTGGCAATTCTATAATGATAAAAAATACCATAATACCCCACACCCAATAAGGATATAGTATTGCAACACTTGACATTTATGCTTAGTTACGAAACTACACATTGCAACATAAGTGACGTTTCAAAATAGTATTTATTTATAACTTTCAGCTGATATCTTAAAATGTAATAATCAAATAAGAAAAGAAATGTAATCACTCATGTGAATAATTCAGGTGTACACATGCACATTTCGGCCTTTATTCAAGTATTAGAAGTCATTTTGTGCACTTATCCTCCAGGTTTCCCTCGAACACTAGCTCAGGCTGAAGCCCTGAACAGTGCCTGTGATCTGGATGTAGCCATCAACCTCAACATCCCTCTGGAAACACTGAAGGAAAGGCTGCAACATCGATGGATGCATCCACCCAGCGGCAGAGTGTACAATATGTGCTTTAATCCTCCCCGCGTCCAGGTGAACATTTTAGTCTTTCAGCTAACAGAGAACATTCTCAGAACTTTGGCTAATGTTCTGGCAAGGTTCTCTCAAGGTTACAAAACGTTATTTCAGTAATGTTAACAGAATGTTTGTTCAGAGTTATCTGTTTTTTAATAATGTTTTCAAAATGTTAGCACAAAAACGTTATTTATACATTGTTAATGGAACGTTTTTTTCCCGGAAACGTTTTAGTTGGATGTTTAAGTGACATTTTTTGTTTGTTTCAGAATATTCAGAGACCTTTCAAAAGTAACTTTCCCATAATGTTTGCAGAATGCTAAAATGGAATGTTCCCTTAAAGGGTTAGTTCCAACTAAATGAAATTCTGTTCCATTAATACTCACCCTCATGGTCATTCCAACCCGTAGACCTCCGGTTCATCTTCGGAAACACAAGTAATATTTTGATGGAATCTGAGAGTTCTGACCCCTCAAGAGACACAACGCAACTGAAATGTTTCCCATGAAAGAAACGTAGCAAGGACATCGGTAAAACAGTCCATGTGACATCAGTGGCTCAACTTCAATTTTGCGAAGCTATGAGAATACTTTTTGTGCGCAAAGAAAACAAAAATGACTACTTTATTCAACAATTCTTCTCCCTGTGTTACTGTCTTCCACCATTTTGGAGAGTATCACAACAGATATGCATGCTTTACCCTAAGTGTAAACAAAGCTGATTACGCCGATTACGTTCATGCGCACACTTTCCCCCTAACGTAAACAACGCCGATTACCTTCTTGGGTACTCTCCAAAATGGCAGAAAACGTAACTCGTGGGACAAGAATTGTTAAATAAATTGTTATTTTAGTTTCCTTTGCGCTCAAAGTATTCTCGTAGCTTCACAAAACAGAAGTTGAGCCACTGTTTTTGTTGTTTACCTTGTTTTGTGCAGGTGTCTAGTAGCATTAATTTCAAAAATCTCAAAGTCAGACCATTCTTGTTTGCTTTAAATTAAAATCTAATTCCACGCAAAAAAACACTGCGTATGCTAATGGAGTAGCACAAACGTCAGTTAAAAAACGAGAACAAAACAATTTTCTGCTGTACCGAACCGTGACGTCAAAACCGAGGTACGTACCGAACCATCATTTTTGTGTACGTTACACCCCTAATATATATGTATACACACACACAACACACACACCATTCTATCTATATATAGATGTGGTGTGGTGTCTTGTTATGAGTTATTATTCTTATAGCCTTCTTCTTAAGCTTGTGCTATGTATGAAAGTTTATATTGCTAGTGTTATTGCATCCTATGATAAATCGCTTGTTGTATTCCTCATTTGTAAATTGCTTTGTATAAAAGCATTTGCTAAATGAATATATGTACATAATCTTTCTATCAGTTTTGCTCATTTCTGGTGTGTTTACAGGGGAAAGATGACATCACAGGAGAGCCATTGATTCAACAGGAGGATGACAGACCAGAAGCCCTGGTGGCCAGACTGAGACACTACAAAGATGTTGCCAAACCTGTCATAGACTTTTATAAGTAAGCTCATAACACATTTATAGAAATCACCTCACATTTTGGAATGCAAGCCAAATCTCACCCAGTGTCCTTGTAATTGTACTTCTATGAGTCATTTGAAAGAATGACAGAAAAGCTTGTTCTCTTTTGTTAAAAGCATTGTAATTATGTGTACCTTTTGAAGGGCTAAAGGCATCCTGTACACATTCTCGGACACAGAGACAGATCGGATCTGGCCGAATATCAGCACACTTCTCAGCACAAAGATCCCCACCATCCAATCAGATGCTCGTTGTGCTTCAACTCACTGAGGAAATCCACTGAAGTCTCATATCAAAGACACCGAAGTGGCCTCATCTCAGAGGAATTACTAATTGACCACATTTGGTTTCCAAAGATTCCATGCTAGTCATTTTTATTATCGCAACTTGTCCATTGGTAGTATAGTATTATTCTTCATAGTGCTAGCTTTGATTATTTCTGTTTCTGAAAAGATTTCATACGTTTGAAGGACTTGCTCTCCGCTTTTAGCATTTGCTGGAATCTGGGAATCAGTCGGTAAAATTCAACTTATATCTTACAAGTACAATAGTTGTTAAAGAGAGTTAATGATTCCTAGATTTCAACTCAAGAGTGCACAAATTTATATAGATGCGATTAAATCACATTAGAATAATGAAGGGTAGACGCATGTGACCTTGTGTAAGTGAATGAGACACTGAACTGTTCTAGCATTCCAGTGAGATTTAGTTATTTCTGAAGGGGCTTTACTTGATATCATCTCTGTCTGTGGTGTTTGCCTTTCTTATATATATATTAGTAGTGATAATCATGCTACTACACACCATAAAAAAAATGCTATAATTATTTTGTGTTTTACGAGCTCTATAATCCAAATATGCATTGGAGAAGTACAATTTCTTGATCTGCTGAAATTGCTATTGTGAACACCAGGCCTTATTCTTTGAAATACATTGATAGAGTGTTTACCTGTTAAAAATCAAATCAATGTATGAGTAACACTATAGCAAATGGCAATATATAAGAATAATGTGATATAATAATCCTATACCATATCAGATATTCTTTAAACACTGCCTGTTTTGGTACTGTTCAGCATTACATTTTTAAAAGCCATATCTGGGAAAACTGTTGATAGAAAAGAATCTAATGAGGTTACTAGGTTATGTATTGTACCCATTTAATAACTGTGACTGTGTTCAGCCAGAACAACAGTGATGTATTCTTTATCCAGAAGATTAAAGCACAGATTAATCAAAAACCACAGATTAAATTACACTTACATTACACTGCTTGTCCCCAAAACATAAGTGAAAGGAGTGTTAGGGACACATGACTTTATAGTAATCAACCTATGTTTATTTCTCTCTGTTTAATTTTCTTACTTCCCGTTCTCTCTCCCATGTTCTGTTCTGTCTTACATACCGGACACTACGGAATGGAGAAAACACTTAAAATATCTCCACACCTTGTTATGCAATACCATATACAAAAATGTACATGCCTGAGCTTTCCCTTTTTTTTTTTCAAAAAAAATAAACTTATTTTCACAGAAATGTTGAGTGTATTCTTTTGATTTGAATTGAATCTTCATCATTCATTTTCATATAAATTTGTCTTTGGACCTCCACAAGTGGTATAAATACCACATAAAAACATAATATATAATAATAAACCACTAATGTCAGCAGTTATTATATAAACTAATTGATAATGGAACTAATCTAAAAATATACTTGCAGCTACAATATTTTTTGATGATGATGATGATGATGACGATTATTATTATTAGCTTTCTGCAAGTAAAAACGTTTTACGTAAAAGCAACGTGGCATCTGACCAGCTGTAAGGAAGGATGTCCTTTGAGGGTGGGATTCGCGTTGATGTGTAACAACGTTTACAAATCCTACTACGGCGAATGTTTGGCTCATGAATATTAATAAGGTCAAATAACAGACGCTCCCAGAGCTGTTGGACGTTCCAGGAAGTTTACCGAGGAACGTCACCATCATCTAATTAATATTCATGAGCTCAGCTTCAGCCATAGCAGAGCCTTAGTAGCACATACCACCTGCGTCTGTGTCTGCATCACGGAAGTCCCGAAACGTATTGAAAGAGGGAGACCAGTATGACACACAGCTAAAAAAAAGACAAATTGTCAGGTCTGACTGCTTAATAGCCTGTCACTTAAAATAAAAGTACAACAAATCAGCGATAGATTTGACCCCAAATAAAAAATCCGTTGCGTGATTTCCTAAACATGAACGGCCCCGTGCATGGTTTGTACAATTAGAATAATTAAACATTTGAGAAATAAAAAGAATACATATATATGTTTAGTAATCCAGATCAAACTGACAGTCGGCTGTGGATTTGGCTTGTGGGTTTTGATTCGATGATGCTGAAGTAGCTCTACAATCACTGCTTCAAGCATCTGGTCGTGGGTTTACTCGAAACGCAGCACGATTCGCTTCGCTGGGACTTCGCCAATCTGACCTTTGACAGCCAGCGAATGACAAATGAAAGGTCAGCGTTTCTGACATCAGCTGAGGCATCGGAGAATGACAGACAGTTCATCGAAAGGTAGGAGCACAACGCTGTTTATAAACCACTGAATGTGCTTATTATTAGTAGATGTAGTCATGCAGCATGGGATGAGACATCTTCGATATTACGGAGTGAATTGTTATTAATATATAAACCGTCGTGGCTGTCGTGATGTCACAATCAATCCGAAGGGCTGGATTTTTATTTTGTGTTTTATAAGTATTACGTTTTATATAGTGCCATAGGTGTTTTGTTTAGTCGTGGTCTTCTTCATGTCAACATCGCTGCAACATAATATCGCATTTGGTAATTTTATATGACGATGGGCCTGTTTTAAGAAGCAATAACCTATATGAGTCACGACATGCAAAGCAGATCCGCTGATCGGATGCCTTTCGAGACTGATGCATAGGAGGCGATGGTTTAATAATCATCGTCTCTTAGTATTATTATTTATTCTGATGAACCGAGATTTCGACAGAAGATGAACGATGACCACACTGGAAAAATCCAGATTTAAGATTGTAGATGATTTGTAACATGGTTGAAAGCTGGTCTAAGATTGGCATATTAGCAGGTGCAAGCAGGTCATTTAGCTGTTTGGCCAACTACCATCGTCCAAAAGAAAAAAAAAACTTGAACATCTTAATCTTTTATGATCTTTTATCTGTTATGATTTATGTATTTGTTACGTATGTATGTATGCATTAATTAATTTATGTATGTATGCATGTAGCTAGCTAACCAGCATTTCCAAGATGCTTCAAGAAGGTACCATCATGGAACAGCTGCTGACCGGCTTAGACCAGCTAATGATCATCTTAGACCAATTGGAAACCAGCTATATATTTTCCAACAGGGTAATATATATATATAGCATTCTCTATTATATATATATCTATTATAACTATATATATATTCTCTATTATATATCGCCTTCTCTATTCTTTTCATTCTTTGGACTTTTTATTTATCTTTATTAATTTGTATTTTAAAATTAAGGGGAACAAACCCTCTAACACTTGCACGCTATTCGACTTTTTCTATCTTATACTGTTTCTTTAAAAAAAGGCAGTCTAACACTAGCATTCTCAATTTTTTTTCTATTCTATCTTCTTGTTTTTTCTTTTATTATTATAAAAAGACCTTAACACTTAGCTTCTTATTTCTTTCTATCTATATAATTCGTGCTCTTTTTATTTTAACCCTGCTACCGGTACTGCGTTCGGCTAACCGAGACTGTCACAGCACATTACATATTATGGCCTTGTGTGGTTGTGAGTGATTCTATTGTGCTTATTTGTAAGTCGCTTTGATAAAAGCATCTGCTAAATGATAAATGTAAATATAATGTACACACACACACACACCACAACAGATATATAATATATATTATATATATATCTAGATATATATATATATATGTAGATATAAATATGGAACAAATGTATGATAGATAGATAGACATCCATTAAATTGGGATAGAATACATCTTTAAAATGTATACAATATTGGCAAGGTATACTAATAAACACGTTCAGGGCAAATGAGAATAATTCTGATAATTTACCTCGTGTTTGCTCGTTTGCTTTTATTCCGTACAATATTACTGTTAGTATGATCCACTGATAAGCATTGCTTAAATCTGCTCTTCATTCATTCTGGAAAATGCTAAATGGCTGTAAATGGCACAAAATTAAATGATCTCATCTGATCCATCTTTCTCTCTAGAGCTCTATGTTTAATGGGGGAAAAAATCACTCAAGTTTGATCAATGACAAAGAAAGTGTTATGTTGTTTGATTGCTTTTAATGTGTAATCTATAATACGCACAAGGTCAGTTTGTGATGGTTTAAAAGGTTAAGGGAAATCCCTTGCATCATAATGGAGCTGTGCAGAAGGGTGCACTCCCTGCCTCTGTTGCCTTGGAAGCAATATTGCATGTCTCGACTTTACATTAGAATGTTTCTCATGACTGATGATTTCACATATTATTCAGCTGAATTTATCCAGTGTCAGTTGTAAGCCTATATTATTATTTTTTTACCAACTGAAAGAAATATTGTTTTAATCTATAAGGTTTCCTAAAGGGTTAATGCAACCTAAGTAACTTTTAAGCAAGCCACTACAATTTAAGCTTTCATTATGTTAAAAATTAATCCAATCCCAGCCATGAATCCAAGTCCACTTCATTCAGCCAACATATTAACCAAGATACATTGTGGTCTAAGTGTCACCTGAATCACCTACAGTGCGTGAGGCGTGTTAGCGTTGTTAATAGTTTCATCATATTCGTTGTAGTCTTATACAGATGCCAGTTTTTGAATATGAAGACTGTCTTTTAAACATTAAAATAAAAAGAGAAGAATGCTGAAAAGGGAAAAAAACATCAGTGCTTGTTTATTTTCTCAGGTCCACTCTTGCTTTCCACACAGGTATAAAGTACTAGATCTGGCAATGTAGTAGAGTGATTTTTTTTTTCTTGTAACATTGTCAGTGACAGATATCAGGACTTAAAGTACACGCCTTAAAAGATGTGTTAAAAACAACCTTGTGTGAGTGTAACATTAACTCTAAGACAAGGCCAATGATTTTCTATGGAAGCCCATTTCTGCCAAGAGATAAAAAAAGAAAAAAGAAAAAAGAAAAAAAAAAAGGAATATACTTTTTCTCAAAAATTGCAGATATAACTAGAATTCTGAGAATTCTTGCAATTCAGAGTTCACACTCCCCCCCCCCCCCAACACCTAAATTTCTGAGGTAAATTTCACAAATTTTTTCCGCAAATTGAATAAAAACAGAAAAGAGGTAAAATGTGACTTTTAAATTTCCAAATCTGACTTTTCTCGAATTGAAACCATTGTAAATTCCAATTTCTGAGTTTACTCTCACATTCTCTTCTTAATCCTATCACATTTAAATAAAATAGTCAGTGCCAGGAAAAGATGTAAAAAAAAAATCAAAATTGTGAGATACAAACAAAGACAATCAGGGCTGCGTTTCTCGATAACGATTGATCTTAGGACTTAAGAGCGTTTTCTACAAGTCATTTTACGATAGTGTGTTATTGTTTCACGTGTGTTTCCCAAAAATGCACTTTACGCAATCGCGCGTAGCCGTGTTTTAAGTGCTACTTAGGAGTCGCTATCAGTTTGTCAAGTGCTGAAATGTCAATTTATAGAATGGCTTGTAATTGTAGTACATGCTTGTTTATTGAAATGTTAACCTAATGCTGCGTTCCAGAAAACTCGGATATAATAATATAAAAGTGACGTGACATGTGGCCAAGTAAGGTGACCCATACTAGGAATTAGTGCTCTACCTTTAACCCATCCAAAGTGCACACATACAGCAGTGAACACACACAAACCGTGACCACACACCCGGAGCAGTGGGCAGCCATTTATGCTGCGGCGCCCGGGGAGCAGTGGGGGTTCGGTGCCTCAGTCGTGGTATTCAAGGTGGAAGAGAGCGCTGTACATTCACTCCCACCACATACAATCCCTGCCGGTAACAGAGACTCAAAACCACAGACTTGGGGGTATGAGTCGACTCTTAACCATTAGGAGCCACGGCGTCCATTAGCATAATATGATATGATATTATATTATAGTATATAATATTATACTTTAACAAATAATATCCTTATATATATATATATATAGGGAGAGAGATGAGTGAGACAGAGAGAGTGTGGTTTTCGTGCACGTCAGCAAGTTCATGACAGATTTTTCCCCAGTCTTTGAAGCATAATTCCTATATTCATTTTTTTGTTCAGTCATTTAATTTAGATGTTTATTTCTATTTTTTCTGCCCTTTTTAATTATTTAATTTATAAATTCATTTAAAAAAAACAACAACAAAAATGAGTAATAAATTGTACAATAAAGTACAATCAAATCCTTATATAATAATCACATTGGACTTGAATAAAGTTAAAGGTGTAATCTTGTCCTGCAGGTGACTGCATAAATCTTTCTTCTTACGATGCACTTAGGGCTTTACGATTACTCCAGAGCACTCGTAGGATCTACGATGATTTTTAAGTGCTACTTAAGTTACGATGCTTTTAATATTAAGATCAGTCGTACGATCGTTTTTATGAACTTCTTAGGCTTATGAAGCTTTTGGGAAATGCAGCCCAGATTTGTTAGATTTTGTCACGAATCCGGTCCATGAACTTACTTCTGCTAGCCATCAGAGGTCACCCTTACCATTTTCATTGACTCTCGCACTACAAACCGTTGCATATCATCCCGGACTACATATCCATCATTCATTGCACTGATGCACACAGCA
Organism: Sinocyclocheilus anophthalmus; assembly: GCA_018155175.1. Classification (NCBI taxonomy): domain Eukaryota; kingdom Metazoa; phylum Chordata; class Actinopteri; order Cypriniformes; family Cyprinidae; genus Sinocyclocheilus; species Sinocyclocheilus anophthalmus. The sequence continues at coordinate 75,447 of JADLZN010010764.1, forward strand.
CTGATTGCACACAGCTGGTTCACTGATTGCACACATCTGTTTCATATCACTCACTCACTATTTTACACTCACTCTGATCCCTTCCCTCTGTCGAGTATTGTATAGTGTTTATCACTCTCCTAGCGATAGCTACTCTACAGAGCCCTTGCCTTGCTGGCCTTGCCTTGCCTTGCCTTGCATTGCCTTGCCTTGCCTTGCCTTGCCTGCCTTGCCTTGCCTGCCCTGACTGCCTTGCCTGCACGGGCACCGTTGCCTTGCCTTGCATGTTTAATTCGGGTTGATCTCGATATTGTTTGAGTTATCGCCCATGAGATAGCACTCTACAGAGCCCTTGCCTGACTTCCTTGCTGGACTTGTCTGTTTCCTTCGGTTTTGATCTCGAGTATTGTTTAGCGTTTATCGCTCCCCTAGCGATAGCTACTCTACAGAGCCCTCAGTCGTTTCCTAGCCTTAGCCTAGTTTTGCCTAGCCTTGTCTGTCTCCTTCGGTTTTGATCTTCGTCTGTTTTCCTGGACTTCTCCCTTTAGCCTTGCCCCTGTGACTCTGTTGCATACGTGTTCCTCGCTAGCCTGTGACGTTTTCTTGGTTTGCCTGCCATTACGTTTGACTTGTCTGACCCTGCCTGTCTTATGACCACGTCTCTGTCTAATTCAAGTTTGCCATATGGATAGCGGTGGTCGTCAGCCCTGTTACAGATTTTAACATTTTTATTTATACTTTTTTTTTTAATCCTGTGGCAGAAGCAAGCTTTTTAGTAAAAAATTTTTTTTATGAAAGTAATAAAAGCTGTTGAGAAAATTGTTTTACTTGTGTATTTAAATTGCCTGGTACAATGATTACTACTCCGGCTGTTGGTTGGGTTTTCTTCCAGAAAATATGTTTATATGCTTACCATTTTCTCATCTGCTGATTTTCATTATATATACTAAAATAACAATATTGACATTCGTTTGCCCTTCAATTAGTACCATGGGATTAAAGCAACATCATCATATCTTTTTGTCTTTCTTATAGTTTGCAGTGTCCTCCAGCTGACCCAGGGCTACTTTTATTAATTGTTTTTATAATGGTAAAGGTAAACGAATGAATTAGAGTTAGTGTTAAATTGGTTTATTAATGGCAGACAGCAACCAGAGCCTTTCTCTTTGTGACACTTCCTACATGCTGTGTTCTCAGTCTCACTCTTCTCAAAGAGTTGCCCGGGCTCCAGCTCTCTTATGAGAAAGCATGTAGCCCCAGTGGCTGCCAAGCAAGGGGGCTGCATGAAGGGAAGCATCAAGTAGCTCAATTAGAGATAAATCATCCTACCAGAGAGGAAGTCTTGGATTGCCTGACTTCCACTGGCAAAGCACTGAACACTATCAGGTTACGCATGAATATTGTAAAGCCCTAAAAGGATTTTGTGCAACTGCTCGCACAGGACAACAATGCAAGCCATGAAAAAAAAATATATATATTTATATATATATATTAGCACTGCAGTGCACAGATACAGCCGAGACTAATTTAGGTTTGAACTAAACACCCATAAAAGTACAGTTGGTTTGTCTTTACTGGAAAAGTATGCATGCCTTTATTATCATAAAGAGCCTTTAGTGTTTAGAAAGGGCTTGTTCTGAAATGTTTATTTGTACATGCAAAGCAAAAACAAGCAGATTTGAACAAGAAAAAGCTGTTTGCTGAAGCTTTTCAGACAAAAAAATCTACTGAATAAATAAATAAGATTCTATTACTAAATCATAAACAGAACCTGCATATTTCCCCCCAATTTATTTGTGCAGAGTTTTTGTATTATTATTTAATTTTAAGTTTTAAATTGTATTATTTTCATGACAGTTAAGCACATTTCCCTCCTAAATATTCATTAATGTATCTTAACATTTGAAATTAGTTTTGTTTGCTTGTTTGATTTCTATTATTATTGATGATGATTCATATTATTGTAATACAGTAATATTTAACTTTTATAGTAATTAACTTAGTTAACTTATAGTAAATAACTTTTACTGTAATACAGTGATTTGGTTTTCCCAATTAAAATCATGGTAAATGTAAATGTGCTTAATTGTTAAGAAAATAATGTAGCCATGCAAAATAAAATGTCTTTCTTTTCATGTAATTAACTATTTGCCTGTATTTTATAATGGTCATCGTAACAATGTTTGTTCATATTATCATTCAAGTTATAGATCTGTTATAAATTTGTTTCACTGAAATAATGAGGTATAAAGCAGACACAGGATGTGGACAGAGGGTGCAGAGTGGGATGTTAACTGGCTGCACTGATTGGCTGCTGGCTCTGTGTGTGTGCAGCGTAGTAAATGCGGCGCTCGATGACACTCCGCCCTCTTCTCTCCTGCAGCTAGCGGGCCGTATGTAGCGGGACAGCCTGCTGGAAAGCACACTATTCCCTCCCTCCGAGCTGTCACACAGAACATGTGCATTCCCCGAGTCTCTTCAAATCGTCGTTGTCGTACGTCTATGTGATTCCCATTTGTGCTCATGAGCCTGCTAGGTGGCTACAAGAAAAAGAGCAGTTACGATGGCTACGAATCTTTGCAGCTGGTCGATAGCAGCGGAGACTTCTGCACCGGGGGACGAAGCGGTGGTGGCGGCGGTGGTTTGACGGCAGTGACCCTCGGCAGCGTTAAAACAGGCCCTGCGCGACAGGACGACTACAGCACCATGGACAGCTCAGGTATGAAAACCGAGTCGACCGGTTGGCGCTTGCAGGCCAGCCGCTCCTTCGTCTGATACGCATCAAACAACCTGTTTTGTGTTTGTTTTTAAGGCATGCTGGTTTCCTGTAAGAATCCAAGGTGATGGATTCAATATTAGTTGTCGATATCCGCCGGAAGCATGTGTTTCGTGTCGTCTGTTCGTGTGCTGTATCATGACAACTGATCAAAGTCACAGAGCTGGCGTATTGGAAACTACAGTAACTACTTTGATTGTTAGTTCATAGATGAACTAGTGAAATTCGAGGATTGTGAACTAGATATATGTGTATAAATGGCGTTTGTGGTTGCCTCATACATTGATGTGCTATGCAGGACCATCCATGGATAGCTCAGCATGCAGTAAGCTTTGGACGTGCATGTAGCTGGGTTTCTTGCATGCAGTTTCGTATGGACTAGGATAGCAATACCTTTGGTTGTCTGTGTTATACTGGGATTGCTGCAGTGATCTGAGATGAAAGGTGGCCTTCAGCACTGAGCCATGAGGAAGAGCTAGTGTCAGGTGTTTTAGTCCCAGCTGATGTCTGCTTTGGTCTGGTGTTTTTGCATGTGTTTGTGAGAAAGAGAACTTATATAGACTATACTGTAAATGTTTTTGTTTTTGTGATAAAAAGTGGTAACCTGGATTATCTTGAAGAGATATGTCTACTTGATTTAGCCCATAAAATGTATTTCATATTAATATTAAATAATAGTGCTGAATTGAATAAAACCAGTTTATTTAGATGTTACCATTTTTCAGTGTGTTTGAGCTATTAAAATGTTGATTTTTTGTAAAAATGTACTGATGATTACACATTGCTGTATTATTTAAACATGATGACTGTAATCACAGTTAATATAACCATGTAATCATAACATGCAAATGCTATAAGCCAAACAAATAATGCTAGATAATGATTAAATCATTATAAATTCTACATCTCACAATATAACTGATAGCATGAATGAAGAAACACAACATTGCAAATAAAATCTAAACAAATGTGATGGCTAGTGCTAGGAAAGTCCCTTTCTCCATTGATGAAAAAAATGGACCCAAAAATGAAAATTCTGTCATTAATTACTCACCCTCATGTTGTTCCAAACCTGTAAGACCTTCGTTCATCTTTGGAACACAAATTAAGATATTTTTAAGATGAAGTCCAAGAGTTTTCTGACCCTCCATAGACAGAAAGGGAACTACCACGATCAAGGCCCAGAAACGTAGTAAGAACATCGTTAAATTGGTCCATGTGGCATCAGTGGTTCAACCGTAATTTTATGAAGCTATGATAATACTTTTTGTGTGCAAAAAAAACTAAAATAACTTTATTCAACAGTTCTTCTCCCCCGAGTTACCATCTACCGCCATTATCGAGAGCAACACGATGCATGCTCGTGCTTTCCTCTGGTCGTAAACAAGGCACAGCTCATACGTGTTCTATGTCGCCGCACGCGCATGCGTTGTGTTACTCTCGATAATGGCGGTAGATGGTAACTCGGGGGAGAAGAATTGTTGAATTAAGTTATTATTTTTGTTTTCTTTGCGCACAAAAAGTATTCTCATAGCTTTGCAAAATTACAGTTGAACTACTGATGTCACTTGGACCATTTTAACGATGTTCTTACTACGTTTCTTTGCCTTGACTGTTGTAGTTCCCTTGCTGTCTATGGAGGGTCAGAGCTCTCGGATTACATCAAAAATAACTTAATGTGTGTTCCGAAGATGAACGAAGATCTTACGGGTTTGGAACGATATGAGGGTGGAGTAATTAATGACAGAATTTTCATGTTGGGGTGATCCCTTTAAAACAGGTAACACTTTAGGTGACCTTCTGTTTCAGCATTTTACCATAAAAGTATGCATGAAAATTTACGTAAATATAATCTTATTTTACAATATTTTCCCTTTAAAACCTGTCTTTTAAAATACAATGTTATGATTAATCGATCGCTTATTCTGTCTTTATTCAAAAAACAGTTTTGACACAACAAACTATACCAGTAGGTTTACATCATGAGGCAGGACCAGCTTTGTGTTGTGATGTGCTGCTGGGTTGTTGCTTCTATGACTACTTCATTGCAGTGGCCATGTTTTCAGCATGCACCCTAGTCAGTGAATTTAAAGTGCGAATCTAATATGCACTCATTTTAGAGAAAATACTGTGCTTAATCAAACCTCTGTTAATTTAGTTTTATAATTCACTTTGAAATTTATGAGAGAATTTTGAATGTTTTAAATTGCTGCTTGAAAGGACAGTAGCTTTGTTTGAGCCTGTAGGTGATACATAATTGAAAAGCCAGTCGTATCTTGTAACAAGACACACAAGCACACAATTATACACGCAAACACACACAGGGGGCTGCACGTCACAGAGGAGCTCTCTGTAACTCAATGCTGATGAATTAAAAGGAGAAAAGAAAGGAGGATTGTGATAGCGATAGAGAATAAAAGAGGAAATGTGTTAGGAACCAATTCTTTTATATTACAAATGCACTGATCTGATCTTTGTGCTCAGGACAGCCCCGTCTCTCTCTGACACATACATACAAGCGCTCTTGGTTCTTTGTGTGATTAAAGGGACATTGGTAGGAGTTCAGAGACTCTGTGCTCTGAGAGAGGGGCAGCTTTAAACTTTGAAGTCAACTGCACTCCTGCATATTTGCTCACTTAGAATAGAGCTCCTCTGTACCTTAATGGCAACAAGTGGCCAGAAGCCCCTCTCTGGCGGCCCACGGGTAAAGCTTGTGCAGGGCCCCGTTCTTTTAGAGAAAACAGAAGGTGGAGGCAGAAAAATGCTGGACAAGGTTTTTTTTGGAAGTTTACTGTGTACTGGCTCAAACATAAGTAAGAGTACAATTGAATAGTATTGTTAAAGCTTCTTGAATTCAATAACTTCGATGTGCACATATACTTTAAAATGTAAATTGAATCTGTGATGACAGAACTGAATTTTCAGCAGCCATTAAGTCTTCAGTCTCACATGCTGTTTCAAAAATCCATTCTATAGGCTGATTTCTTGGCTCATGAAACATTCGTATTATAGTGTAAGTTATGCACGCTTCATATATTTGTGAAAGCGGGGTCCCTACCATTCAGGTTTGGGTAAGTAAGATCCAAAAGACAATGTATAATATTACAAACAAGTTATATTTTCACAAAAGCTGTTTCTTTTTAATTTTTTTCATAATCAAAAAACTGAATTCTAATATCAGAAAAAAATATGGGCACTACTGTTTTCCATCATTATTAATAAGAAAGTGTCTTGAGCGCAACAATCGCATATTAGAGCATGATTTGAAGGTCATGTGCACTAAAGAGCTGCGGATGGCTGCTGAGAATTCACTTTGCCAACACAGGCTATATACCTTTTGAAATAGATAAAAAAAAATAGAAAACAAGGTTATTTTAGGATAATGCTATGTAATACTAGTTTAGTAATTATTTTTAGATTGTAATACATATAGCTATTTGTACTGTATTTTTGATATGAAATAAATACAGCCTTGGTGAGCACAAGGGTGAGGGAAAAAAACTTAAATATTAAACTTTTGACCACCTTTTATATATTGTAAGCAACATTGCTGATATTCCATTATAGACAGTATGATTATTATTATTATTTATTTATGTATGTATTTTTTGGAGGCTCTTACAAACATGAATTTTTTTTACTAATGTGTAGCCCTATAACACCATAGCACCGCATGAGGCAAATTTTTTAAAACACAGGCAAATATAGACGTGTGTATTCTTATCATATGTTTCTCATCCATGTGAAGACTATTTCCCCCACAGGATGTTTCATCTCAGCACATCTAAAGAGAGCACACTAAACACTAACAGCCTTCTCTAATGGCTGCAGCTCTTTAGAATGAAAAACATTTAATCTGAGTGTAAGTGCGCAAGTGTTCAGCTGCAAGGAAGTGATCCTAAATGAACAGAGAAATGACTGAAAATTACTTTATTTTTACAGATGTTGCCGACAGTTAAATGTGCTGACAGTTAAATTCAGTTTGGATGTGTACATACCTGTGTATGCTCTTTGAGAGATAAGAAAATGCGCAATAAAATTGTTTTTAAAAATCAGTAATTTATTAGACAAATTGCTTTGCTTCACTTCAGTGTATTTAGAAAGTGCTCTTTTCTTTTCTGTCTTATAAAATATCCCCTTACTATTTTGGTGTGAGAAACTGCTGCAAATGAGTCAGTGCGTGAATGAACTGTTCTAATGACTCAAACTAAAGCGTGAACCTTTCCGGACTTTTTTGTAAACCGTTGATGATTAGATCAAAGAGTCTGCTGCATTCGCCAAATCTGGCTCGAAAGTTTTGATTCTAAACAGCTGATAAAAAACACACATGACTTGATTGCTGAAATGTTATCTGAGAAAATGATTCTCAGGTTGGTATGCAGTAATCTTTATTGACACGTGACGTAAGGATTTATTAGGGCACACAGCAGTATTTAACTGGGGCTCGTGCCCCATTAAAAAGGATCTAGCAACGCCCCTGCTAGACAAGCTGTCACTGGGGGAAAAGATGATGCATTACTGATTTTTATTTTAAAATGTTTTATAGTAAATATTATGAATTTATAACCCGTTTTATGGAATGGTTGAATGAAATGATACAGTGCTCACTCATAAATAGGCATACTGTTCTTCCTTCTTAATAAATCGTGTGTTGAATGAATCGTTTGAATGAATGACTCATTCATAAACTGTCATTTGTCTCCACCTACTGTCATAACAGAAAATGAGTGTGTTAAAAAATAAATAAACAAATACATTCACACAGACAAAGGATGCAAACATTGAAAAGTCAGTTCTGTTGGAATACTATTCGTCCAAACAGATTTGAGAAAAAGAACTGTTGTATAAACTTTTAGAATGATCATTTTTTATCATCGATAATGATTATTACCTCTTATCATCGGTATGTGATAATTACCTTTGCCACCATGTTTGTTTACACTGAAATACAGCATAGGAGAGCAGTAAAGACCTATTTTTCTATCTATTTTATATTTATCGCTACCGTAGACATCAATATTGAGAACCAAACAGCAGCAGAATTTTCAAAGCACATCATTGTAATCAATGATATCTGATTTAACCAGTGTAAACATGTCAAAGTGTTAATAGACATTTCCGAATCATTGTCATGTACTGTAAGATCTTGTTAGTGGTTTGAATCGAGAACACTTTCTTTTCATTTCATTAGTGGACTCTTTCCACTGGTTGTATCGTTACACCAGTAGGTGACGACAAGTGGCTGTCTTTAATAGTGAGTCATTGAATCATTCGTCAACTGACTAGTTCAAACTATTTGTTTAATGGTTGATTCTGTTTTGGCATTGTTTGGAACTATTTTCATTGACAAATTAAAAATGGACAAACAATTATAGATTAAAACTCTTTATTTAAAAACATTTTCCCTGAAATTTGACACTAGTTTGTAAGAGCGTGATTATAAAGACACAGAGGCTGTAAAAGCAGACTAGTGAGTAGACGAGTTTAGATGTTTGGCGTGATGACATTTCCCCATTTAGCCACTTGTTAGCAGCCACCTTTTTCAAGTTTTACTAAAATGTAAAAAATATGTTGAGCTTGTGTTAACCACTGACCTTATTTCAGGCAATTAACCAAAAACCCAATCAGAAAAACCATTGACTTTAGGAGGATGGAACCTGAAGTGCTAAAATGCTTACTCATTTCTGGGATTTGGCCTACATAAATACATAATTTCTACAGTGCTCCATATGTAATTGTTGTACAAACCCTGAAACCTAGTGAACATTCGACTTCACTGATGCTTGGTTTTAAAAGTGAGTGAAAACTAGCAGAAGTTCCAAAATAAAGTAAAAGTCTTGAAGAGTGGAAGCTGTATAGCAGGCAAAGGGAGGATCACATGCGTTTGGCCATGTATTTTATGACATAAACTTACATAGTCCATAAACTGAGTAGCTGAGTGTTCTTAAATGAGGAGGCAAAATCCTCAAAGTTTAAAAAATGTTTTAATCAAATGTAAATTCATGTCCCAGTCACATTTTCTTGGTTAAATAAACGTAACTTTCATTATCAGAACAAAGGAAAGAAAAAACATTACATTCTATTTATATTTTTACAATAAAAATGTAATCAATATTCTATTTATTAAAGCCAAGTTAGTTGTTAGTGTTAGTCAAGTTAGTGTTTCTAAGCATTTTACATTTATTCCAGAATAATAACTCATGGCAGTAACAGTTTAAACAAGATATTTTATTTGTGAACTTACGTTCAGCTATTATTTTTAATGGTTAACTTTTAAATATTTTTTAACATTTTCAGATCATTTATACATTTCACTAAACACTCCCACAGATCATGTTTTCATGCCATTTAAGTCTTATTTTGATGTAACAAAGTGGTTATATCTAAGTGTGTGAGTTGTTTACTTACTTAAAAAAAAAAAAAAAAAAACACTTCACTCACTGACAAAGGATCCAAATATTAAAAAGTCATTTCTGTAGGAATACTATTCGTCCAAACAGATTTGAGAACAAGAACTGTTGTATAAACTTTTATAATGATAATTTTTATCATCGATAATGATTATTACCTCTTATCATCGGTATGTGATAATTACCTTTGCCACCATGTTTGTTTACACTGAAATACAGCATAGGAGAGCAGTAAAGACCTATTTTTCTATCTATTTTATATGTATCGCTACCGTAGATATCAATGTTGAGAACCAAATAGCAGCAGAATTTTCAAAGCACATCATTGTAATCAATGATATCTGATTTAACCAGTGTAAACATGTCAAAATGTTAATAGACATTTCCGAATCATTGTCATGTACTGTAAGATCTTGTTAGTGGTTTGAATCGAGAATCACTTTCTTTATCTTATGAACCAATCACAGCTGAACATAACCAGTCAGAGAGACGCAGACTCCTGTTGTAACTTTACCTACTGGTGTCGCTGTTGGACAAAGTTTCTTTAGAACAAGTGATTTATACAAGTTTTAATGTTATATTTTGTAATATTGGCGTTGTTTTATTTTTGTACTATTAATTTTTTTCTCATCCAATATTTTGAGGAGACACCTGCCTCCCTTGCCTCCTCGGAGGAAACGCCTCTGATCTGTATGTATCAGAATGCTGATGCATGACAGTGTTTGACCACCCAATACTATGTAGCCTTCCTATTTATTGAAGAGAATTGGCAGACTTGTTTTCAATACAGTTGTGTGTGTATAAAATCTGCAGCTGAGTGGGAGGTGGCTGAGTCAGATTTTTTGAATACGGGTGTGGTCTAGTGTGCCGGATATATAATATATAAAATGATACATGTTCACAAACAGATTTGACCTTGAGTTTCCTCTGTGATCAGCATCAGACATCTGTCTTAAAAATTCTGCATGTTTGATATATGCATGTTATGTTATTTACTCTGCATGCATTGTATAAGCATATGCACATGTATAATGTGTGGTCTTGACTAGTGGTTAGCTGAGTTTATACATAACCATTTCCACAAAAATATGAACTGTTTTTAACATTGATAATAAGAAATGTTTAATGAGCATCAAATCAGCATAATTTCTGAAAGATCATGTGACATTGAAGACTGGAGTAATGGATGCTGAAAATTCAGCTTTGTCATCACAAGAATATATTACATTTCAAATTGTATTAAAATAGAAATTTGTTATTTAAAATGTAATTTCACATGTATGTTCCTTTTGAATTCCTGTTTGCCCTTATTGGTTCTTCCTGTGTCCTGTCCTCATTGGTTATCATTTGTGTCCAGCTAAGTTTGATTAATTAGTTCATTTTTTCCCAGGTGTGTCCCATTGGTGTCTGTGTATTTATAGTGTGTTCTGCCCCTTGTTTCCCGTCTGCTGTTAAATGTCATCCCTGAATTCCTGTGTGTGTAAACCTTTGTTTGTTGGATTAAAGACCCACTCGAAGTATTCTCCTTCGTCTCCTCTTTCCTTCCTCCCCGAGTGACCATGACAATAATTATATTTCTTATAAATATTATCTTTTATTTAAATGGTTTTTGGATATTCCAGTCTATCACTAGTCATGTAAAATGTATGTTTTGTGGTGTCCAGTCTGCATGTGTGTTGTAAGATATGAAATTCTGATCATTTGAAGGCCCTCCATCTCCAGATATGGACGGAAACTACGGAGGGGGACTTCTGGATATGGTTAAAGGAGGTGCTGGAAAGTTCTTCAGCAACATCAAGGACAACCTGAAAGACACCATCAAAGACACCTCTACCAAGGTTATGAACCAAGTGGCCACGTAAGTCCTCATCGTGTATTCATGGTTTTGTGTACATCAGATGTCACACATGGAGCCATATTACCCCAATGTAGAAAACAGCTTGTTAAACATACCAAACCATGTAGCTCAGCATAAAAACTATAGAAGTCTGTGGAAATTCCCTATCATGATAGAAAAACGAATGTGTGTGTTTGTTTTGTGCATGTTTGCGCTTGTGTTCATGTGTAAGACTTCAGAGAAAACAGAGTCAAGGTCTTTCAATAGAGTTCCTGGTGACCTAGTTTTGTATAACGATTGTTGCTATTAATATAACAGGACTCCTCAATGTAATGACTCTTTTTAGGGGGGTGTGTCATGTTGTGGGTGGGATAATGGCATGAGGGGGGAGGGGGGGAGTCAAAGAAACACTTTGGTATTCTTATATATTCTCTTTGATATTAATTAAACATTATATCAAACAATTATATATTTATCCGTACCATAAATCTATATAGTGTATGCGATATAGTTAGAGTTTGATTCGGTATCTTCTTGCGATTCCACCAGTTACATTTGACAACCGTGTGTTTTCTGCTTAAAAATAAGGGTCGTTTTTGGCTTTGGTCTAAGAGCAGAAAGGGCTTATTGAAAAATGCTAATTCATTCTCTGCCAGCAGGTAGCGCTTTTCTCCAGGAATATAGCCGTTTCCCCGGTAACCGCAGTAAACAAAGCAGCGCAGCACCTGACTTTGAAACTTGCAGCGCTCATATTTAATCAATTAAATAGCCTTTTGATGTGTAAGCTATATCTCATTATACATGTAGATAAAAATGTATATTTAGTTTTTTTTCACTGGAGCACCACCTGAGTCTTTTCCAGTGATCATTGTTTCCTTCCCGTGGTACTACCTGCGCACATATCAATAGCATCGCTGGGCTGTAGGTTGCCAAGTTGAGGGGACAAATGGGTTGCAATTTGTATGCGTCGATCGTGTGAGAAAGATACGTTTCATACAAGATCTGGCAACTGGACAACCTTTGAATTTGTTGTCGTGATTATTCATATAATGAGTTTTGGCCCATCACAAATTACGGGAGTTTTACAGGAAGCGAATGTAGCAAACATATAAAATACGCCTAGTGGGATTTTTATTTTTTTTAATAGAAAGATTAAAAATACAGGAAAATATTTAAACGGGATGATAGCGAGATAGAATGTTAAAATACGGGAGAATCCCGGGAAAAACAGGAGGGTTGACAGGTATGGCAGTCACACAGTTGGTTTGTTACAACATGGCATCTGCACTCTCAGGAGTACTAAGGTGCTAAGCTATCGCTAGGTTGCCTTAAGGTACAAAAGCTAAAAGGTACATCTTTGTACCGTATTTACCCCTGAATGGTATATATTAGTACTTTAAAGTAGTGGTCGACCGATATATCGCCAATGCCGATATTTGGCATTTTTCAAATATCGGCATCGGCCGTTAAGTTTTTCTGTTTGCCGATGCGTTCGAGGCGGGACTTTTATTATGACGGCGCTGAGAACGGCAGCGCCTGAGCACACAGTGCTCACATTCTCCCTCTTGTTCGCCTCGTCATTAACAGTTCTGTCTAATATGGATAGAAGTCTGTCTAATAATCCGATAGAACTGTTAAACAAAGGAATTAAACGGTATACCTAGTATTATAACGATTGCTTTTATATTATTAGTAACAGAAAGGCAAACATTATACTACTTTCTCGTTTGCCGATAGCATTCAGCAAATACGGATTTATATAATTTAAACAAATATTTGAAAGTCTAATAAACATCCAATTTAAAAAGTCTTGCAAACTTAGTCGGATCCAGTTGAGAGATCTTGTGAAGTGTGCATGTGAACTGCATGATCGCGTGTTCTCTGCGTGACTTTCGGTCCGCGCAAAATTGAATGTTTTAAACTTTAAACTCGTGATTTCAAATTATGCTGCGTTTTATGCATTTGCCCACTGCCATATTAATGTATTTTTCACTGTGTGCTGTATGTAAAATTTGTTACCTTGGCTTTATTTGAAAAAATCTGATTCCCAATGGACACAAACTTCCCAGAATACTGAGTGACCTGTTGGTTACAGTGTTTACTTCCTCGTTAATTATATTTTTATTAAATATTTATTGATTTGTGGAAAATACTTTTACAAATTTATTTTTTAATCCATTATTAAATTATTTCAAATTTCTTAAATATTAAAATAAATAAAATTATATCAGCTTTATATCTGCCATCGGCCACCATGCTTTCCAAGATATCGGCATCGGCTGTCAAAAAAACCAATATCGGTCGACCACTACTTTGGTACTTTTAAAAGTACATATTAGTACCTAAAGTGTACATATTGGTAAACATTAAAGGGTACCGCCCAGTGACCATTTGACAGTTTTTTTGCTGAGGTGTACATGAGAGAAACCAGGAAGGCGGACACGTCAAAAATGAAAAGAGTAGTGGTACTTGTGTTACTTGTGGCGCTGCCGTATTCTATGCCGTTTAAAGTAGAAAAAGGTTATTGGTGTGTCACACTGAAAATTTTTAATTAAAAAGAAAAAGAAGCACTTCCAAAATGCCTGGAGGATGGCACTTAATAATGAGCTAGTTTACGCTAGTGCGGTTTAATTTTATAATGCATAACTTTGCTCACGGTTCCGCCGGTCGTTTAAAATACCCTGGCATTTTCTACTATACGAAAATGGCGGTATTATAAAAATGTCTGCAGACCCCGTTTTTAGTTTGAAAAAATTGGGGTTGCCATTTCGTGTAAACGGGACCAATCAGGACTTGTGAAACGATGGCGGTGGATGCCACACTCGATGTGCGTATACTTGGCCGTCCGTGTGTTAAAACAATAACCCCTGCTCATGTTTACCTGCATGGTCATGGAATGGTTTTCGTATGTGTGTGTGTCGGGAGAACGTCATGTAAGACGACGGATTCGTTGCATTTTTCATGCCGTCTTAAACCCGAAAACGCACTGTAGGGTAAATCACAGGGCAGAAAAAAAAATTAAGTGTGGAATGTTGGATGTAGTGTGCATCATTTGGGACATTAACGATATCTTAGTGTAATGGACAATACTTCAGAAAGCTGTACAGCAGAGAAACCTGTTACTCTTTGTACGGTTGTGTGTTTGTGACCCGTGTGTGCAGGTATACAGAGGATAACTGGTGATACAGGGGATAGATGAGCTTCAGAGCTCCTGAATATTATGTGCCTTTTAGCACTCAGCCAAAAGAAAACATTCAACACTAATACCTTAACAATAGATGAGTTTAATTTCATTTAATTTTATATAGGCCAAGGCTTTTATCATCAAAACATTTAAGGGTATTTGGTGAATTCTTATACTATTATTCATATTAAGTAATATTATGTTAGGTTATTTTACATTCATTATATATATATATGCGTAACAACGTTCGTAGTAACGGGAAGAAGGAGGCGGGAACCGGCGAACATTTAAGATTTTAATAAAATAAACAAACACAAAATAAAGTCCAGGCCTGGTCCTCTCTCGTCCAACACTGTCGTCTCTCCTCCTTTTCCTTCCGAGAAGCTCCTCCGTGGGACTCGAGACCGGTGAGTGGCGCAGGTGTCGTGCATTAGCATTTACTCCACCGGCCTCGCTCCGTTCACATGGCTCTCGGCCCCACCCCTCTCGTCACAATATATATAGAATCACACATGATCAAGCTATTCTAAGCCTTTGTGCTTTCTAATCTTTTTGTAGTCCAATAAATTAAAACATGATTGGGACATGCATACAGCATAATAACCCTGCTAAATTAAAGTTTTTAAATTATCGACTTGAGACATAATGAAAGAAACTCTCTTTCCAAATCTATGTGCCTTTCTCTTACACACACTATTGCATTGGTAATGATTAAACAAGCTGCTATTTTCCACCACCATGTAAAGAGTGAATGACATCCATACACACAAACAGACCACTGCACAAACACACACACTGTAAACTGTTATTGTGTACTGTGTGTTTCATTCACCTCTTGCACAAAGGCTTAGAATAGCTTGATTACATATGATCTCATTAGAGGGATTTCACACTTCAGCAGATTACTCGGGTAACTTGGGTGTTGTGTAATGGTGTCCAGTATGTCTACAATTACTGTTAGACTCATGACTCGTGCTCAAAGACACGAATATTCACACCCATTCAAAAGTTTGGTGTCATTTTTTTTTTTGCAAGTATTTTATGCTCACCAAAGCTGCATTTGATAATGCAGTAAAATACTGTGAAATTTTTAATATATTATAAAATGTAATTTATTCCTGTGATGGTAAAGCTGAATTTTCAGCGGCCATTACTCCAGTCCCTAGTGTCACGTGATCTTTCAGAAATCATTCTAAAATGCTCAGGAAACATTTCTTATTATTATTAATGTTGAAAAAGGTTGTGCTTCTTAATAGTTTTTGTGGAAACTATTAAGTTTCCACAAAACTATTTTAACTATTTTGAGTTATTTGATGGATAGAAAGTTCAAAAGAACAGAATTGATTTGAAATAGAAATATTTGTAACATAATAAATGTCTTTACTGTCATTTTTTATCAATTTATTGCATATTTGCTGAATAAAAATAAATGCTACTGACTTTTGAATAATAGTTACAATTTATCATTTATCATTACCACAATTAAACTTTTTAAATAATGTGGGTTGTAATTTTACCATAATTTATTGATAAATAAGAGTTGTAATATTTTTAGTAATATCAAAATAATTTAATGAAATGTTATACCTTCAAAATGGATATGAATATATATTATGCTGTCGATTGTGAGTTTAAATGTGCTTTATGTGTAATTTAGGTATACAAAAGGAGAGTTGGACATTGCCTACATCACCTCACGTATTATCGGTGAGTAATGTAGAATTCTGTGGTAGTGAATGATAACCATGTTCGTATACCACAGTATTTGCATTTACTTCAAGGTATTTACAAATGGATGGATTTACGTGTATCACATACAGTATGTGTAGTAGACGTGTGTATGTGTGTGTACTCTCACACAAAGCAAGTTTTAACTTATTTCATGTAGTTGCTTATTTCTCACCCTCAATACTTTGGTTATATGTTATAAGGAAGTTGGTCCAGTTTAAATGCATTTTAAATATATCAGATACTAATATTGTTGTGTTTGTGTTTCGGCTATATACACTAAATGCAGTTTCACGTATTTGTATTGGCCACATTGGACCTACTGGAAAGAAATATTATAATTGTCTCCTAATTGTCCTTTCATTCTGTCAGTGATGTCATATCCTGCTGAGGTGGTGGAGATGGGCTACAGGAACCACACAGAGGATATCCGTTCCTTTCTGGACTCACGGCATGCCGACCACTACACTGTTTTTAACCTGTCACAGAGGAACTATCGGGGGGCCAAGTTCTCCAACAGAGTAAGTGCAATCAGCTGCATTTCCTGACTTACATACTTTCAAGTCACTTTCAACGACTCGAAAATCACTTTACCTTTGTTAAACGTCCCATTTGGAAAAAATACATTTGCCTTTTGGATTTTGTTAAAGAAAGTTTCTCCATAATTGCTTGCTTAACTACAAACAACATTTGGTGCTTTCACCCTAAAAGTAAATACCTTTTTAGTATGCAGCGCCTAATCTGCATATAATTTCCATATGCATATCAACCATAAAAATATGTGAAAATACACCACATTTAGCAGAAACTAGGAAAATAGGACACTTGTAAATGTGAGAACATTGCAAAAAAGTTTTCTTAATCATCAGTATCTTTGTCAATGTCCAGTCATAAAGTCAAAATATAATTTAAACATTTAACACATTTAAACATGAAAAGCAAAATTATATAAGCTATTATGACATTCCAGAGAATGTAGCTTTGAAATGAATACATTTAATGTATATACTGTATGAAGAATGAATGTTTTTTCCTCATCCCGTTCCATCACAGATTGATTCTATTTTATTTTAACAATAAAAGCTTTTTTTATTAAAGCTCAGAACACAATTTACAGTAGAATTCCTAGTGGAAGTATCATGGACCGAGATATCTTTGTTGTCGTTAAAAAATGTCATGGAAAAAAGGGGGGCTAATCATTTAATTTTATAGCTTAAATCATAATAAGTCATGTAAAATATTTCTACATCAGTTCCCAAAGTCTCATTAAAGAAAGAGTGATGAGTCTGTTTTTCAATCACAGCATTGATTTATGTTAGTTTTAAAGTAAATCATCTTAATAACGACCACAATATAATGCTAAGTGGCTAACACTTTAGTATAGGGTCCAATTCTCACTATTAACTAGCTGCTTATTAGCATGCCTATTTATTAACCTATTGGCTGTTTATTAGTACTTATAAAGTACATATTTTGCATGACCATATTCTACATCCCTAATCCTACCCAAAACCCTAAACTTAACAACTACCTTACTAACTATTAATAAGCAGCAAATTAGGAGTTTACTGAGGCATAAGTCATAGTTAATGGTTTGTTAATGGCGAGAATTGGACCTTAAAATAAAGTGTGACTGTTAAGGGATACTAAGTATGAGTTAAAAAGGAACACATTTCTGGTTCTGTGTAAATGAAGGGGTACTTGAGCCTTATTGACAGGGCTCTGGTGTACAAAAAGGTTTAGGGAAACACTGGTGTCATATGGAATTCTTGTTCTACGATGTTCATTTTTGTCTAGAATGATACTAGTGGCTAAGATGACTCCTCTTGCGTTATTTCATTAAATATTGAACAGTGCTTTTCCCATGTAATTAAATAACTCCCAAGATTAACTGCATGACTTAACTATTTCCAGCTATTTCATGGCTTATTTTCTGCTGTAGTTATAAAGGATATCTTAGTTCATTTTGGGATCACATGATTATATTCTTATTTCATATATAATGACTTTTATAGTTTCATTCTTACTCAAATCCCTTGCTGTTGTAGGATCTTGTTTTGTTGTTGCTGTTGTTGTTGTTTTGACATGCTGCTGTTTCATAATGTACATAAATATTCTTTTGGATGTATTTTATCCATGAATATCCAACTCTTTATTCTTTTCGTATATCTCTCATATTACGTTTTAACTATTTCCTATTTCTTTTACACGTCTTCCTATCAGTGACAGTAATTCTTTGTCTCATTCCTCTGTAGGTTTCTGAATGCAATTGGCCTTCCAGGCAGGCCCCAAGTCTTCACAATCTATTTGCCGTGTGTAAGAATATGTACAACTGGCTCAAGCAAAACCCCAAGAATGTATGTGTGATCACCTGTTCGGTAAGAAGATCTCCTGATGTTCATGTCTGTTGTCTGTTTTGGTTACTCGGCATTAAACAACCATGACTGTTAAACCAGATTCATTGTCTACATTTGAGTCAGGTTCTTTTCACATTGACCAAAAAGGCCCTTTTTCTAGGCTAAATATGACTTAAACCCTTGCAAAAATATACATTTCTGAGATAGAAATAAGCTCACATACACAAAAAATAATTCTAGGCAGTTTTGTTACACACTATTCATCATTAACAGCTACCTTTAATTAAACACTGGACAGTAGTCAAATTAGTCTTTTATATATATAATCTAATATTATATCTATATATATATATATAATTATAATATATACAATCACATAATTTATGTTGTTTTTATTGTACACTTATACTATTTTTCGATGTCAGTTTACGTGTTTTGTGATAATGCTGAGGCAATATTGTATCATGGAAATACAATCATGCAAATAAATACTTTAAAGGAGAAAATTAAACTTAAATTTAAAGAGAGGGATGCAAACAAGCACATACAAACACACACAAGATACCAATGTAGAACAGTTATTGATTTCTTTTCGTCACAAAAGATGCTGACAGCATAAAATCTAACATTAATAATATAATATAATTAATATAATAATTAATGGCTCTTGAGGGCAGAGTGAGACACCACGGATATAATATAATATAATATAATCCGAATTATCCAAACCTGTCCTAACATGTTTACTCTTTCAGGATGGCAGAGCTCTTTCAGGCGTGCTGGTCTGTGCCATGTTCTGTTTTTGCCACCTTTTCGCCAACCCGGTGCCAGCCATGCAGCTTCTCAGCGCCAAGAGGTCTGGATCTGGCCTGTGGCCCTCCCATAGAAGGTACAGTACAACCCATTAGATTGCAGCTCTGAAAAAGTAGCTATGAAAAAAATGACGGAATGGTATAAATACACAACAATAATAGTAAAGGAAATTATGAACGAATAAAATTGATTACTGTGTGCAAGTTTGGCATACGGTACCTTTGTCTTGAAATGTCCATTTATTTTCCTGTCAGTTGTAAACAAAGAATGGAACATTGTTATTCATCAAAACGTATGTGTCACGTGCTGATGCTGTAAAGAGCACACAACAAAGGAGAGAATTCCACAAAATTATTTTAATTATAAATCCAAGGAGCAAACAAGGCAGGCATAGCACAAACACAAATGTAAGCATAACAATACAAATAACCGGTGTCCTGACATTTCATCCTACCCGTCTATTGTCCTACCGGGGCTTACTGTGCATGTACACATCAATATTGCATAAATTTTCTCACGCTGAACAACACAATTACTGTATTTGCATTACTGTAAGGGTAGGTTTAGGATTGGGGTAGGTGTAGACGTTAATAAAAATATTCGATGGGAGGAGAGGGTGGGGGGTTCTGAAGGGGGACATGGAGCAGGAGAGGGGCAGAAACAAAACAAGTCCAAATAATAAGTCCATGGGGGAGTCGAGGGTGGGAGGAGCCAGGGGGAGGCCAGGAGCAGGAGGAGCCAGATGTGTAGCAAGAGGCCAGCCAGGACAGCGGCCCACGGTGGAGTCAGCAGAGGGATGGGCCATGGTGGAGGTAGGGCTGAAGACACCAGGGGGCCAACTGACGGAGACAGAGACGGTGGAAGAGGAACACAGGATGGAGACGGAGAGCAGGGTGACACAGAGATTCCGGAGAGCCAAGGTGGAGGCGGAGGCGGAGGCGGTGGCGGAGGTGGGGATCCGGAAGACTGCAGTGGAACCAGAGCGACAGAGGACCAAGTTGGAGCCAGAGGGATGGAGGGACGAGGCAAAGCCGGAGGAGTGGAGGACGAGGCAACGCCAGAGGAGTGGAGTCCCGTAGTGGAGGAGGGTCGACGACTGACCAAGGCGGAGCCGGAGGGATGAGGGAGCCCGGTGGAGCCAGTGGGATGATGGGCCACTGTTGAGACAAGTGAGCCAGGAGCCAAGGCAGAGCCAATGAGTCGAAGGTCCGAGGTGGAGTCCAGGACTCGGAGACCGGAGGCGGAGACGGGGGATCCTTACGCCAAGGCAGAGCTGGAGACTGGCAGACCCGAGGGGAATCAGAGCGCCCAGATGGCACTGACTGAAGGTGAATTGAGGGACTGACAGGAACCAGCAGAGACAGGACTGAGGAACTGGCTGGTTTTAGGAGAGAAAGCGGGAGAGGGAGGCTGGGAGTGAGAACAGGAGCTGGGCAGAACCAGCAGAGACGCAGAAGATTCAAGGCTGGGTGTAACCAGCGGAGACACAGGAGAACAGGAGCTGGGCAGAACCAGCAGAGACGCAGGAGATTCAGGACTGGGCGTAACCAGCGAAGACACAGGAGAACAGGAGCTGGGCGGAACCAGTAGAGATGCAGGAGATTCAGAGCTGGGTAGAACCAGCGGAGACTCATGAGAATTGGGTATTACCTTACCCAAACCAGTTTATTAAATCCACATAAAAAAGTTCCTAATAATAGCTCCCAGAGGCCAGTTGCAGCTCACCCTCAGCGGCGGGAGTGTGGGTGGGGCTTCCCTCCAAGCCCTCAATCTCCACGAGGACTCCCACGGCGATACATGGTGTTGCCAGCTCACGCACCTGGTCAGACGTGTCTTGAGTCTTTGGCTCTGGGCCGATGATCTGCTCTGTCGCTCTTTTTTGCGATAGCTCGTAGATCGTGGCGGGCTCGGGCCCTACGTCTGTGGTGGGCTCTGACGAATGCTCCATGCAGCAGGATGATGGTGATGGCTGGCTGTGCTCTGGATCAGGAGTGGGGCTGGTGAAATCCTCCTCCACGGTGCCGATGGTGAACTGTGATATACAGCTCACTAGCACCCACTCCACAAATGTGGCGAAGCTTTCCATCCCCAGACAGCTTTGCCTTCATCAGGGTGTTTAATACGATGTAGTAAAAAGTATATAAGCAGCTGTCTGGGTAGTGCATATGGTAGGCTAGATCTAAAAAATCCCTTGTGTGGTCTTTGAGGGAGCGATCCTCTTGCTCCAGGCAAAGGAGCTGAATGGTTGGTAGATCCATCCAGGTAGAGGAAGAAAATTAAAAATAAAACAAAACGAACGAAGGAAGGAGAGAATTCCACAAAAGTCTTTTAATTATGAAGACAAGGAGCAAACAAGGCAGGTGTAGCACAAACACAAATGTAGATAAAACAAATAACCGGCCAAGGAACTGAACAAAGCACGGAGTATAAATACCAAAGCAAGTGAAGGACTAATGACTAAATTAATGGAACACAGGTGAACAGAATGACATAAGACAACTTCAGGAAAACTAGGTCAAAGGAAAACTAACAGACACGTACCAGTATGTCCTACACAAGGTATTTCTTTTTGTGTCCCAAAACCTATTCCTGTGTCATCTATGTGGTTGTTATGGCGTGTTATGTACTTAGGTTAGTACATTTTTGTGTTATTGTTATGGCCTTTCAGTTTCGTTCAGACGACAGCACCGCCCCAACCAATCAAACATCCCAACTTAAAGTTAGTTCATTAGTATACCCTCGCGAACACATGGCCCTGTTCCTTGCGTCACAAAGCGCAGTGGCTGTCGGCCATTGTTGTTTGACCCCTACCTCTTATGGCTCTTCCGACGACCAAAGATACTTTTCTACCAGCTCAGGTATTGGACTGAACCCTTGGACCTGACCACGGGTATACCGCAGTTCTGTTCTCAAGAAAGACCTACTCCTTCCATCTTTTAACTTGGTACCTATTATATAGTTCATATTTTTCTTGCTTGCGTAAAAGATGAATGTTATCTTAATGTAATGAATTTCTTCTTTATGGTCTATTTCCCTTCCTCCTACGCATTCAGTTCTCAGAACGTAGTGGCGCTGTCTGTACGGCTGTAGTGGTACACGTTAAAACTCAATTTATTGTTTATAGTTCAGATGTGGGTTTGCGGATATAGTCCTAGTTATATGTCAGGGTTTGTAGCACCAAACCACTTCTTAAGATATGGAACTGTAGTGTTCCTATAACATCAGTATTTAATGCTAGTGCGTGAAGTTAAATCAGCATATATTGGATCCGCTATTTCTCACACCGGCGCACATGTGTTGAATCCATCGTTCTGTACGTCGGAACATGTGTTCTAGGCATTAGTATTGTTAACTAACGCTGCACGGAAATCACCTACATTGTAATTCGGTCAAACTAGACCGATTCAATTAAGGAGACACCCCCCTAAACTGAGTCCATGTCCTTTAGCCATTTAGCATAAGCTTAAACGTTTTAACTACATTTATTTATATTTAATGTCATGTCTTTCACCTTTTTGTCAGGTCATTTTGCGGTTCATTGTGTTACCATTTCAATATGTCTTTGTCTTCACGGATAATTCACTCTGTAATTTTGATACTTCTAACCATAAATTTATATATGTTTGCGTATTTCTATGGATTTAATCATATTAATCACATCTTTTCTTCATTGTTTCGCTGATAATCACCCCATATGGCTGTTGCTCTTATTGCTGAATACAATTTGTGAACGTCTTCACATATGCAACAAACCTGACAACTGTAGTTATTTGTACAACAGCACCATTATGACTATGGCAGATAGATTAATATATGTAATTCCATTTTAATTATACTTCCATTAAATGTTTTACTTCCATTATGTATTTTATAAGGCATTTATGAATTGCATACAAGATATTTTATGCAGCACTTAAAAATGTTTTTTTGTGTAATAGTGAAGTGTCGCTTCATGTTTGTTGCTCACAGGGAACACAGAGTTCAAGAGGGCAAAGTGGTCTTTCCTGTGGGAGTGAGTGCCCAAGGAGACGTGGTGATTTCAGTCTATCACATGCGTTCCCATGCACTTCAGGCCAAGGTATGAGACTATAACTAAATGTAACTAAATGTTACCCCTTTTTAATTTAAAGCTGCAGCAGAGAAGAAAACTATAGATGAGTCAGAACTTGTAGGCTTTTTGTTCTTTTGCAAGTTGTTAGTGACTGAAAGGTTGCAACATCTTGGCAGTGTATAAATTCAGCTGTGTTCGCAGGTAACAAACACCCAGATATTCCAGATTCAGTTCCATACTGGTTTCATCGCCCCTGGCACCACTGTCTTAAAGTTTCTGAAGTAAGTGTTTCTTTTCACTTCTTTCATTATCACCGCATTGTAGTCTGAAGCAGTTAATCTAGCTTTCAAATTGATGCAAAATCCTGCTCCACATAATGATAGACAAAATGTCTAGTCATTCTTTGCTTGTCACGATCACGGCTTGGTAGGACAATAACTCTGATTTCAATGAAAGTGATGGCTCGCTGCTTTATCATGTGGTTAGCAATCTGATTGGTGTGTAAAACTTCTTCAAACGTTTTTCTAATTATTATTATTATTATTTTGCATGCAATCTTATGACATTATTAATTTATACAACATGGAATATTTGTGCTTTTATTATAGATTTGTCACACCACAGAACTATTAAATACACTGCTAAAAGGTGATTCAAAATTATTAAGTCTGTCTACCTTTTATATTTTTAATGGACTATTTAAAATGAATAATTATTAATTAAAATGTCATAACTCAATCTTCCAGTGAAAAAGTCAGTCTTCTCTTTTAGTGAAGTATGCTAGACTAAGTATGCTTAAACATCACCCCTTCACAATCGACTAAAATCTAATCAACAACCGATGCATGGAACCAAGACCCTGACCTACATTTTTTGTTACACTTGGACATCATAATATGGAAGAAAAGATCAATCACTTCTTCCATTTCATTGCAACTTTAACTATATGGCGTGACCAGTATAGCACCCCATCATATAAAATTTCCCTTATGCATTCATAGAAATTTAAACTCAAAATCTTTGATTTTGAAAAAAAATTGATGTACATGTTTGACTATTTGTAGCTCTGCACTTAAGTCTGTGTGTGTGTTTATCCAGGACGGAGTTGGATGCATGTGATTCTCCAGAAAAATACCCTCAGCTATTTAATGTGTTGTTAGACATTGAGGTTGAAAGTACAGAGAAACAGAAAGATCTCACCCCACCGTGGGAGCAGCTCCCTACCAAAGACCTGAGCCCCAATGTGCTTTTCTCCTGTCATCAGGAACACCAGGATGCACTTGCTATTGCAGGTAAAACATAAATCCTGTATATTACTATGCTGTATAATGCTCTATACAACATATACAAAACAGTGTACAAACTCAAATGGTTTGTTTTGCTTTTCTTGGTTGGTCTTTCGCCCAATATATCGTTCAGCAGAGGTATGCCACTTCCCGAAGCTTTTTTTTCTGAGAAGTAACGTACCTCCCTTGGTTGCAGTTCATTACTGATATCTCAATATTTTTGCTGATATAAAGGTGATATGCAAGCTACTTTGTCCGTTTGGTATGTGCCACTTTCCTTTCACATATGAACTCACTCTGCGTGTTTTGGCTTAATTGACGCTTTGTTACTGAACTGCCTTTGGCTTGTGTTTCGACCATTCGGGTACTACATTGACTAGAAGTATGAGAATTGTAAAAATGTAGTTGTTTTAATTGAAAAAAATCACCCTTTATAACCTATTCATCAAAAAAATACATAAATTATGCAAGGTGTATTTGAATATTCATAAAAGTCGAGTTTCTGATTTTTATTGATCTAAATACAGTAAAAAAATAGGATAATTTGAAATATTATTACAATTTAAAATATTGTTTTCTATACTTATTACTTGTAATGTGGCCATTACTCCAGTCTTCAGTGTCACATGATCCTTCAGAATCATTCTAATCTGTCCTCACGGAAAATATTTCCTAATATTGGCAACACTGAAAACAGATATGCTGTGTAATATTTTTGTGAACTATGATAAATTATTTGCAGGATTCAGAACAGCAGTTATTTCATCTAAAATATTAATTTCTTTAAAAAACAAAACGGCAAAGGGTGACCAAACATGGCCTTGTGGAGTTTCGTCCACCATTAAGAGCTCAGTAGTTTGTCCCTCAGTGACCTTTAAACAAGTCAACTCATCAGTCACTCGCTGGCATTGTGTTAAGTGTCTGTGCCCCATTAAACTAAACACCATCTGTTTAATGTACTTTATTCTCTGCTGAAAAGATGAAATGGAGGGCTTGGACTTGGAAGGTAAGATGTAGTGTAGGAGGCTTGTGAGAGTCAACAGAAAATAGTTGATTAATAGATTTGTAGTTGACGTGACCGGTCCCTTCAGGTTAGTCAATTCATTATGTGTGGCACTGATGTGAGCTAATATAAACCTGTAGTCTCGGCACAATGATTTACCGAGCGGCTCAACTCGCTGTTATGGACTCTTCTCACCATAAGCATCTGCCCGACTTGTCTTTCAGAAACGTCGGCGAATTCCCTCTAATATCACTTCTAGTCTCCAATTCGAGTACTTTGGTCATAAATTTCGATTTGTTGTTTTTTTTTTGATTCTACCTAACACCATTTGTTGTGTCTCCTCCTGTGTCGGTTGTTCACTTTTAGCTTATTTCCTGTCCACACCCTCAGCCGGCCCCTCCAATTTTTTCCTTTTCGTCTGACTTTCTCTTCTGTTGCTTGGATTTGTTGGCATCCGAGTCGGTGGGCCTTACATCAAATGTATGGAGAGAGAACCGTCAGATGTGAATATATGTTATGCTCCCTGTGTCTATCGTTCATTGCTATTGCCCCCCCGCCTTATACCACGTCAGTCAATTAGACCGGCAATCACCATAACATACGTTCCAGCTACAGTCAACCCACCTATTGTACCCAGCCCCCTTAGCTGCCCCAGTTCTTCTTTTGGCCCCTCCTCCAGCAGCTGAGGAAGTAGATCTGCTGGGACTGGATGGTGATGCAGCTACGCTTCCTCCATCCTCCCCACAACCTCCGACCACCAGCACCACCACAGACCTGCTGGGGGACCTGTTTGGAGCTCCTCCCACACCACAGCCAGCCAGCGGCCCCACTTCCGCTCAGTCCACCCCGCGGAGATCCGCAGCCTCCTCCTCACCCTGTCCATCACCTCGATCTGGAGACAGTAAATATGTTTAATGATTTTTTTTAAACAAAGACAGACAGTTGAAGAGATTTAGCTGAGTTGTTTGTCAGGAGTCAGTGAAGTGAAGCAGCATCTTGGTATAGTGAGCAATTTGAATGACTGAATTATTCATTTAAATGGGATTCATTCAACATCAAGACACAAAGTGGAGACAATAATAAATAAAACCATCAAAATTCAACTAAAAGTTTGCTTTACTAATATGAGTATATATTAATATTATAATGTACTACTATACTACTTTATATTAGTACTTTGTGGTTGGTGTTGTTAATAAATACATAAATGATCAATTATATCTAATACAATAAGAAGTCAGTTTTGCCATCATTATTATATGTACACTAATCATTCGAAAATTTGGATTCTAAGTAATTGTTTTTTAGAGAATTAAAAAAAGGTTGCATTCAACTGATCAAAAGTGAACAACTTTAATGTTAGTAATTATAAAAAAAAATATATTTTTTTACAAAAATGCTGTACATCGAAGGCATTATAATGTTATTGTATTTTTTTGCAAATTTTAGGTATAACTCTAGGTTGTTTAAATTACCCATAAGCAATACCATAAGTTTATACTCATTTTAATTAGACATTGTTTGTCAAACAGCTTTGAAATTGTTTTATTATCCATTACGTAATTAACGATGTTGAGTTATTTGAGAAGTTTGCATTTCCACAGCATTCCAAAACAGTCTATTGTTTCTTCTTCTCAATTTTCATCAGATTTTTACGACTGAGTGGTCTTGGGCGTATGGTGCTCCATTTACCCGATTCTTCCACAAGAATAAGAATGTACCTTAGTGACTTCATGGGGGCCTCGTATGGCGTCAATGTTGCTACATTTTTGGCGCCAGTTCAACGACCCCTTCCTGCATGCTGCACGATCTCCGTCTCCTACAGTGCAGAACATGGGCATGGGTAAGGCATGTGCCTTTGCCTCTCAGTACTGTCAGTGTGTGGGCAACATCACCATAACAACCAGCAAAGCTCTTTTGTGTTAAATCCTTCAGAATACGATTAGCAAAATAGCCTTGCAAATTTATCTCTATAAAACAGCTCTGTAGTAATCGTCGTATTTAAAGTGCTGATGTTTGATGTTTTGGAGAAAGTGGAATTATTATTGGACCTTGAGTTTGATTATTTATTTTAAGCACAACGTGTGTGGTCGATAGCTGCATGTGCTCTGTGAAGGACAACTGAAACCCTGTATTATGTATCTGGGATTATGCAAAGGAGATTAAAATCAATATGGAATAAAGCAACAAAAAAAAGTTTCCAAACATAAATTGTATACAGTCTGTTTGTTGGATGCAGTGGTAGTTTGCATGTCTATGGAGACAGCATGTGAATTTTAAAGTCCCACCAGTGCCATATGCTTTGACTTTGAGACATCCTTTTCCCCTAAAAATCAAGTGGTTTAAGTCTGAATGCTTTGAAACAGCACTACTGTAACATAAAGAGCTGATATTTGTTTGGAACTGTAGTATTTTTTCTATATTTCAAGCATGCGACAGAGCTGGAAAGTAGCACTGCATGATGCCAAATACTGCAGATTGCTACATTCTGTTACTCCAAGCCTTGAGAGATTGAGAGAAATCCCACCCCATTTCCTCATTGCCTGTTTAAAAAAATTGCAGTAATTTCTTAGTCTGTGTTGTAATTTTTCTGTGGTTATTGTATGCGTATGCGCGCATTATGCTACATCTCACATTATTATCCTTGGTTGCAGTTGCAGTTTTTGTCATAACCTTGAATATTGTAATTTTTAGAGACTAAGGAGCAGCTCCACCAAGATACCCAGTGATAGCTCTCTCCTTCATAGTTCCGCCGTCAGACCTTTGTTCATCCTGGCTCTCGTGTGCTTATCGCTACCTACTTGTTTCCCCTCATTACCTTACTCCCTATTCCGTTAACAGACAGATATCTGGTGATCTCTACAGAGACCTGGAATGGAAAACACTAAACCAGCACCTGCAGGTCTAAGGTTTTAGAACCCACACATTAAATATTGTGTTCAATCAGGGTACCCGTTCCTTTGGTGTCCTGCTTTGAAAGTTCACACTTCTAACCCAAATATGACTCTACTTATTCGATTCTCGTGCACATCTGGACTGGTGTGTGCAGATTCATCTTGCTCATTTTGATAAGTTGAATGTTGGTTCTAGTGAAACTTTATCGGTTTGTTTTCTAAATTCCCCCCACCATTTTTATACAGATGCTCGGATATTCTGTCTTAGAATTATTGCTTAGTAGACTTCCCCGCTATCAGGGCCCCCCTTCTCAACAGTAAATGTACAGGCACATATATTTTCCGCACTATTCTCTACATATTTGCGTCTATTTTTGGATCTCCCAACACATCAGGCATTATTTTATACTCTCTGATTAAATGTTTCAACACATAACTAATCTTTATTATTATAATGTAGCTAACTCTTCAAAGAACAAAGACAATTTTTGTAATTCTAGACTATGTAAATCACTCCTGATTAGCCGCCTTTTTAGTGGATTTTAATTTATTGTTAAATACCAAGGAATCCATTATTGTGATATTGTTCTCCTACTCATTTATTTTTTATATTCATCACCACATGTTTTCCTAGCTAATCCAATGGACTATCCCTGGTTTTGTTTTGTGTTCTCTTTTTGTAAACCCGATATTTTCGTGCTGTTATGCTTATTTGTAATGCCTGAGTGTTATCAATCGGTATATTCGGGCTATCTGTTTTGTTGCACTCACCTTCATTTTGTATATATTTTTTTATACCCAGTTACTTTACCGACTTGTTTCTCTGGCCCACAGGCTAAATATGTTGTTGAGGTCCTTCTCAGCGAATGCACACCAATGTGGGAAAATACCGATAACTTCCAATTGTTAAATATTACTCCTGTTTATTTTAATTGTTTATCAGTGATGCTCTCTTCATGTGGTCCTACAAATTGATATAATATTCTTGATTTTGCTAGACCGGTGGTGGTTTTTGGGAGGGGAAGTAATGTATGACAATGCATTCCCTTTATTCTTGTCTTTCTTTACTAATATCAGCTAGAGTCGCATTTCTTGGTCCTCATTCTATTCCACCAGGCTAAACCAATAATGGTACATTTGTGTTGTATTCTGGGTAACCGTAGCGCAGATGTGGTTCCTTTGTCGGAGTCGACTCCCTTCCGTTTTCCTGGTTTTAGTAATGGTCCAAAACTATACATTCCAAAACAAATCTTTTGAGCTCATGAGATTTCTTTTGTCTTCTGTTGGAACACGAAGAAGATCATTTGTTACAGACGGGTTGGTAACAAAATATATGGTGTGATGGCAGACATATTGATTATTTATCTATAGTATGTTCGTTTTTTGCACCCGTTTATTTTTTGGCCCCCCCCCTTCGTTTGTTTTTCTGTTGATACTCTTTTACTGCATTTTCATCATTTTACAATTTATAATAGCTTTTGAACCATTTTATGTGCGTTGCATTGTCCATAGGTGTGGTTTGTAGGCATTCTCTAGCACAGCAACCCCACCATTTTAGCCTTATCTGTGTTTGCTGGAAGTTGTTATGTCACGTTCCCGTCCTATGGCTCACCTCAGCGTCCCCCCTCTCCACAGCACACTGCCTCTGGACGGCTGTGCATGTCCCGTATGTCACCGCCGATTCCCCGATGGCAGTGGAGGTGGGGCTCAGTGGCAGAAGCAGACCCGGGTGCACAGCACCAGACCCCACCTACAGCACCAGGCACTCTATGCCTCATCTTCACCACGATAATCGACCATATCTACAACGTCAGCTTCTCCAAGCATGGGTGGTACCGACATTCGTCAGGAGACCATCTTGGGGCCCGCCAACTCAGGACAGCTACCTATGGATCGGATTTGTATTATCTGGACCACACATGTATAGTGATAGACTAGAATCTGGTCCAGTTTATGTAGTTGTGATTATGCGTTGTGTTAATTGTAAAATTTGATGTTTTGCAGGGCATGCTCTGTATTATAGCCAATGTATACTATATAATAATAACTATTAAATAAGTGTTGTTACCTAGATCTACATTTTTTTAGTGAATTTCTTTAGGCATCACAACATGCATATATAATATATAATATGAAAGATCAATATTGTTTTTGAGGCTGGCTAAAGATGATATTTAATAGTGATAATACATTTAAAAAAAAATTCTAATTAAAATTAAATATTAAACATTTTAAATGTAACATTTGAAAGTCGCTAAATGAATAAATTATACTATAATGAATAATAAAATTTATTTAAATAATAAATAAAAAAATTTAAAGAGTTATAGCTGATGGCAAAGGCAATTAAAATTAGAAAAAACGAAATGGGAGAAAATAAAATATTATTTTTATTCGCTAAATTATCAGATAATAGTGAATAATTTAAAAAAATCACAACATGCATATATAATATATAATATGAAAGATCAATATTGTTTTTGAGACTGGCTAATGATTACATTTTAATGGTGATTTAAAAAATTATAAATTAAATTAATTTAAAATAAAATGAATTAAAATTAAATGAATTAAATTAGAGGAAATAAGCACATGCAATCTCTAATATTGATCAGTGATACCGATATTGTGTATGCCTCAATATTTTCTTTAGATTTTCATTACTACTACAACAAAGAATATTATAAATAGCAACTCAGACTTTATTAATTATTTCCTTTTTCTTCCAGGAACCAGACCAAAGGTTTCGGACGCTAACTTTGATGACCTACTCTCAGGCCAGGGCTTTGCTGGCACTAAGGAGAAGAAAGGGCCAAAAACCATAGCAGAAATGAGAAAAGAGGAGATGGCAAAAGAAATGGACCCAGAGAAAATCAAGGTGAAAAAGTAAAACACACACATAAGTGCAAGCTGATATTTATATTACAAGGCTGACTGGAATATTTGATTCTGATGGTCAGGCGCTTGTTTTATGTATGCTGTTTATTTTGTGATAATGACCAGCTGACTATACATTTTGTCCCTTTTCCTTTCCTCTTTTTACAAAGACTTTGTTTCAAGTCGGAATCGCATCATTATGTTTTATTACAATGTCGTTATTTGTGGCAGATCCTGGACTGGATTGAGGGGAAGGAGAGGAACATCAGAGCGTTGCTGTCCACCATGCACACGGTGCTTTGGGAAGGAGAGACGCGCTGGAAACCTGTAGGCATGGCTGACCTTGTCACACCAGAGCAAGTGAAGAAGGTCTACCGCAAAGCTGTGCTGGTAGTGCACCCTGACAAGGTGAGAGACGCACTTGTTCAGTGTCAAGAGAAATTATGAAGTCTTAAAAGCACAACTGCAAAATACACTACTGTTCAAAAGTCTGGGATCAGTAAGATTTTTAAATGTTTTTAAAAGAAGCCTCTTATGCCCACCAAGGCTGCATTTATTTGATCAAAATACAGTAAAACAGGAATATTGTGAAATAATTTTACAATTTAAAATAAATGTTTTCTAATATCTTCATTTATTATTATTAATTAATTTATTTATTAAAGTGCTCCTATTATGGGTTATGAAAGGTTCATGTCTCTCTTTCTTCAGTCGCAAACAATTTAAGGTTTTTGAGGAAAACATTCCAATATTTTTCTCCATATAGTGGACTTCGGTGGTGCTCAATGGATTGAAGGTTAAAAATGCGGAATAAGGGCCTTATCTAGCAAAACGATCGGTAATTTTCTTTAAAAAAATTATATTTATACTAGGGATGTGCAAAAAATAACTGACTGACGAGCTACATAAAATCGCGTTCAAAATCGCAGGCGATTCATTGCCGATTTTGAACTCGATTTTGTGAAGCTTGTCAGCGAACTACGGCTCTGTGTAGTAAATTCCGCTCCATCTGAAAGCACGTGATGAAGATTTACTACTAATCACAGAAACGGCTTTACTGACAAGATACGCATGAAAATCGCAGCCGAATTTATCACTTTCTATACCCAAATGCTCGTCTTGTCTAGATTCTGCGAGACGCATGGTCTTGACTGTGGAAAACAGTGAAAGAAGGGGATGTCTAAAACCTCAACACTTTTATCTCCAACTTGACAAAATAGTCCCGGTTGTGTACCTTTTTTTTTTTGTAAAGGGTGTTTGACCTTCTTTGCACGTTCACTTTGTAAACACTAGGTAGGTACTTCTGTTTTGCAGCAAGTCGGAGGATTGTGAAGTTGGAGGAGAAAGAGTGGGAGGGTTTCGACATACCCTACCCTATTATACCCTAACGGATTATCTTCACAGTGGAGAGCACAATTGACTCCACGAATCTGCCTAGGTGTTTGAGGGAGGGGAGGTGCAAGGTTTTCCCTGGTCGGTGTGTGCCAACAGGTGGGGCGGGATAACTATGTAGTTTCATGTTTACATATCTTGAAAAAGCTTAAGATCTTTTAAAAACAACTGTTTTCACGGACTCTGTCTTTGAAAGACCAATAATTTATAACGGGGTTTGCATTTTAGATTTAAAACTTTGCGGGAGGTTTCTATTTTACTAGTGCTGTAGTTACACAATGCATTGAAAGGATTTCAACAATGTTATATAATAGGGACACTTTAAAAAAAGACAGTATTCCGGCGATGTATTTTTATAGCATCGATGTTGAAAAACAGTTGTGCTGCTAAATATTAGGAACCATGACACTTTTTCAGGAGATTTTGATGAATTAAAGTAAAAAGAACAGCATTTTTTGAAATGTAAAATTTTTGTAACATTATAAATGTCTCTAACTGTCACTTTTGATCAATTTGTGGAGTCGAATGTATTTCTGTATTGTCATATATATTTCCGTTCGAAAAATCTTACTGCCCCCAAACTTGTTAGTGGCAGTTTACCTAATTTCAAGGGGTGAAACTGGTCATGAACAACTAAATTCTGCTGGTTCATGGGGTAAAATAAATTTGTAAGTGGAGCTCGGGATAATATTTGAATGGGCCACTTTAAAAAATATCTAGTTCAGGCATTTTAAAGACAAAATGTATTAGTTTTCTCTCTCTTCCCATCTGCAGGCTACAGGACAGCCCTACGAACAATATGCCAAGATGATTTTTATGGAACTAAATGATGCCTGGTCAGAATTTGAAAGCCAAGGACAGAAAGCACTGTACTAAAACTTACTGTATATGATCACAACCAGTCAGCAGTTCCTGCCCCGATTAGACACCCTGCAGCCCACCAGTCCTTGAGACGCTCCTTTGGTATCTCTCCCACCTCCAGGACACTGCTTCATAGAGACGTCAGAGCTTACATCTACAGTATAGTTGTGTGTATCTCTCTATCGATCCATGTATCAGGTCCCATCATGCAGTAGACCAACATAACTGCTGTATGAGAAGACTGCTGTTGGAAAAAGTAGCATTCAGCTTTGTTTTAAAAACTCACCAACATAACAAAGATCAGACTTTGTCGTTAAACAGCTGTGAAAGATTTCTGTGAACATTAGCAGTCAACCAGGTCATCAAAGAATTTATTCAGGAGCTTTCAGGTGAGTTTTGACTTATTAAATGGGTTTAGTGCTGAGGAAACATCTTCAACAAATGAAAAATATATTTCTAGACACTCCGGAATTCTGCAAGACAAACCTCACACTGCTTTGGCTTGCAAAACTTTATTAAACAACTTTGTCAAAAACCTTTGTCGGCTGTTATATAATAAGGTTTTGCATGCCACAGCAGTATTCAGGACCTTATCAATTTCTTCCATTGTGTCCAGCGCACCTGCTCATGACCACTTGTGCGAGGGGTGTTTATTTATTTGTTGGCTTTGCAAGACAACTATGAAATGTGTAAAAATAAAAGTGGTTCTGGGTATAGTGAGCTACGATTCTGGTTTTAGTTCAGTCAGGGGCTACACTCTTAAATATAAAGGTGCTTCAAAAGGTTCTTCAAGCGATGCCATAGAAGAACCATTTTTAGTTCCACAAAGAACCATTCAGTCAAAAGTTCTCTAAAGAACCATCGCTTTCTTACCTTTTTATAATCTGAAGAAACCTTCTTTCACCACAAAGAACCTTTTGTCAAACAGAAAGGTTCTTCAGATGTTAAAGGTTCTTTATGGAACCATTTAGACAAAAAAGGTTCTTCTATGGCATCGTGAAGCACCTTTATTTTTAAGAGAGTGTTAGAAGGTTAAGAAAGATAACACAAATGAAAGAACCTCCAACAAAAAACCTGCAGGCCTCTAACAAATGTTCGTCTCTTCAGAAAGCTAAATGGACGCGGGACTAGGGGGCAGAAGCACAATACGTTTGAAAGACTGTACAGGAAATGGGAGTTTTTTTCAAACTTGATCTGTGAAATGCAGTTGATTTAACTAGCAGTTTATTCTTATGTTGTTTTCTACTGAATATTGATCTGTATGTATATGTTGCACTATAATAACATACTGTTTACAACATAAGTCAAAGGAAATTGTTTATTCATGTAGTTATTCCATAGAAAAAGTAGTTTTGCAGCCTCAAAGTGACATGGCTTGATTTGAGCTGAAAGTTGACGTTTATGTTAACTTAATGTCTTTAACTGGTTAATGGTGCCCTAAAGAACTAGTTACACTTCTTAGGGGCCACTCAAACGGAACGCGTTTTTGCTTTTAAAAACATGTCGTGTGCGAGAAGCAGCAAAAGACGCAAGCGCAAAGGTCAATCTAGCGCGTTTACATAGAAAAACAATAATTCAATTGGAATAGAAAAACACGTTATGTGTGAACGGCCCCTTAGTACTAAACGGTTATCAGGAATCCTAAAATTTGCTTGAAGTTTTGCCTAGCATACAATTCTACTGCGTTCATGCTTGCTACTGAAACACCTTTTGACTGAGGAATGTGATCGATGGATAGTGTTCAAAACCTGTTGTTTTTATTACCATAGGTGTCTTTTAAACCGACTTAACATATCATTCAGAGTGGACCATTAATATTTTGACATGAAATCATCAAGGCCATTACGCAACGTAAGTGGATATGTCTTTAAAATCCAGCTATATCGGTATCCTCATAATGTACTGCATGTTTGACTGTAAGTGGCACGTGGTCCAAAGGACGTTTCTAGAGTGTACAGCCACTGATCTGCCCTTTCTCTTCTCAATATATTTGCACTTGAATGGCATTAGGTAAATCCAGAACACACTTGTGTCGTAACTTGCAGTACTTGCTGTACATCTTGTTCATGCTTTGCCTTCCTCTTTTCGCAATCATGCGGTGATATACTGAAGCTTTAACTTTATCAAAGCAGTTTTCTCTATCTCTTACGTTTTGCCATTATCTTCCCTTTGACACAATGCGACTATAAAGCCTTGAATGCTAACAATGGACAAAGACAACAGATTAGCGAGAACTGAGCAAAAGAAAGGATCCCTGTATCCAGGATGGAACTCCCCCCCCACCCTCACACACTTTTGTGGACTGATCTTAGGATATCATAATGTTCGGAAGCTAACCTCTGTATACAGTAGTGAATGTGTGAATGTGTGGTGTTCATTAATATTGTTCTCTGTAAGGAAGAGGTACGGTTTTGATACAGCTCTGTGTTTGTTTGCTGTATCAGTATTGTGACATTAATTTATTTTCTGTGTCCTTTTTTTTCTGTTCCTGTTCTCCATGTGGAGCTGTACATATGATAATGTGCATTGCACAAATAAATGGGAAACATAAAGATGTTAGTGTGATTTTTTTAAGTGACATTTGAAAGGTAAAATCTTTTGTTTGTGTTGAAAGTACAGGGGGGTTGAAAGGATTATTCACCCAAAAATTCATGTCAATCCCAGTGTTAATATCATATTTAATATTTTCTGTTTTCACTTTGATTTTAAAGTTTTGTAACCCATTTGTTAGAGTTGTTTGATATATGTGTGAACGGTTTGTTGTATTATTTATTTTGTCCTATTACGCCGCATTGCTGTTAGTTTTAATCTATTCCAACAACTAATTTTTCATTTTAATGTTGAAACATTCATCAAAATGTGAGAAATTATGCTTGCCCCATGTTTTGGCAACTGATATTAATAACTACATTTATTTTAGTGACGTTGCTTTATTTCAAGTAAAATAATTTTATATTTTTGAGTGGTTACCGGATTTTTGGTGTATCTGGACGACTACTCCTAAACTCTGACCGATTGTTTTCTCCACAAAACTGGAACTTTTTTCTTATGTGGAACATAAACGAAGAAATCTGAAAACTGTCTGTGTTTTTTTTTACAATCGAAGTCAATAGTCTCTAATGTTGTTTGGTTATCAAAGTTCTTCAAAATAGTTTCTGTGTTCTGCAGAAAGAAACATACATTCAAATACAATGACTGACTTTCAAAAGTTATGTACAAATTAAAAGTGGAATGCCATGACTCTTAAAAGCCTGTGAGGAATGATGCATGTTACTGAACACCTAAAAGTTTATTGTGCAACACATTAGCAGTAAAGATTTATGTTATATGATTTTAAGGCCTGACTATTCCTGCTGAGTCATCAAATCTCCCTTCATTGGCTGATTCATTCGGTTTATCTGCCCACATCTTTGGAATGTGGGGGTTTTTGATGAGCAACATTTCTTATGGTGAGAGTGAGGTGAAAGATGAAACAGAAAAAGAAAAAAGATGATCATCAGCAAAGATAAGGAACGTGAAACACTTTCGACAGCAAAACACACTGATCCAAAGAGAAATGGAGTCAAGATTAAATCTTTGCTTGAGCCTCTTTGACTTTAATTTTTAACACAGATTGCTCTGGTGAGATTTCGTCAGCCCTGTGTCCTCTTAACCTGTGACCTTTGACCCTTGGGAATCCCCTTTCTCATGCGTTGATTAATCGTCGTGCTCACTACCAACGCATTTTTTTTGGTCCCTTTTCGAGCAATAGCGTTGATATCGTTTTTTTTTATTTACTGCATCCATACAGCACGAATTGCCCGTGCACATTTCGTGTCTAATATCTCTATGCCAAATCCGATTTGTCTATTCTATAACTGAAACCCATACTCATCGACTTGTTTCATGTAAATACACAATTAATAACTTTTCTCCCAACCCAATATTCTCATATTTCGATTTTGCTTAGTACTGTGCAAAATGTGGGGGTTTTTGATGAGCAACATTTCTTATGGTGAGAGTGAGGTGAAAGATGAAACAGAAAAAGAAAAAAGATGATCATCAGCAAAGATAAGGAACGTGAAACACTTTCGACAGCAAAACACACTGATCCAAAGAGAAATGGAGTCAAGATTAAATCTTTGCTTGAGCCTCTTTGACTTTAATTTTTAACACAGATTGCTCTGGTGAGATTTCGTCAGCCCTGTGTCCTCTTAACCTGTGACCTTTGACCCTTGGGAATCCCCTCAGCTGTGATTAAACGTAGTGCCCACAAGATGGCAGCAATACTGTGATCATCTTCTTTTAACTACATACAGACTAATTTCCCAGAATCTTTTAACCCTCTATGCAACATTGTCATTTATAAATGAAACCCAAGTCAATTGCATTAAAAACAATAATAATTTTCAACCAATACAATTTTATTTTAGTAATGTGAAAGGACACTATCTTCAACCAATAAAATTCTAATTTATTTGCCATGTGCTTCACCTTTATGGCAACAAGGAAGAGATGGAAACATTAGCACGTTTGGTCACATGGCACCAGGGTGAGTTTATTTAGAATAGAATAGAAAAGAAAAGAAAAAGCAAAATATAATTGTATATCCCACTGTTCTTTTTAAAGCTTTTCCCGTCATTTTTAAGGACATTTTATAAAAACAAAAACTCAAAGACCTAAAAATATATGCATCATATTTAAATGATAGTCCTTGGATTCGGAACAATTGAAAGATACAATCAAATTTGAAAGTTTTTAATGGTTTTGAAACACTAAGCAATTGCTATTACTGTAGGGGATTCAGTTTGTTTGTGTGACATAAAAGCACTCCAGGGTGTTATGGATATAACAGCGCAGAGTAATGAAGTACATTAATACAGTCTTCACTACGTCAGTTGCTACAGTTAGCGATTTTTGTCTTGTAATTTCAGACAGAATATAACAGGAGTGTTTGTTTTTTTCACAGATATCATCTAGACCTAGATCATAATGGTGAATGAACCGGGCCATTATGTTAAGAAGTGGAGTCATTCCTCCACTGAGGGTCCATAACAAAGAAGCTCTTGTGTAAGCTCTGGTCCTTAAAACAAGGGAACTCTGAGTCATCCTAATGTAAGTGACTGTAATGGGGTGAAATTTCTTCTCCATTCTGCAGCTCAAGAACACTTCATGTCTCCACTTTGTTAATCTTTATAGAGGGCACCTGTCCTTTGGTTCTCTCAGCATTTGAGGTACATTGATGGAATCTACTGTATTCTGGTAAGATATTACCAATCCTATCCCCTATAACCCAGAAAAAAAAGTTTTCTTATTGACTTCCGTAACATTTTTCCAGATATTTTGATACTTGTCCAGGTAAAATATCTTCCCATGCTTTTTTATAGACATGACAAGAAACATTTAGCTTGCACATGCATCATATTGCATTTCCATTGCTCTCAAAGGTATTCTTCACCAAAGCAAAATGCGCTTATCCTCATGTTGTTCCAAACTTGCATGCATTCCTTTCTTACATTTCCAACAGCTTTGTTAGACTCAATGTCAATGTAATTCATTCTGTGATCAGCATGAACTCATCAAACTCTAATTCTCTGTTTCGTCTTAAAAACAAATGGTGCAAATAATGGCAGAGATGATTTACTAATCTTTTATTGCCTGATTTTTCCAGTTCTATGCAATTCTGTTTGTGTATGGGGTCAGTAAGGGCATTTGATTCCCTATTGTCTGTTAGTTTGAGCACCATTCATGAGCACAGCATGACAGAGTTTGCACTGTTCACAACTAAGATGGCAGTTGCATTACCATGCACCTGCACTGTAACGCACCTGCTTTATCAAAATGACGTGCTTCATATGCATGGATATTTTATATAAAGATATGGAGCTGTACTTGGACAGGAATATGTATATGTAATTGTCTGTATCCTCTTTCATATCCTTTTGTTCGTCCCTCTCAGTTGGCATTGCAGGCTCATTCACGTCAGTGGGCTGTGTGGATGAAGTTTTAACAAGGCCAGAGATGAGTCAGGCCAGAAAACTTTATGAGAGACAGTAAAATAAAATGTGCTTAGAGCAAAATGGAAAATTATTTTGAGATCCAAGAGAAACATGAATACAGGACAAAGGCTGTCAGCTGTCAGGATGGCAAACAGGGGCCTTCATTTTGACAGTAGCTTAAATAAATATTGTGAAAGTTTTGACAGTCTTGTGCAGATTCAACTGCCGTCCTCCAGGAAAATGTCCTGATTTTCAGCCAAGCCTGAGGGTTCGATTATAGCAGTTACAATCACATTATAGCAGAGCCGACTGATGG
This sequence comes from Sinocyclocheilus anophthalmus, assembly GCA_018155175.1. Lineage (NCBI taxonomy): Eukaryota > Metazoa > Chordata > Actinopteri > Cypriniformes > Cyprinidae > Sinocyclocheilus > Sinocyclocheilus anophthalmus. The sequence goes on from JADLZN010010764.1 coordinate 115,189, forward strand.
AAATCTCTGGAAATGGAGGCCAACAGTCTGATCATTACCACATGCTTGACTGTAAGTCACATTGATGATTTGGTCTAATTAATGTATTATTCTTGGGTTAAATTTCAGCGGCTTGAGAATTTGGACCAGTGCATGTTTAGAATATAAATATAGTAACTTTTAGCATTAATATTGCCTAATTAGTATAATAGTATATTATGTCAATATATTGTTCATGTCCAGATTTATCTCTTGCCGAAGACTAGTAGGAGCCCCACACACGATCTGCAGGAAAAAAAAGTAGCAACCTAGGACTAAAGCGTGCGCACAACATAATAATTTGTTCCCTCGTTTTACTAAATAGTGTACACAACTTATCTCATTCCCTTGTTTTAAGTCAATTGTGAGCACGATAAGAATAAGAAATATACTGTTTTTAACCTTTATAACTATTATAGTGCCATTTTTTGCCCCATGTCCATAACATTTTGCGTGCTTGTTTAGAATCACATGATGCATGAGTTGACTTAGTTTTGTGATGTTTTAAGCATTCTTTTGGGATTCATAGATTTTTGGGTACACTATATCAAGACCATATTTTAAATGACCCTGTTATGGCTATCCAACTGCAAATGTTCAACATTTCTTGATTATTATTGACCTAGAAAGTCCAGAGAATTGTACTGCACTGATTTAATTGATTTTTGAGTTAAAAACCTAGGACTAGTTCACAAAAGTAGATTTTTCAAAATATCCAAAATTGTTAATGATTACAAATTTATGGGACTAGAGGGCAAAGTTGAGGAGAATGAGGGATCAATTACACAATGTGAAGATATAGAGTTATGATGAATATGTGAGCTAAGATTCCTGCAATTTGAGGTCATTTACCATAGCAATATAGTGTTTTTGAAGCCTTTTTAACTGTTATAGCGCCACATATGGTCAGATCTCTGTGAAACTTTGCATGCTTGTTTAGAATCACCTGTCGCATGTGCTTACCTAGTTTCGTGAAGTTTTATGTTTTTGTTTAGGCTTTATAGGCTTTTGGGTATATTTGGACATGCCCTTTTCTAAACTATCCTTCTAGAGCAGGGGTTTCAAACTCAATTCCTGGAGGGCCAGAGCCTGCAGAGTTTTGTTCCAAACACATTTACCATGTAGTTTTCAACTAGCTTGAAGAACTTGATTAGTTGGATCAGGTGTGTTTAATTAGGATTGAATTTAAACTCTGCATTAAACTCTGTATTAAACTCTGACACCTCTGCTGTTATAGCTACCCAAAGGGTAAAGTTCAAAATTTTTTGATAATTATTGACCTAGAGAGTCCAGAGAATTGTACTGCAGTGTTTTTTTCCAAATTGAGCAAAAAACCTTGGACTAGTTTGCAAAAGTAGTTTTTTTTACATATTCTCAATTATTTAACTAAATTATTTACTTTTCAATTATTTAACAAACGGTTTGATTAACAGCAGGGGTTCTAGAGGCATAGTTGTTTGGAATGAGGAGGTCTATCAGATGATATGAATAGTGTGTGTATGTGTGAAAAGTCGTGCAATATACAATCGTTTACACACTTGAAAAATGCAATATTGCTCCCAGTGGCCGATTTCTTTTAAATTTCTCACAGACCTTTAGGGCCATGAGTCAAACAGGCCCACTGAGTTTAGTTCCGATCGACCTCCATTAACCTTTTCTAATAGGTGCTCATAATTCATTGGCCAGAGGCGACCATGTTTTTTGAGATAAGCAAATGTCCTAATCAACACCTGTGGCACTTTGGACAAAGACACTGCATACCAATTTTCATGTTTATCGGACAAATGGTTGCGTAGTTATAGCCATTTATATGTTTTTTTCCTCTTATAGCGCCACCAAGTGCCCAAGCTCTGCGATAATTTTTTTCATGCGACCTCAGATTGAGCTCTTACAAGAGTATTCTGAGTTTGGCTACAATATTCCGTTCAAAATTTACAGCCATTTTAGTAAAAGTGGCCCTGCCCCTTTCGAATGTTTTGGCGTCCTTTTGCGACGGTGAGTCAAAAGTTAAATTTTTTTTGATAATTATTGATATTCAATGTCCACTGAATATTTTTGCAGTGGTTTGGTTCCGATCAGGCAAAAAATCTAGGACTAGCTCGCAAAAGTAGGTTTTTCAAAAAATCCAAAATACCCACAAATTTCGGGGTATTTTGGATTTTTTGAAAAACCTACTTATTTTTTAACCTGTCAGAAACGGTTTTATATCCAATACCTTTTATAAGCTTTAGTTTATCAATCGTCAGTGGGGCATAAATCGTACAAAACATACGAATATAGCTGATTTTAGCTGATTTAATGCACAACCACTGAATATTTTCAAAGTCTTGAGAACAGACATGATTAATCAGTGAGTGAATTATTTACGAGCCAGAGTTTTGGTTTTGAATCATAATAACTATCATCCAAAAATAACTTTTGGTTCATTATGTGAGATTACATGACGACATTTACCCAAACTCACTTGAGTCAGACAGGCTTTACATATGGAAGTTATCAGTGCCTTGAAGTGTGATTTCATTGTTGATCACTGCACCTCCTTGAGAACTCGATGTTGGCACTGTGACATTTCCCGTAGCCTTGTTGTATCTAACTCAGAATTTTAATGGTTCTTTTTATTCATCTCACATGTTCAGAATGAGAAAATATTCCTCCAAGCTTACTCAAGGTTGCAGCAGAATCTTAGTTTCTCTACTGGAAACCTAAGGACATTCTAATGAGGACACATCAGCCTAGTGTTATTGTACATGTGGCAGAGAATAAAGTCAAGTATAAAGCTACATCAGTCTGGAAAGTGCACATCATAACTCAGAAGCTAGTAATAAATAGCAGGAGTAGTTTTTGAAGCAGATAGATATAATAGATAAAGATGAATAGGCATGCTGTAGGGCAAACGTAACATTTAAAAAAATGTTTTAATTAAGTCTTTGTAGTTAATTTAAAATCATAAAAATTGCACAATAATTGCACACTGCATTTCATGTGAATTACCCATGTCTTCACACTATTTTCCCACCGTTTATATATATGAAGCTGATATTGAACACTCTTTTGAATGTTTTCCAGGAAAACTAAAAATAGGCAGTTCTCCATCCTCTTTTACTGTTAATCAGGATACATATTGCAGCAGCTGCTGTAGCTACTATATAGTATAGCTATAATAAAACTATAGCTATAATAGTACAAATAATAAATAGTTTGGGGGAAGTTGATGGGAAATGTTTAATTGGAGCCAGAATAACAGGTGTAGGGATTTCACACAAGTAGCTTTGATGGGGCGTTTATTCCATCCGTCAAGAATAGAAAGCTTTAAAATGTAAGATCACCAGATAGCTGTGAACAGCTGTGTACTGAAATGCTGTGAGATATTGCAAAAGAGATGCAATACAGTGTTTACTGCCTGAAAAACAATGATTAGGACCTGAATCTTGTATACAAAACATTTATAAAGAAAAGTAAATATTCCCAATAACATCTTATTGAACTAAGATGACATACTATATTTTAGGTCAAGGATGTTTATTTTGCGAATATTTACTTTTTGTCATAAATATTCACTATTCATTAAACAATTAACCTAAATGCAGACCACGCAACTGCCAAATAAAATACATTACAAACATTTTCCAAAAGGAAAATTGTATATTGGATCCACTATTTTGCTGAGGTCGAGGAACCATGCTGGCACAGTGTGTTGCATAGTCATCCATGATAGTAGATCTGTCTTAATTTTTAGTGTCAGGTTGACCTAGGCGATCATTCTGAATATGCAAACACATACACATATTTTTAGTAAACAATCTATTACTTTTTAAAACCCAGTATTTGTTGCCTGGCAAATACAGAACAAGTCTTTGTCCAAATCGCGCACCACACACCACACACACACACACACAAACACACACACACAACACACACACACACACACCAACACACACAAATAGTTGATTGGAGTGTATTTCTGGCACTCCCTCTCAGAATAGCTCCATGTTTGCCTAGAGACCCATGGGAAAGAAGAGATGGGGTCTACAAATTCACTGGAACGAAACTAAGCTCTCTAACTTTTGACAAACACTGACTGATGGTTTCTATCTTTTCAAGAGCACAGGCCACAAACAAACTAAATAGGTGAGCTTCTGGACTTTTTTGGAAAATCAGTGGCATTTTCTTCTTGATTCTTGCTTATTCTTGAGTTAGCATGTATATATTGGTAGCTCTATAACAGCTGCATACGTTACATTGTTGGAGCCTATAAAAGTAGGACTTATAAAACTATGTAAAAGGTCACACGTCAGGTGAATTATACATTGAGTTATATGTTATTATATACTGTAAGGTAGATGTGATACCAGGTGGAAAATTCATTTGAGGATTTCATTTGAGTTATGGCTAACAGAAGCAACATGTGTGGACATGACTGCTCTATCTATCCATTCCTTGGTCCCTGGTCTCAGTTCACCAGTGTAAAAGGATTCATTGAGCCAGACTGAGTCAAACTGAAACCTAGGTTCAGGTTATGTCATATGTTGACTCAGCTCTTGCACTAGGGGAGCTGAGGATTGTTTTGCTGTCCTTTAAGGACAGAAAAAGAGCCGAGTGCAGCTTATGAGCTCCTGGTCTAGTCTTTGAAGTGTTCTGAGCAGACTGTTCAGAATTACACCCAATTTAGAAGCCTGTAAAAGCACATTGTGTTGTCAACACTCGAATGAGGACAAGTGCTGCTCTTTTAAATCTGATGATGACCCGGTACTAAGTTGTGTAAGGGCCAATTTTGTGCTAAATTTTGAACCCAACCCCACACCTATTCCTAAACCTAATCATACTGGAGACTTAACGGGGTAATAATGTGGCAGGGATAAGACTTTGGCACAACACCAGTTCACAAAATACGTGTTTTTGCATTTCACTGCACTGCTTTTCCATTGTTTTTCTATTTAAACAGGTGTGCCAGACGGACGTCTTTGACTGGATACTATTGTGCAGTGTCTAATGGACCAAGGAAGACTTGCTGATTAAGCAGCCAGATGGGATCCCCAACACACCAGCATCCCAAACATTTCACATTTACACATTTTAGATGCTTTTACCCAGCTTATATTGGATTCAAGGCATTGGTTTCCCAGGACATTTCATTTGAACATTGCTAGCACTGTGCTCTACTTTTTGAGCTAGAAGAATGCATATACACATAACATATACTAGTATTCAGCCATGCTACAGTCTTTTAAGGATAATCTAATTCAGCATGCTATTTATCAATTTTTTTACTCTTTAAACCCGAAAGTGAATTAGCCATGGGTTTCTAATGGGTTTTTATCATAGCAGTTTTAAATTTATGAGCAAAGGTCTGTGGTTAACATTGCCAGACAAAAGACATTCATGTTTAAAACAACATTACACTCAGTCATAATTTAAAACATTAATTTTGAAAACTTTGCATGTTTTAAAAATGCAAATTGCTAACAGGTTAACAGTTGACTAATTAATCCAAGCAGTTTTGGTCCTTATGTTTTAAAAGCACACACAGTGGTTTCAGAATTCATGTTTTAGGTATTAACATGTATGATTGTGTTGTAGAATAATACCGTAAGTATTCTCTATTATTAATATAAGGGTAGTAAATGGGGAGGACATTTTATTTCATCTCAAATTCGGTATTATTGTCTTAACTGTACTAAAGAGTGTCTCTAAACTGTCTCGAGTGCTACGTGCTCAATAGGCTTAGGTTTTGATGAGCTCAGAGATAACAGGGAAATTATTTGAGGTGTGTGTGTGACAAGACAAGGTGAGACAGAAAATGTTATTTTAGCTTCTTAGATGTCCTGGCTACTTAGAAAATTATTTGCATTAAATACTTAGAAACGCGTTTAGGGGGGACATAGTTGGACACAATGAACACCGATCGGAGTATGCATTATGATTGGATGAGATCGAAGCATCCATATTTGATGGTGTAAATGTTGAGTTGGGGTGTTTCCTCTTGGTCGCACTCTGCAGTCAACTTGGATGACTGTATGACTGTTTAACTTTTCTTGCAAGAAAATAAATATTCAAAAGACTTTTGTCCCATACCTTTATTGAAATAGAAAATTGCTACGACAGTAACTAATATATATTTTGCAGGTATGAATTCTCCAGCTCACTCCTACTATAGTAGTCTTAATTTTGTCCATGTTTCAGCTCCTGATTTACGGTTGGTGTCGTGACACATGGCGGTGATAGGATGATCTAATATGATCTTACAGAAGTAGTACGGTTGTCATACATTGTTGTGATAACAATACATATCGCTATACCCCTCAACCTCATAAAATAGTTATGTTTTGTCATGATATCAGGTTTAATTCTGTAGGGAAACCGTAAAAGTTTGAGCCGCACAAGGTTCATTCACAAGGCTACAGATTTTTCAGAATTCAAATTCTGATGAGCCTTTTCAGTGTGTAGCAGGATGAGAATGGCTCATATGATTATCTTCACTGCATTAACACTAATGACTTCAACACAAAAGCTACAGACAGGGCGAACGGCCGTTAGTGCGGGATGCAGGGTTGTTTTGTTGATGGGTCATCCAACGATTGTTCAGCAGTTCCAGGAACATGCATGCCATCTTATTCTAATGATAAATTAGCATTAGTGAATCAGTGCGGTGTGCTCTCATTCCATTCAAGTGACAGTGTAATCCAGTATGTAGCTATATTATGTGCCATTATGGCCAAGCTGTCAAGCCAGGTGGGTGGCAGGAGCTTGTGCCAAGAACCCTTCAGAGCTCCATTTCCCTAACGCTGATACTTTACTTTTTAAGTGTTGTTCTGTTGTCACTGACATGAATACTAGCAATAGTCTGTTTATATTGTTGATTAATGAATGTACATCAATGTTTTGCCATATTATTCATTCTATCTAGATAAGTTTCCCCACATCTAAATGTTTCTAAATGTGTTTATATTATATTATATTATATTAATAATATATGTAGGTTAAGATCTTTCTAACGATCTTTAATAACGACGTGCACTTAGAAGGGATAAGAACTAGGCTAGCAAGCCACACACTAACTTTTTTTCTTTGCTGGAGATTATAGGAATCACTTTTAACCGAATAAATAATTTTTTATTTTCTCTTGAAGGTAGTATTTTTAAATAAATGTTCTCCCCAAAGTGTAGAGCTGCTCCCATACGCATTCTGTAAACTCATTCTATGACTTATCGCCCACATGCCATCAGTTATTTAGTTTGGCTCTATAACCTGAGCTGGTTCATTCAGAAAAATGGAGCTGTGCTGTGCATGAATGAGTCTAATAGGCCCCGCATTCCCCGACCTGCCAGATGAATGGTACTTATACTGTATGAGACTCTGAATGTAAATTACATTGTACAGTGCGCACATGCATTCCCTTGTCATGCATAATGTGGATTATGTAGGTGAAACCAACAGTGTAATGTAGCTTTTATGGTCTATGCATGTATTCATAACTTGCAATATGTTTTGTTCTTCATGTGCTATGTAAGGACATTAGATGATTCAGATATTTATACAGTTAAAGAAAGAAATGTTTTTGAAATATTAATAGGGGTGCAAAAATAAATCAATAATGTTTAATAGATTTTAAACAACAATTTTATTTTTATTTTTTTTGTGAAATAGTTCATAAACAGAGTTGACCCTTTAAGTAACAGAATTGTAAAGTAACATAATTGACAGAATTGTCCGATGGACTGTCAATTCTGTTACCGCATTGTCAGCATTGTTACTTGACCTTGGTAACAGAGTTTGACAGTAACAGAATTGACAATTTTCTTTATTTTTTGCCAAAACCTCCACTTGCTAGCATAAATGCTAAAAGCACATGGCACTAATTAATATTTTAAATAACACAAAGTGTGATCAATGAAAAAATCTGTTTTCCTTTTGATATTGTGGTAACAGATTTTACACTTTATAAAATAACTCTCTGTGTAAGAACTTTTTAGATTAAAATATTTTCTTAGAGAGAGCACATAGACTTTTCAGTGCTTCAGATCTTAACAGTGAGGGAAAGTGACATCATTTCCTGTATCTTACATAGTTGTGGGAGATAATTCCACTAATTTAAAGGCAAAGTATGGTACGGTAACAGAGTTGACGCAAGATTTACGGACACACATTTTTATACGAATTTTTTTTTTTAAATAATGTTGTAGAATTAGGTAAATGACTCTTTAGGGCTTTCATAAATAAAATGAATGAAATATTACCAAAAGAAAAGTACAATAAAAATTTTTGATTACACAATGATACGTGATGGAAAAAATGCACTGACTAATTCGGACAACAAGAAATCATGATTTTCAGCTATTTAAGACACTTTTTGCAAAAAATATTATATTGTTATGGACTGTAACATCTTGTAATTCATAACAATGAGTAACACAGTATTAAAATAATAAAAAATATAACCATTTGAAAAAAGCAGAAAAAAATAATGACTTCGGACACCAAATTTACCTGCAGTTATGGAATCACTCACATGTAAAATTGGTGTGTGTGATGCGGCACAATCACAAAAAAAGGCCAATCGGAGCAGTTTTCTTGTTTGTGTGCTCGCAAAGCAGCTGAAGCATAAACAAAAAAACATATACTTTTATGACTTCCATGATACTTGAGCAGATGTCTTTTTTTTATTGTGTAAACTGAGAGATTTGTCATATAATATTGACATCTATAAACGTCCACTTACACACTTCCACTTCCACAATGTTGGATGTTTAATATACATGAGGGGTGACACTAAGGGCCAATGAGATTTTAGTGTGGGTGGAGCTACATGGTGCAATGGTGAAAAATGTTCTAATTTCCAGGGTTCTCAGAAGAAACTACAACAAATATAGTTTTTGTGTTCCCATTTGTCACAGTAGCAAAATAAAAAAATGTTTTGGATGCAGTTAAACTGACATTTTACTAGTGGAATAGTTTGTGCTTTATTTAGAGCTCTAAATATTAAATTCATTTTTATTTATGCTAGAACAAGAGAAAAGTGCTGTTTTGACAGTTATAAGCTGTAATCTCAAAGTAAATCATGAAGACAGATTGCCTAAACCTTGTTTTTAATTTGTCCTCAAACCAAACTAGGGGCAAGTTCAAGCTCAAACCGGTGTGCACCGTTTTGCTACGGTTTCCGGTTTGAACGACGTGTTTCCTGGAAACGGTGTGCAATGGGGTTTGAGAAGTTTTCTCTTGTTTGGTGGGTGTGTCAAAAAATGTCAGCCCAATCAGCAGCAACAAGTACTGTATATAAACCCCGCGCGTATTAAAGAGACAGCTGGCACAATGCAATTAACATCAAAATAAATTCACAAGAGCAAAAATATTGTTTGCACATGTTTATTTACATTAAAGGCAAAATAACTGAAATAATAAGAGCACAAGTACAGATCTGGAACTTCTTTAAGTCTGTCTAAATATCATTTAGTAATTGCAATGTCTTCTATTGTGTGCTAAATACTGATTAATGTAACATAAACATACTATACATATTTATAATTGCTACTGTATTATGGAGTGACACTTTAATAAACTTTTCTATACCCCTCTGATTATATAATAAATATTACAATATCAAAGCACAACAACAGAGATCAGCAATAATGATAAGCCTAATAATCACAATAAAAATAATAAGGTCATATAGATCATAACACAGTCTGGGAGGTAAGAAGTGGATTATCCTTCACTTGAAATTTTTGTCTTTTCATCCTGAAATGCGAGGCAAATGTTGGATCACAATAATTAGGAACCACAGTTTCCACAAATCCCTTCATTTGATTGGGATGTTCTCTTTTATTCTGGAGGGCAAGGGCAGTGACTGTACCATCAAGCATATTTTGCATTATTAAACACGTATTTATACCTATTTCATCAGGCTCCGAAAATTCTTCAAAAGAACACAAAGAATGGCCTTCTCAGCTGCATAGTTGCAACTCTTGCGTCATCAGAACAGGGTGTTCAACGGACCACCGTTTCCGTTTAAAAAACATTCTGCACCGTTTTTGTTGGGGCTGAACGCAGCCCTGGTTGTCAGTATTAGTAAGGTTGAGCTTCGGTTTGTTTCGAGAAAAGGCTCTGGTTAAACACATCTGGGAAAGTTTGAATGCAGGACTTGATGTAATACATAACTGCTCAGTTGTCTGCCAGCAAGATGTCAGTTATGAAAACCACTTGTTTGTTGTATAATCAGGCCACCCTGATGACACCAGACTCTTAGGGCTCTATCATACACCCTGCGCAAGGTGCAGCGCAAGTGTTTTGCTAGTTTCAGCCCGACGCAGCTCTAATTTTCCCGTCCTGCACCGCGTTTTTTAAATAGCAAATGCATTTGCGCCCAACGGGTGTGCTGGTCTGAAAACGAGGTGTGCTCAGGCGCATTGTTGGCACATTGCTATTTTGAGGAACTGAAAATAGACCAACTCAAACCTAGTCTAAAGTCTGGCGCAATATTTTTTCTTTTTGTTATTTAAAGCATCATGAAATCAAACTGGAAATTCTTTTTTTAAGGAATACTGTAGTGTTTATTATAAAAATTGATCCGTGCACTTCATTATTTTTTTTAAATTAATGTGCCCTCATAATCTTTAATCAAATACGTTAACCTCCCCTCCCCCTCAAAAACGACTCATCTTCTCTTCCGGTCACGAGCTATGGCGCAAGGGCTGAGCTAGTGATGTGAGGGGTAAACGCTGGGATAAACGATAAGCTGATGCTTCACTTTATAGCATTGACACCAGTCATGAGGGAGTACGTTACCCCTAAACATTGAAAAGATATTAGATATTACGACAACATTACTCTTAGGACATCGCAAACAAATTATTTTCATGAATATGACTTAACCTGATGGAGGACGCGCTCTGTCATTCAGGCAATCTCTCTCTCTCGAGTTGTTTAGGCATGTTTTGTGCCATTGATTGTCATCGTCATCCTTAATAAATAAAACATTTATTCATGCTTGGGTGTCTGTTGTGAATCCAGTGGAGAGAAATCCCCCACCGCTAATTGCAAACTGGCATTCAGATCTGCCTCCTTTTTGTTAGCAACGCCCCAGCTTCCAAAGATCCAATCAATTCCCGAAGGACGAAATCAAGTCCCGCCCTCTCATTTCAGATGCCGTTTCACTCGGATATACGTCACAGTAGAGAAGAAAAGACTATCGCTACTTCCGTTTCATGCCGACTTTAAAGAGCGCGTTAGTAATATGCGCATATAGAGGGGTGCACAACGCACATACACTTTGCTTATTACACACACACAGGGACACGCAGCAGCACACAAACATTTAAAAAAATAAAAAATTACATTCTGCCATGGCGCGAGCGCAACTGGCTTTTAAAGGGGATGGGAGATGAGACTCTGATTGGTTTATTGTACGTTATGCCCAAAATACACCCATTACTCATTAAGAGAATATAGGGACAACCCGTTTAGACCATGCACCTAGGCGCGCCGACCGTTTTCCCGTCGTTAAACTAGCAAAAAAGGATTCGGACACACCCTAAACGCAATTGCGCAGTGCGCTTTAGACCATGCGGTTAGATCGTTAAAATAGGGCCTTAGGTTTGCAAAGATATTCACGAAGAAAGGAAAAACCATAGTGCTGGCATCATGTAACCCTGTGTGAAGGTCATTGTTTATCTTTGCTTCTTAAAATATGAACCACAAGATGAAATAAAAACTATGGAAAAATGTTAAACATTGTTTTATGGGCAAAATGAGCACAGTGTGAAACACTGATGAGATCTCTTCTGAAACTCTAGGAAGACTTCACATAAATACATTTACAGATTCTTTTTACGTATACATTTATTATTGTCATCTGAATGCGTTTTGTAGCTTAAACATGTAAAATTTGCAACTAGCCAATGAAGTTGGTTGAACATAATGATGAAGTTGTGAATGTCTCCTCGCAAGAAGTTTATGATGCAGTTATGATGCTAAAAAGTAATAAGGCATGTGGTATGGATAAGATATCTGCTGAACATTTAAAATTTGCAAGTAGAAAATTATATCCTTTGCTTGCTATTTGTTTTACTGGGTTTTTAGTTCATGGTATTTTGCCAGATTCTATCTGATCTGTTCCCCTTCAGGAACTCGAGCTGCGTCGAGTCGCTTTGGGAACGCCCTTGCGTGACCGCGTTCTGAAGCACGTGTCAAATCCGTCCAATGGAGCAGCGAGACGTCACAAACGGGGTGACGTAAGCACCAGAAAGCATAAAAGCGCATCCGGCAGGGCGCAAACCAGCTTCTGCCCTTCAGTAGCGCTCTGTGTATGTACTGTTTTGTCTATTTACTGTTGTCTGTCCGCACAAGCACTCATATCTATAAAACAATGAGAAAGTCTATGGCGATTGAGGGGCGAACGGCATTACAAACGCTGTGGTTCTCCCTGCCCACGATATCTGGCAGCAGGGAATACACACGATTTGTGTGTCGTTTGTTTAGGAGCGAAGCATGCACGGTCAGCTTTCGAGCAGCTGATTGTCAACACTGCGAGCTCTCGCTGCACACGCTCCTGGCTGTGTTTGATGAGAGCGGCCAGGCTCGCGATCCCGCTGGCAGCGGTCCCGCTGTTGCCGAGGTACAGCGCAGACTGTTGTCATGGGGATCACAAGTGGATTTAGCAGAGGAATCCGAGACAGGCTCGTCCTTATCTCGGTCCTCACCCAATAGATCCGCGGCCTCAGAGCCAGACGCTTCATCTAGCTCTTGTGATGAGTGTCGAGGACAGCGGAGACTGTGGGCTCGCCACCACAGTCCCTCGCGTATGAGGTGTGATTCGTGCAGTAGCCAAAATAAAATATCGTTTGGTCAGCCGAGAAACAGGACGCTCGTCCTAAACGTAATTAGACGAGCTTTTTCTGAATCCAGATCACAGCCTTCACAACGGGGGCCTTCCGTTTTTTCCCCGATCTCCATGCTGAGGTGTTAAGATCGTGGGAGAAACCGTACTCATTCTGTATTACAGCCCCACAGTCTTTAATTATTCAAAAGAACATCGTTGGGCTGAATGATAAGGTATATGGGGCTATGCCAGTGGTGGAGCAGACGCTTTCAAGCTATCTCTCCCCATCCTCAGCATCATACCTGAAGGCCCCGAAGCTTCCCACCAAGCCCGTTAGGCTTACATCGAGTCTGGATGGGAAAGCTTATACGGCGGTAGGTCAGGCTGGCGCATGTTTGCACACCATGGCGGTGTTACAAGCATACCAGGCTGACCTGCTCAGGGGTGGGCCTGCTGAACGAGCAGCAGCCCAAGTCATAAAGCTCCTCATATCGCCAGTCTCAAAAAACAGAGCGTTGCAAACCGCACCCCTCCACAAAAAGATCGGGGGTCGGGGCGACGCTCACAGTCGGGGTCTTCTAGACCTAAAACGGATCTACGGACCGTTATTTTGTCTAAGAGGACCTCAGCTAAATGGTCCTACCATTGTCAGGTCACTGAGGGCAGCCCACCTTGGAGAGGAAAGGATAACACCTCATTATACGGTGCCCAATCCTCCTCAGTGGCCTCACGGAGGTTCATTGATACCCCTGCTACCTCGGTGCTTCAGGGCTCAGTGAGGTCCAACGAGCGAAATTCCCAGCTGCCATCCGGCAACGGTACTGAACGGGAGAGCTCGCCCCCTCAAGTAAGGGTGCTACAGCAGTCAGGTCAGTCGTTCCCTGCCGGTCATCTGCTTCAGGGCACCGAACTGGCTCCTCTAAATAATACCAGACGCCAGCCTCGAGAGAATGGGTCCTGCAGATTGTAGAGAAGGTTACAGAATCAAGTTCGGTTCTCGTCTGCCTTGTTTCAACGGGGTCATCCCCACACTAGTGGGCCCATCAGGCTCTGGTAATGGAACAAGAAGTAGATACTCTCTTGAGGAAGGGGGCCATTGAACGTGTTCCTCCTCTCTCTCTAAAACCCGGAGAGTGTCCGGGTTTTACAGTCGTTACTTCATCATTCCGAAGAAGGACGGGGGGGTTGCGTCTGATCTTAGATCCCCGTCTTCTGAACCGCGCTATCAAACGGATTCGGTTCAAGCTGCGCACTATCAAGCAGATAGTATCTCAGATCAAGTCCGAGGACTGGTTTGTCACGATAGATCTGAAGGATGCATACTTCCATGTATCCATTCTTCCTCAACACAGGGTTTTTCCTGAGGTTTGCTTTCGGGGGCGAAGTATACCAATATAGAGTTCTTCCTTCGGCCTGTCACTCTCACCCCGCAATTTCACGAAGTGTGTGAATGCTGCTCTGGCTCCACTGCGACTCCAGGGCATCCGCATACTCAATTATATCGACGATTGGTAAACACTAGCTCAATCGGAGCAGATGGAGGCTCGGCATCGAGATGTCATCCTCGCCCATACGAGAGAGCTGGGGTTAAGACTAAACGCCAAGAAGTGTGTTCTTTCTCCACTACAGAGAACCACTTATTTAGGCTTGGTGTGGGACTCAACCTCGATGCAGGAATGTCTGTCTCCTGCTCGAATCGAGTCACTCCTCACGACAGTCACGAGAGTAAGAAAAGGCCAGTCACTCACTGTCAAACAGTTTCTGAGACTGTTGGGTCTGATGGCAGCTGCGTCCAACGTGGTTACTTTTGGCCTGCTGTACATGAGGACCCCTACAGTGGTGGATTAAGACCAAGGGGTTCTCCCTGAGGGGAAAACCGCTCCGCATGCTCAAGGTCACGCGGCGATGCCTACGTGCCTTAGACATGTGAAAGAAACGTTGGTTCCTGGTTCAAGGACCGACGTTAGGGGCTCCTTGTCGTCGAGTAACGCTAATGACGGATGCCTCTCTCACAGGCTGGGCAGCGGTCATGAGTGGCCGCTCTGCCCAAGGTCTGTTGGAAGGCCATCATCTCACGTGGCACATCAACTGCCTGGAAATGCTGGCCGTGTTTCGAGCACTGACACACTTCCTTCCAGACCTAAGAGGGCATCATGTGTTTGTCCGCACAGACAACACATCGGTGGTCTCCATAATCAACGGACAGGGGGGTCTGCGTTCGGCCCCTTGTAAAAGTATGGTTCTCTGACTTGGTGTCCCTCCTCAATGGCTTCCCGCTGGAGATTCCGATCAGGAGGGACCTCCTCTCTCAGGCGGGGGGCGCCATTCTTCACCCCCGCCCAGAGTTATGGAAGCTGTGGGCATGGCCCCTGAGGGGGCACAGCTCCTAGCATCTGGTCTCTAAACTGAGGTTGTTGAGACTATACTCCAGTCCAGAGCTCCCGCCACTAGGAAAAAGTACGCCTTGAAGTGGAAACTTTTCACTTATTGGTGCGGAGACCGCTAGCTCGACCCAGTTAACTGCCCAGTTGGTACAGTTCTGGAGTTTCTGCAGAAGCGATTCTCCGCAGGGTTATCTCCCTCTACTCTGAAGGTATACGTGGCGGTCTTGGCTGCTTACCATGCCCTTCTGGGTGGTAAATCATTGGGAAGACACCCACTTGTCACTCGTTTCCTCCATGGCACCCTGAGGCTGAGGCTGGTACAGCGCACTAAGGTGCCCTCATGTGACCTGGCTGTGGTTCTGGAGGGCTTTTGCAATGCCCCCTTTGAACCCATAGAAAAAGTTCGGTCAAGTTGCTCAGGCTCAAGACCATCTATCTCCTCGCTATTTCCTCACTAAAAAAATCGAGGATCTTCAGGCACTTTCTGTTTCATGCCTAGAATTTGCTCCAGGCATGGTTAGGGCATTACTTTACCCGAGGGCCGGGTATGTCCCTAAGGGGCCCACTTCTTCACGGTTATTTAAGTTTATGGATGATTTATCAAAGCTGTTAAATGGTTGTAGAACAGGTTGTATGGTTGGTCATACCATTATAAACCATTTGATGTATGCAGATGATATGGTGATCTTTTGTCCATATAGTGCTGGTCTTCAACAGTTACTGAGGATTTGTTCTCGATATGGTTCAGATTTTGATATTAAATATAATGCCAAAAAAAAAATATTATGATTGTTAGGAGTAGGGAGGGCAGGAAACTGACATTTCCTGACTTCTCTCTGTCTGGGAGTGTTCTTAAAGTATGTAATGAGGTTAAATACTTAGGGCATCATATAACTGATGACCTGTCTGATGATAGGGATATTTACAGACAGTGTTGTACGCTGTATGCCCAGGCCAATATGTTGATTCGCAATTTCGGTATGTTCTCAGGATCTCTGAAGACTACACTTTTTAAACCATACTGTACCCCTATGTATACTGCCCATTTGTGTCGGTGTTATAGAAAGAGTAGCATGTAGAAACTGTGTAGTATATAATGATGGATTGAGGCTGTTAATTAAGGTTCCATGATGGAGCAGTGCAAGTGCTGGTGTGCCAACCTGCTCTGCTGTGCTGCGTAATATCATCTACAGGTGTATGTGTAGGTTATCAGAATTTGTAAACAGTATAATTTTAACCTGACAAACTTGACATTAAGTTCAGTCAGGATTTTTTCAAATATGTGGAATCATTGGCATTTTAGAACACATGTATATATGTGATATTGTGGTTTTTGTCCTCGTGTGTGTTCTTGTATGTTGTTACTGTTGTGTCTTTGGTTGGACCGAGTGTGTCCTTAATAAAGTTTTGATTGATTGATGTAGTAAATGTGACATATTTTGGCGAATCAAATCTGTTTGTTTCAGAGTCCTTGTACCCAGTCTTTATTACTTCAGTATGTCTGAATGTCTCACAACACAATAAAGCAGACTGACGCAGTATGTGTGGTATTATGAGTATAGATGGTAGCCAGGGGAACAAAGATGGAGAGAGAAATTTGGAAGGCCAGTGGGTTCATGCTAAGGTCAAATGGGGACATCGTTCTTCCAGCTAATTTGACATATTAGATGTTCACAAACACACAAAAAGTTTGCACTATGCTAAATGTTCTGGTTTAAATATTGACATTTACAATTTATTATTCATTACAATATTTTTGTACATTGAATGTTACATTTCACAGAAAAATGACAACTTGTATACTGGAGCAACATGCATTATACAGGCATTTTTTTTGTGCAATAAGGGTGAAAATGTTCAATAGTTTTTTTGTTTTTTTAAGACAAATCGTTAAGGTATGTGTCTATACAAGTCAAGTGTGACAACTAGCCCCAGGCTTGTACTGTTATATAGCAGTGAACATACTTTATGCTGTAAAAACTAGTAAATAAGCTCATACCTGAGGGATCTGTGAAATAGTTTGATTTGTTTTTGTAAGATAGGGGAAGGTAGTGCATGGAAATGTAATTTGCTGTGGTCCTTGTTTTAAAAACACGGAATCACCTCCTCAGCATTTTTAAGTTCCCTATCGATACTTCACTCGTACTGCGTCTTGCATATGACGCATATGGGAAAAAGCCTTTTTTCTCCAGAACTGAAGCCTTTTCATTCACGCAGTGAAACTGTAAGGGTTGGGGACAAAGGATGGAGCGAGGACTCAATTATACAGAGGTTAGGACTTTTTATGAACATAAAACAAAACCAACAACAAAAACTACCCCATGGAGGAAAAACAGGCTGGCAAGACTGGGCAAGGCAGGATCTTGGCAAGACACATCCAGGGAGATAGAGTGACGAACTGACCCGGGACTGCAAACACAAGGAGAATAAATGGAGAGCAAATGAGGATGGTAACGAGGGAACACATGTGGGACAAATTAACCAATAATCAGGTAATAAGATGGGAGGGGGGAGCACATGGCACCAGGCGCAAAGACAAAAAACATTGTGCTCACACAAAAACAAAAAACATAGGACCACGTAGCCAATGAGAAAACTAACAAGCCGCATGTCACATAAGGACAAAACACGACACACGCAGCCAAGGAAGAAAACTCACAAGTCGGATGTTCCACAAAAGACAAGATAGCACGCAGCCAAGCGAAAAACCAAAGCTGCATGCTTCCACAAGCACGGACAAAACTGACATGAAAGCACGCAGCCGAAAGCACGAGCTGCGTGCAACAACACAAGACAACAAGAAAAGCACACGTGGACAGACAGAGTGCTACGGTCCCGAGCGGAAACCGAGACGGCCCGCTACCACAAACAGCAGAACATGGAGCGCGAGTGTCGGACCCGAAACAAACCGAATCAAGACCTGGTGCCGGGATCGAACCCACCGCTCCAAATGAAACGGGACCGAGACGGCAGCTGAGAGAGCGCACTCGAGCACACTCGAAGCCACGCGCTCACATAAAAGCATGATATGATGGGAGTTTCAGGGCTCTGTCACAAAACCATGAATTACACTAGACCGAAGTGACAGAACCCTGACAGAAACTGCACGGCCAGCGGAGCTGCACGAGCCTATGGCGGCAAAGTCCGCCAGAGCCCGCCAATTTGGGCGGGGCATCTGGCTATATAAGCGGGCATTTCGCCGTAGGATCCTCAGATTTCTTCTCCTTCAGCGACGACTAAAGATCTTTGCACTGCGAGACTAGAAGCCTTCGCTGTGAACAAGCCTAGCAGCGGATCAAGACCCCTCTCTGCTCGGCTGACTTCGCCACTCTACAGCTGTCTTCGGCGTCTGCAGCAGCGTTGTCTCCCGGTCCCCTGCCGCTATCCGGTGACTATAAGAGCAAATTTCTAAGAGCAAATTTCCGGCATTGTTACAAATGCCGCGCCGCTACTGTCACTAGTGCAGGGCTCCCCTGCAGGCCGCTGACGGTCACGGCCAGTGCGTTTCATGCTTGGTCGCTGCCCATGCTGAAGCTGCACTTAATGAGACGGAATGTCCTCATTGCGAGGATATGAGTCTCTCCTCTCTGCGCTCGTGGATAGCTTTCTTTTCAGAAAGCAACTCTGCCCCTCGCGCCCTTCCGCTTCTTTCCTCCAAGGAACCTGTTAGGAAAAAGCAGCGGGGCAGAGGATCTCAGTGCTCGGTGACGAGTGACCTCATGCCAGCTGAGCCCCCGCATGTCTCACTCTCTCCACATAGAGAGGCTTCCGCCGTCCTCTTCTCGCACCCGGACCAGCATCCCTCTGCAGCTGTGAGCGATCTGGTTTCGTTCGGTGGGAGTGAGTGTGACGCCATGGACAACAGTGTGTCTCTGGCTGCCTCAGATGCGGAGGAGCTGTCGGGCTCGTCTTTCAACGACTGGGCCCCTGCCGTGTGCAGAGCTCAGCGCTGCAAGCACAGGCATGGACACTGAACTCTTCAGCGTTCTGTCTAAGGCTGTTCAAGAGCTGGGTTTGGATTGGTCTCCGCCGGAGGAGCCCACCCGCAGCTGCCTGGACGAATGGTTCTTGCTGGGGCTCCATCATGCCCCTCGACAACGAGCCTCTCCATTCTTCCCGGAAGTCCATGAAGAGATCACCAGATCTTGGCGTGCCCCCTACTCGGCCCGCCTGCGTACCTCCTCTTCGTCTGCCCTCACTACGGTCGACGGCGCTGAAGAAAAGGGATATGACAAATTGCCTCCCCTGGATGAGTCAGTGGCCGCGCATCTCTGCCCGCCTACGGCTATCAGCTGGAAGGCAAAGGCCGCCCACCCGTCCAAGCCGTTGAATGACTACGTCAGCACTCGCTGGAAGTGCTACTAGTCGGCTTGGACAAGCGGCCTTGGCGCTTCACTCCATGGCAGTCCTCCAGGTCCTTCAGGCCAAACTTCTCCAGAAAATGGACGAGTCTGGACCGGACCCCGCGGCTTGCAAAGAGCTACGCAGCGTGACCGACCTGGCTTTACGTGCCACAAAGATGAAGGCTGGCCGGTAGATCCATGGCCAGCCTTGTGGTGCTTGAGCGCCACCTATGGTTGACCCTCACAGAGATCAAGGATGCAGATAAAGTCCCCTTCCTTGACTCTCCGGTCTCCCCCTCTAGCCTGTTTGGGACTGTTGTCGAAAGGTTGCCAGAGGCGCTGCAGGCTGCACAGAAAGTCGTCCAAGGCAAGCAACACTTTTATCAAAAATCTCCAGCTCTGCGGCTGTGCCAGTGCCCCAAGATTGGCAACCGACCTTCAGAAGCACGAAGCCAGCCTCATCAGGCTTACACCACCGCGTCCCTAAGCCTGAGCCTCGGCATTGCTCCCGCTCGGCTAGACGCTACCCATTCCCTAAACGCCAAGGACCCCGGCCCAAGGTAGTGCTGGACCCGGCGTCAACTTGATCCATGGGACAGGAAGAGGAGGGGGCAAAAGTCTCGCTATCGCCGGACCACCCCCCAAGAAGCCTCTTTTGTGCCTCCAAGTACCCGTTCACTTCCGGGTGCCGACGGCATTGTGTTTGTGGTAAATACTGTTGTGAACACTGGGCCCGTTCAAAAAGCACCCACGCAACCAGCTGCTGTTATAGCGGGAAAAATAAAACACAAACAATTTCAAAGAGAGAGCAAATTTCCTCTTCCACTTATCACGAGCGTTAGTTCCCCACATGGCGGTGTGGCGCAAAACCAACCCAACCCCTTGCCATGTGGGCCGAGGCCTGGCGACCCATCCCCGGGGTGTCAAGGTGAGGCGGGCCTGAGTAGCAGCTCTGGCCCCTTGGAAAGACTCTCAGTGGATGGATCGGGGCATGCCCCTGGGTATGGTATGCAGAAGGACGGTAGTCTCGACAGACACTTCCAACATGGGTTGGGGAGCCCATGTGCAATGGCAAACCGGCTTTCGGCCATTGGTCAAAAGAGGAGAGTCGGCTTCACATCAACTGCCTGGAAATGCTGGCAGTATGTTTGGGCCTTCACACCTTTCTGCCAGACCTAAGGGGACACCACGTGCTAGTCCACTCAGACAGCACATATATAAATCGCCAGGGCGGTCTCTCCTCGAAGCGCCTCTTCATTCTGGTAGAGCGCCTCCTGGAATGGGCTCAGCTACACTTGCATTCGCTAAGAGCAGCACATATGCCGGGCAGGTTAAACCAGGGAGCGGACATCCTATCCTGGAGCAACATCCCCACAGAAGAGTGGATGCTCCACCCGCATACGGTTCAGAGAATCTGGGAGACCTTAGGAAAGGCCTCTTCGCCTCAGAAGACAACTCTCACTGCCCAATTTACTTTTCGAAGGACAAGGATGTGTTGGCCCACGACTGGCCCAACCTCCTCCTTTATGCTTTTCCCCCGATCGCCGTGATCCCACAGGTAATCAGGCGAATCAGACGCGTAAACCAGAATCTGTTGGTGGCCGCTCTGGAGACCAACCCTGGGTAGCAGACAGGGCCGGGTGGGGGGGGGGGGCTAAGCGGGGGGCAATGCCCCCAAGGATTCCCTGGTGCCCCCCCAAAAATGTCCAGCCAAAAAAATAAAATAAAATAAATAAAAAATAAGCATTAAACACTTATTATTTGTACTATCTAAATAAGGATCAGTCACTTTGTTCAAAGGAAAAATGGACAATTATGCACATAATGACATTTGAACTCATAGCCACAAAATCTTATTATAAATAATAATAAAAAGCTAACTGTAACATCCAAGCAGAAAACACAACAGTGCATTTCTGTTCAGTGAAGAATAAAATTGCCTTTATTACAATAACAATCACCTGCTTGCCTGTAAGCCTACCTAATATATCCTATTTTAAATAAACTGTATAATGAATTTATTTTTGTGTGAGTGTGTGTCTTCCTTCATTAGCCTTCATTGGCATGAACGGCTCGATTAGTTCCTGTATCAAATGAAGGCCCGCCTTCTGAAATACGAAATGTGCTGTGATTGGTTAGCTGGGCCATTGTGTTATGTGATTGGTTAGCTGGGCCAGTGTGTGGTGTGATTGGTTAGCTGGCTGGTGTGTGCTGTGATTGGTTAGCCGGGCCAGTGTGTGCTGTGATTGGTTAGCTGGGCCAGTGTGCGCTGTGACTGATTAGCTGGGCCAGTGTGTGCTGTGATTGGCTCCACTTGGCGCCTGGTCGGGACAGTCATGCCCTTACCATAGCTGCCTGCCAGCTTCAGTGTAAATATTGAGTCAATATCAAATCAATTTGAGCGTGATTTAAACCCGGATGATTGTAACCACTCTAGGTTCGTCTTGGGAAAGCTAGCATGTCTCTGACATAGTGATAACACTCGTTGCTAGGTTGGCCATATGCACCGTTCATACGGGACATGTCCCGGCCAGGATTTTAATATTGCCTAAAATATCCAGGTTTTGGCTGTTTGCACTGTGCAGGTCGATCATTGTGTGACATTCATGAGAGCTATAGAGAGCAGAGCAGACGGCTCCTTATGCTTTGGTGTGTTTTATAAAAAAAAAGTTGTGTAGAGATGCGGTGTATGTAAAAGAATATAGATACAGATTTCTTAAAAAAATTCTGGAGTGTAACAGTCCAGAGCCCGTGGCTGGGAGTAGCAGCAAAAAGAAGAAAAGACAGTACATCGACAATTACTTGTCTTATTGCTTCATCTTCATCGGAGATCCATCATGTCCTCTTCCTCTGTGTCTGGTATGTGGGGACAAACTGTCAAATGAATCAATGGTTCCAAGCAAACTATTACGGCATCTGACAAAAAATCACCCATCACTAGTAAGCAAGGACGCAGAATATTTTAATCGATTAAAAAGGCAACACGAAAAACAAGAAGAAGTTATGATGAAGAGTGCAAAAGTGTCAGAGAAAGCACTGAAGGCTAGTTATCTTGTGGCCGAAATAGTAGCCAAATCAAAAAAGCCCCACACAATCGCTGAGACTGTAGACTTGCCTGCATGCAAAGCCATCATTAACACCATGCTAGGTCCACAAGCTGAGAAAGAAATATCAAAGGTGCCCCTGTCAAACAATACAATTGGTAGGTGAATAAATGACATGTCCTCAGACATTGAAAGTGTGGTTTTGGAAAAAATCAGATCCGGTGGGAAATTTTCCTTGCAGCTGGATGAATCAACTGACATTAGTGGGCACGCTCAGCTCTTGGCAAATGTTCACTTTGTAGACGGTGACAGCATTCAAGAAACTTTTTCATTTTGTAAATCAATGCCTGACAAAACAACGGGAGAAGAAATATATTGTGTGACGACAGAGTATCTTGAACAAGGAGGATTGAATCGGAAGGACTGTTTCAGTGTATGTACTGATGGGGCCGCTGCTATGATGGGGAGCACGAAGGGCTTCATTAGCAGAGTCAGAGCACAAAACCCACAATTGAAAGCCACTCACTGTTTTTTACATAGGGAGGCACTGGTAGCAAAGATGCTCCCGAAGGAACTCTCTGATGTATTGGACAGAGCAGTAGCTATAGTTAATTTCATCAAGGCACGCCCACTGAAGAGCCGTCTATTTTCGATTTTATGTGAGGAAATGGGAGCGGAACATCAGAGCTTGTTATTACACACGGAGGACCGTTCGATGGCTGGCAAGCGCAAGGTTTTGGCACGATTATATGAACTGAGGGAAGAGGTAAAAACATTTCTCATCCAGGAGAACTCAGGATGTTAATTTCAGACGTGGAGTGGTGTTCAAAACTCTTGTTTTTAAGCATGCTTATGTTTTTAAGCATCTCAATGACCTGAATAAAAAAATGCAAGGCAAAGATGAAAATATTCTCACTTCTACTGACAAGTTGCGAGGTTTCAGGTCCAAGCTCGCCCTCTGGCGCTCTTTTGTTGAACAGGGCCAACTTGATATGTTTCTGTTGCTGTCACACTCAAACAGCAAACTCCCTGAGCTGATCGCCCAGCATCTTAAAATCCTAGAGGAGAGGTTCAGCTTTTATTTTCCAGCTGAGCCTAATGAGGAATTTGACTGGGTCCTTGATCCTTGGAGTTCATCTGGACTGGAAAGTTCAAAACGCATGCCACTGCAAGTACAAGAACAAGTCACGGAACTAAGGGAAGATTGCAGTTTAAAAATGAAATTTCAAGACATGGCTTTGGACAGTTTTTGGATAACTGTGGAGAAAGAATATCCAGCTGTTGCAAACAGTGCCATTGAAGTTCTGATGCCATTTTCCACAACCTATTTGTGCGAACTGAGTTTTTCTAGCCTGACATACATCAAGAATAAGTACAGAGAGCGTCTGAGAACAGTGGATCAGGAACTTCGTGTCTGTCTCTCATCCATTCCTGCCAGAATTGATAAGCTGTGTGCATCATCCCAGGCTCAGGTTTCCCATTGAAAGTAAGTCCTTTTCAATTGAGTGTGTGTGGTGGTCTGGAGGGGGACTTTCAAGCATTAGTGTTTGTGTAGGGTGCCACAAATATTTGAAAAATTTCAAAGGGTGCCATGACTGAAAAAAGGTTGGGAAACACTGATCTAAAAGAACGGTTCGCCTAAAAAATCACTGGGGGCGGGCCGCTAGAATAGGTTTTAAAACTCACCACTGAAAAGGTTTAATATCCGTTTGCGTACTTTTCAGAAACAGCCAGGATGGAGGCTTTTAAACAGCAGCGCAGAGTTCACAAATGAAATTCCATCCACAGGATAGCATCATTTTAGTACCCACTGTTCGGTTTGGTCTATCAGAACTAAGAATCAGAATGAGCTTTATTGCCAAGCATGTTTACACACACATGGAATTTGTTTTGGTGACAGGAGCTTTCAGTGCAGAAGAAAGTACAGACATAGTGAAGACATTCATGATAGTGCAGACATACATAGGAATAACAAAGTAGGGATGTAATATAACACTAATATAATAAAAAAATGAAAAATTGAATAATGTACTATATACAGAATTAGAAGTATAGGAAAAAATATAATTGTTTAGATAAATGTACATATATGTTTTTAGTGTGCAGATATGTTATTTACAAAGTGTGCAGTTAAATATAAATATACTATGTTAGTTGTAATGGACGATGTATAATTATGAAAGATTAATTATTCATTAATTAGACTGAATATAGCCTGTGGGAAAAAAAAATTATTGTGCCTGGCTGTTCTGGTGGTCAATGCTCTGTACCGCCGACCAGAAGGAAACAGTTCGAAGAGAGAGTGGGCTGGGTGTGAGGGGTCCAAGGTGATTTTTTTAGCCCTTTTCCTCACTCTGGAGATGTAAAGATCTTGGAGGCTGGGCAGAGGGACACCAATAATCCTCTCAGCATTCCTGACTGTCCGTTGTAGTCTCTTGATATCTGATTTGGTAGCTGAACCAAACCAGAAAGTTATGGATGAACACAGGACAGACTCAGTGATAGCAGAGTAGAACTGTTTCAGCAGCTCCTGTGGCAGGTTGAATTTCCTCAGCTGGCGAAGGAAGTACAACCTCTGCTGGGCCTTTTTTGCAATGGAGTCTATGTGAGTGTCCCACTTCAGGTCCTGAGAGATAGTGGTGCCCAGGAACCTGAATGACTCCACTGCAGCCACAGTGCTGTCCATAATGGTGAGTGGGGGGAGTGCAGAGGGGTTTCTCCTGAAGTCCACTGTCATCTCCACTGTTTTGAGTGTGTTAAGCTCCAGGTTGTTAAGACTCCACCAGACAGCCAGCTTTATAACCTCTTGTCTGTAAGCAAACTTGTCTCCGTCCTTGATGAGGTCGATGACTGTAGTGTCGTCTGCGAACTCCAGGAGCTTGACAGAGGGGTCAGTAGATGTGCAGTCGTTGGTGTAGAGAGAGAAGAGCAGTGGGGAGAGTACACATCCCTGGGGAGCGCCAGTGCTGATGGTGATAGTCCTGGATGTGAGTTTGCCCAGCCTCACTAGCTGCTGCCTGTCTGTCAGGAAGCTGGTGATCCACTGACAGATGGAGGTGGGAACGGAGAGCTGTGTGAGTTTGTCTGAGAGAAGGTCAGGCAGGATGGTATTGAAGGCCGAACTGAAGTCCACAAATAGGATCCTTGCGTAATTCCCAGGTCTGTCGAGGTGTTGCAGGATGTAATGCAGTCCCATGTTGACTGCATCATCCACAGACCTGTTTGCTCTGTAGGCAAAATGAAGAGGATCCATCAAGGGTCCAGTGATGTCCTTCAGGTAAGCCAACACCAGTCTCTCAAACCACTTCCTGACTACAGACGTGAGAGCGACAGGTCTGTAGTAGTTAAGTCCAGTGATTTTGGGCTTTTTGGGGACCGGAATGATGGTGTTCACTTTGTAGACGGTGACAGCATTCAAGAAACTTTTTCATTTTGTAAATCAATGCCTGACAAAACAACGGGAGAAGAAATATATCGTGTGACGACAGAGTATCTTGAACAAGGAGGATTGAAGCTGTTTGAGTTTCCCAGTAAACCACGGTTTATCATTATTAAATGATAAGAATATCCTGGTAGGAATGCACATATCCTCACAGAAACTAATATAGGATATTACAGTCTCTGTGAGTTCGTCCAGATCAGTGGCAGCAGCTTCAAAAACACTCCAATCAGTGATGTCAAAACAAGCTTGTAAATCCTGCTGCTTCATTAGTCCATCTTTTTACAATCATTAATACAGGTTAAGCTGATTTCAGTTTCTGCCTGTAGGACGGTATAAGATGAACCAAACAGTGATCAGAAAGCCCCAAAGCTGCTCGTGGGACAGAGGGATATGCATCCTTTATTGTGGTGTAACAATGGTCCAATATATTGCTGTCTCTGGTGGGACACGTAATGTGCTGCCTGTATGTTGAGTACGGGAGAGATTTGATTTGTTTAAGTCTCCAAGAATGATTAAAATAGAGTATGGGTACCTTTGCTCCATTTCAGTTATTTGTTCGGTCAGCTGTTGCATCGCGGCGCTCACGCACGCGTCTGGAGGCATGTACACATTCATGAGAATGAAAGAGGAAAACTCCCGCGGCCAGTTGAAAGGTTTACAGTTTATGATGAGTGCCCCTAAATTAGGACAGCATACCTTTTTCAACGTTGTTACATCTGAACACCAACTTTAGTTGATGTAGAAACACAATCCACCACCACTCGTTTTCCCCGTTAACTCCGTGATGCGATCCACTCTGAACAGCTGGAAGCCCGGCAGATGAAACGCGTTGTCCGGAATGGCTTCACTCAGCCAGGTTTCAGTGAAGCACAGTGCAGCAGAGTTTGAAAAGTCCTGGTTGGTGCGGGTGAGGAGAAGAAGTTCATCTGTTTTGTTAGGAAGGGAACGGACATTCGCGAGATAAATGCTTGGGAGCGC
>JADLZN010010765.1:0-37167 GCA_018155175.1 Sinocyclocheilus anophthalmus
TGGTACAACAGTAATACACATTCTCTCAAGAAAGAAACTCATAGTCTTGAGTGCAAATGGAGGAAAACTAACTTGGAAGTTTTTTTTTAGAATTGCGTGGAAAAACAGTAAGTCTAGCTACAGACAGGCTCTAAAAGCTGCCAGGGCGGGGCATATCCACAAACTCATAGAAAATAACCAAAACAATCCTCGGTTTTTATTTAGCACAGTGGCTAGAATAACAAATAACCAGACGCCACCCGATATAAATATTCCATCACAGTTTAATAGTAATGACTTTATAAATTTATTCACTGATAAAATAGATAACATCAAAAATACAATAACAAATGTATATTCTACAGCATATAATACTTCAGCTTAATTTATCGCACCAAAATATAAACTGCAGTGCTTTACAACTATAAAACAGGAATAGCTAAATAAACTTATCACTGCATCTAAAACAACAACATGCCTGTTAGATCCTGTACCCACTAAATTACTGAAAAGTGTTATCTGTAGCAGAAGAACCGCTTCTTAATATTATTAACTCGTCGTTGTCTTTATGTCACGTCCCAAAACCATTCAAGCTGTTGGTTATTAAGCCTCTTATTAAGAAACAACAACTAGATCCTAGTGTACTGGCAAATTACAGACCCATTTCAATTTTTCTGTTTATGTCTAATTTTTTAGAAAAAGTTGTCTGCTCAATTGTGTTCCTTCCTGGAAAAAAAATGATCTCTATGAATAATTTCAGTTTTCAGGCCCCACCATAGCACAGAAACGGCACTTGTTAAAATTACAATTGACTTGCTTCTTGCGTCAGACCAAGGTTGTGTCTCATTGCTAGTTTTACTTGATATTAGTGCTGCGTTTGACACTATAGATGTCATTGACATACTCATAGATCGATTACAAACTATACAGGTATTCAAGGCAGCTTACAATGGTTTAGATCCTACCTGTCCGATCTCTACCACATTGTTCATTTAAATGGGGGGTCATCTCAATTATCACCAGTAAAATATGTAGTGCCACAAGGATCTGTCCTAGGTCCTCTGCTATTTTCAGTATACACGTTGCCCCTTGGTAATATTATTAGAAAAAAAGGGGATTAGTTTCCACTGTTATGCCGAAGATACTCAACTATATATCTCAACAAGACCAGATGACACTTCTAAATTATCTAAGCTAACAGAACGTGTTAAAAATGTAAAAGATTGGATGAAAAATAATTTTCTCCTATTAAATTCGGATAAGACAGATATTACTTATTGGACCAAAAAACAGTACGCCGAATCTCGTGGATTACAATTTGCAACTAGAAGGATGCACGGTTACTTCCTCTACAGTAAAAAAATCTGGGTGTTATATTAGACAGAAAACCTGTCTTTTGAAAATCATATTTCACGTTACAAAAACAGCATTCTTCCATCTTAGAATGGCCCAGTTCGAAACATTGATACCGTTTCTGATGCAGCAAAGCAGTTCATGCATCATACCTTAGATGGCTGTGTAAGCACTTCTATGTTGTTTGTCCTGCACGTCAAGAAACGCAGCTAACAGATAGTCCAAAATGCAGCGGATAGATTCCGTACCAGGTCAAGAAATATGATCCTATTACCGCAATTTTACAGTCTCGCACTGGCTACCTGTTAATTTCCGTATCAGTTACAAAATATTATTATTTGCCTATAAGGCCCTTAATGGTTTAACTCCTGCGTACCTAACTAGTCTTCTATCACGCTACAATCCATCACGCTCCCTTAGGTCGCAAAATTCTGGACTTTTGGTTGTACCTAGGATATCAAAGTCCACTAAGGGAGGTAGAGCTTTTTCATATTTTGCTCCCAAACTCTGGAATAGCCTTCCTGATAACGTTCGGGGTTCAGACACATTCTCTCTTTTTAAATCTAGATTAAAGACACATCTCTTGGCCAAGCATTCAAATAATGCATCTCCTAATCTTTTACTGCAGTTATATCTTTTACGGCCAGTTATATCTAATCAAATGCTATTCTTATTCGTTAGTTGGGTTTAAACCACAAATCAGTTTTTGCTTGGTTGAACGCAGCTACGCTAATTATGTTTTATTGTGTTGTCTCTGTTGCATGACATACGTATTTGATCACCTACCACCCAGCAGAATTCGAGCTCTCATAGACTGTTAGTTTGTCTTTTAGAACCTCCTATCCTCCACTCTTTACCTGTATTAATTGCACCTGTTTGAATTTGTTACCTGTATAAAAGACACCGGTCCATACACTCAATCAATCAGACTCCAACCTTTCCATTATGGGCAAGACCAAAGAGCTGTCTAAGTACACCAGGGACAAAACTGTAGACCTGCACAAGGCTGGGATGGGCTACAGGACAACAGGCAAACAGCTTGGTGAGAAGGCAACAATTGTTGGCGCAATTATTAAAATGAAGAAATTCAAGATACTGCATCTCCCTCGGACTGGGCTCCATGCAAGATCTCGCCTCGTGGAGTATCAATGATCCTGTGAAAGGTGAGGGATCAGCCTAGAACTAAACGGGAGGACCTGGTCAATGACCTGAAGAGAACTGGGACCACAGTCTCAACGGTTACCATTAGTAACACACTACACATCATGGATTAAATCCTGCAGTGCCAGACGTGTCCCCCTGCTTAAGCCAGTACATGTCCGGGCCCGTCTGAAGTTTGCCAAAGACCATATGGATGATCCAGAGGAGGCATGGGAGACGGTCTTGTGGTCAGAGGAGACCAAAATAGAAGTTTTTTGTATAAACTCCACTCGACGTGTTTGGATGAAGAAGAAGAATGAGTATAATCCCAAGAACACCATCCCGACCGTGAAGCATGGGGGTGGAAACATCATGCTTTGGGTGTGCTTTTCTGCAAAGGGACAGGACTACGCACACCGTATTGAGGGGAGGAGGATTGTGCCATGGATTGCGAGATTTTGGGCAACAACCTCCATCCCTCAGTAAGAGCATTGAAGATGGATCGTGGCTGGGTCTTCCAGCATGACAAAGACCCCAAACACACAGCCAGGGCAACTAAGAAGCGGCTCCGTAAGAAGCATTTCAAGATCCTGGAGTGGCCTAGCCAGTCCCAGACCTGAACCCAATAGAAAATCTTTGGAGGGAGTTGAAAATTCTTGTTGCCCAGCGACAGCCCCAAAACCTGGAAGATCTGGAGAACACCTGTATGGAGTAGTGGGCCAAAATCCCTGCTGCAGTGTTTGCAAACCTGGTCAAGAACTACAGGAAGCGTCTGAACTCTGTAATTGTAAACAAAGGTTTCTGTACGAAATATTAAGTTCTATTTTCTATTGTATCAAATACTTATTTCATGCAATAAAAATTATTTAAATTATTTAAAAATATTATACAATGTGATTATCTGGATTTTTTTTCTCATTTTGTCTATCATAGTTGAGGTATACCTATGATGAATTACAGGCCTCTCTCATCTTTTTAAGTGGGAGAACTTGAAAAAAAATCGGCATTGTATCAAAATACTTATTTCCCCACTGTAGATAATCTATCCGCCACCCATACCCACAAAATGTGTAAATATTCCACTCCTTCCTGTTTAGTAACATTGCTGCTCATAAGGCATCAAATTTCAGATTTTAGCACCCATATATGCTGTGACTGCAGTGTGCAAAGAACTGCGTGATGACACTTAAGCAGAGTATCTTACATTTTAATGTATATAGTATACAATCAATTAATTACAGTCACACACACAACTGTTACATTAGCAATTTCCATGAGAACCATTGGCTGAGCAGCCATCAAGAACAAATAAATATTAGTGACATCAACTTATCTTAAGTCATATACTGTAGGCCGAGCGAGAGCAAAAAATCTTGAGCTAACAAACTTAGTTTTCTACACGGAAGTTCTAAGCGGCCATTCATTATTTATT
Source organism: Sinocyclocheilus anophthalmus (assembly GCA_018155175.1). Taxonomy (NCBI): domain Eukaryota; kingdom Metazoa; phylum Chordata; class Actinopteri; order Cypriniformes; family Cyprinidae; genus Sinocyclocheilus; species Sinocyclocheilus anophthalmus. The sequence goes on from JADLZN010010765.1 coordinate 3,905, forward strand.
TTTTTCCCTTCTTGTTTTCTCGCTATAACGACTATTTTTCTCGTTATATCGACATAACAAGAGTTTTTTTCTCGTTATAACGACTTATTTTCTGGTTATATCGACATAACGATAGTTGTTTTCTCGTTATAATGACTTATTTTTCTCGTGATCTCGACAAAGTTTTTTTATTTTTCTTACAATGATTGTTTGATCTACTGTTACTATAGTAACGAACTCAACTTTGACACACATCTGATGGACAGATAAACCATGCGCTCTTACTGAAGCCTAGGTCGTTGATATTTCAGCAAATTTTGCTTCGCCTAGTGATAACGTCTACAATACAAAAATAAAGGATGATCAGTCACTGTTGATATTTCCAGAGACAGTACGCTAAACAATTTGTTTGTGTAATTAGCATGTTTAAAAGGTCAAAGCAACACCGCAAACACAGCCTTCAGAAGGATGCAGAACTGTTCTAGAATCTTTTAGAGCTGCTTGGATTCGACTCACCTTATTTTCCTTTTATTTGAAATAAAATTATATATAATTTGTAATTTTTAATAGTCATTATATGCTGTGACTGATATAATGTGCGTTACAAGCTTCTGTTTGAAAAGTGCGTTCATGTGTAGCTATGTGTATATGTGTGTGTATGTGTGTGGTTGTGTGTTCTTGTGTGGTTTCCGAAAGAAAGTAAGACCCCAAAGATTACAACTCTGTATAACATGAATTAAATTCTACACATTTATACATATATAATCACATTTCTTATCAATATACATTAAAGATTAATAATAAGGAAAAGAGGTACATTACAAATAGCCTACGTCGTTGATGCCTGTCCTACTGTAGATAAACAGACCCCCGCTTATTAACTAACAATAATGTACCTCAAAGAAGCACAAATAAAGATATACAGTGGGGGAAAAAAGTATTTAGTCAGCCACCAATTGTGCAAGTTCTCCCACTTAAAAAGATGAGAGAGGCCTGTAATTTTCATCATATGTATACCTCAACTATGAGACAAAATGAGAAAAAAAAAATCCAGAAATCACATTGTAGGATTTTTAAAGATTTATTTGCAAATTATGGTGGAAAATAAGTATTTGGGCAATAACAAAATTTCATCTCAATACTTTGTTATATACCCTTTGTTGGCAGACAGAGGTCAAACGTTTTCTGTAAGTCTTCACAGGTTTTCACACACTGTTGCTGGTATTTTGGCCCATTCCTCCATGCAGATCTCCTCTAGAGCAGTAATGTTTTGGGGCTGTCGCTGGGCTACATGGATTTTCAACTCCCTCCAAAGCTTTTCTATGGGGTTGAGATCTGGAGACTGGCTAGCCACTCCAGGACCTTGAAATCTTCTACGAAGCCTCGCCTTCTTTTTTTTTTTTTTTTTTTTTTTTTTTTTTTTTTTTTTGATTTTTTTTTTGTTTTTTTTTTTTTTTTTTTTGTTTTATTCACGGCGGTGTGGTTTGGGATCATTGGCATGCTGAAAGACCCAGCCACGTTTCATTTTCAATGCCCTTGCTGATGGAAGGAGTTTTTCACTCAATCTCACGATACATGTCCCCATTCATTCTTTCGTTTACACAGCTCAGTCGTCCTGGTCCCTTTGCAGAAAAACAGCCCCAAAGCATGATGTTTCCACACTCATGCTTCACAGTAGGTATGGTGTTCTTTGGATGCAACTCAGCATTCTTTCTCATCCAAACACGACAAGTTGAGTTTTTACCAAAAATTCTATTTTTGTTTCTTCTGACCATATGACATTCTCCCAATCCTCTTTTGGATCATCCAAATGCTCTCTAGCAACCTTCAGACGGGCCTGGACATGTACTGTCTTAAGCAGGGGGACACGTCTGGCACTGGGGGGGGGGTCCAGGGATTTATCCCTTGCGGCGCAGTGTGTTCGACTGAGGTAAGCCCTTTGTTCTTTGGTCCCATCTGCTCTGCAGGGCATATCCTAGGTCCCCCGTGTGGTTGTGGGATTTTGGCTCACATTTCTTGTATCATTTTGACCCCACGGGGTGAGATCTTGCGTGGAGCCCAGATCGAGGGAGATTATCAGTGGTCTTGTATGTCTTCCATTTTCTAATAATTGCTCCCACAGTTGATTTCTTCACACCAAGCTGCTTACCTATTGCAGATTCAGTCTTCCCAGCCTGGTGCTGGTCTACAATTTTGTTTCTGGTGTTCCTTTGACAGCTCTTTGGTCTTGGCCATGGTGGAGTTTGGATTGTGACTGTTTGAGGTTGTGGACAGGTGTATTTTATTTTGATAACGAGTTCAAACAGATGCCATTTAATACAGGTAACGAGTGGAGGACAGAAGAGCCTCTTAAAGAAGAAGTTACAGGTCTGTGAGAGCCAGAAATCTTGCTTGTTTGTAGGTGACCAAATACTTATTTTACCGAGGAATTTACCAATTAATTCTTTAAAAATCCAACAATGTGATTTTCTGGATTTTTTTTTCTCATTTGTCTCTCATAGTTGAGGTATACCAAATGATGAAAATTACAGGCCTCTCTCAACTTTTTAAGTGGGAGAACTTGCACATTGGTGGCTGACTAAATACTTTTTTTCCCCACTGTAGGTGCAAAGAGAAGACAGTGACGTCAAACCTTGGCGTTTAATAAGCAGTATTATTTTTTAAATGAATCGCGTTGGTGAAACTCATGCATCAGCAAGAACTTGAATACACAAATAGTCATATTATTCAGCATTTACCATTTATGACTAATTAAATGTCCGTATCCATGAACATACTTACAAATTAAGCGATCACGAGGTTGTTCATATCATCCCCAACGCGTATAGTAAGTGGGACATCCATATAGCCTACCACCCCATCAGTTATATTCATGTCAGAGTCACATCTGTGGGCGCGTTTTTGTACCTTAGAGAACCACTTTTTTAGTCCGTTATAACGAGAAAATTAGTCATTATAACGGAAACAGTTCTCGTAAGTCGATATAAACCGAAATGAAGTCGTTATAACGAGAAAAACAACTCTCGTTATGTCGATATAACGAGAAAATAAGTAGTTTATAACGAGAAAACAACTCTCGTTATTTCGATATAACGAGAAAATTAAGTCGTTATAACGAGAAAACAACTCTCGTTATGTCGATATAACGAGAACATTAAGTCGTTATAACGAGAAAACAACTCTCGTTAAGTCGATATAACGAGAAAATAAGTCGTTATAACGAGAAAACAAGAAGAAAAAAAATAATAATGCATGGCCGCTTAAAACTTCCCGGTAGCTCTTCTGCATGTGAATATCACTAGTTACTAATTGGATTTTAGTATGAGCCATATTAAAAAATTAATTAATGCATTTCATGCAAATACAATTAGCACAACCCAAAAGTAGGAAGTTCTAAGCGGCCATGCCTTTTTATTTTTTCCTGCTTGTTTTCCCCGTCGTTATAACCCTTATTTTCTCGTTATAAATCGACATTAAACGAAGAGTTGTTTTCTTGTTTTCGACTTAATTTTCTCGTTATATCGACCTAACGAGAGTTGTTTTCTCGTTATAAACTACTTATTTTCTCGTTATATCGACATACCGAGAGTTGTTTTCTCATTATAACGACTAATTTTCTCGTTATATCGACATAACAAGAGTTTTTTTCTCGTTATAACGACTTAATTTTCTCTTGATCTCGACATAAAAAAAGTTGTTCTGTAAGTTACAAAACTGCGCCAACAGGTGGGACTATTGACCTGAATATAACTGATGGTGTTGTAGGCTATACTGTATGTCCACTTTACTGTACGCGTTTGGGATAGAATATGAACAACCTCGTGATCGCTATAATTTGTACAGTATTGTTCATTAGGCTACTGACATTTAATTCATTCATAAATGTTAAATGCTTGAATTAATATGACTATTTTGTGTATTAAGTTCTTGCTAAATGCATGAGTTTCACCAACGCGTTCTGTTTCATAAAATAATAACTGCTTATTAAAAACAAGGTTGACGTCACTGTATTCTGTTCGCACCTATATCTTTATTTGTGCTTCTAATGAGGTACATGATTGTTAGTTAATAAGCGGGGGTGTTCTGTTTATCTACAGTAGGACAGGCTTCAACGACATAGGCTATTTGTAATGTGCCTCTTTTCCTTATTATTAATCTTTATTGTTAATCATTAAATGTATATTGATAAGAAATGTGATTTATATGTAAATGTATAGGCTAATTTATTTTCAGTGATGTTCTACAAGTGTTGTAATATTTTGTGTTTTTCTACATTTTCTTTGTGGAAACACACAAGCACACCAGCACACACACACACCTACACAGCACACCTATACCATAGCTACGAACATGAACGCACTTTTCAAACAGAAGCTTGTAACACACATTATATCAGTCACAGCATATAATGACTACTAAAAATTACAAATTATATATAATTTTCTTTCAAATAAAAGGAAATTGAAAGTGAGTTGAATCCAAGCAGCTCTGAAAGATTTTAGAATAGTTCTGCATCCTGAAGGCGCTCCGCCTGTGTTTGCGGTGTTGCTTTGATCATTTAAACATGCTAATTACACAAACACATGTTTAGCGTACTGTCTCTGGAAATATCAACCGTGATTGATCAGCCTTTATTTTTGTGTTGTAGACGTTATTACTAGGCGAAGCTAAATTTGCTGAAATATCCATGACCTAGGCTACAGTAAGAGCGCATTGTGTATCTGTCCATCAGATTGAGTTCGTTACTATAACAACAGTAGATCAAACAATCATTGTACAAAAAATAAAAAAAACTTTGTCGAGATCACAAGAAAATTAAGTCGTTATAACGAGAAAACAACTCTCGTTATGTCGATATAATGAGAAAATTAAGTCGTTATAACGAGAAAACAACTCTCGTTATGTCGATATAATGAGAAAATTAAGTCGTTATAACGAGAAAACAACTCTCGTTATGTCGATATAACGAGAAATTAAGTCGTTATAACGAGAAACAACTCTCGTTATGTCGATATAACGAGAAAATAAGTCGTTATAACGAGAAAACAAGAAGGAAAAAAAAAAGAATGCATGGCCGCTTAGAACTTCCGTACAAAAGGGAAGAGAATAAAGAAATTTCTGAATCACTAGCAGCATGTTACACTTATGTTGTTAGTGTTGCCTTACTAAGCATTATACACATGCAAACTGTTAACTCCAAAAGAAGGATTCTGATGAAGAGCCATTGCCATCTATGTTTCTGTGTTGAAAAACGTCTCAGGTTCTATGTAACCATGGTTCCCTGAGAAGGGAACAAGACATTGTGTCCTCTAGGGGTCGCTATGGGGGGAACGCCTCATCGTGACCCGTATCTGAAGCATACATTGAAAAAAACACAAACTCGTTGGCCGGCGACAGCCATGAAGTCACTACCGGCGCGACTATAGTATAAATAGGCGCCGGCAGCACCCCTCATTCACTTCTTCTTCTGAAGCTTGCGTTCGAAGCATGGCAGTAAGCCTAGAGGACGCAGTGTCTCGTTTCCTTCTCAGGGAACCATGGTTACATAGGTAACCCGAGACGTTCCCTTTCATGGAACTTCGAACTGCGTCCTCTAGGGGTCGCTATGGGGAACTGTATACCCACGTCGCCATGCTGAGGGGAGTGCAAGCCAAAACCATGGTGAGCACTAAGTACCAACTCTACCACATTGCTATGGGAGTTGCCCCTGGGACGTTTAGACGGCTGTCAGTGACGTTATTCCCTACAGCCAAAGCCCTAGGCTACATACCCCCCAAAAAATTTTCCTGTTAGGGCCAGAACTCCTGGGCCTGGGTTAGAGCTCAAGGCTTGGAATCAGGAATTTATTCCTTTAAGGGAATACGACCAAGAATCATTTTTGGCCTGTCACACAGGGGCTACCGCACTTTTCTCTTTGTATGTGCTGAAGGAACTGCTTTAACAGACCCCTAGTAGCAGCACCCTGTTAAAGTAGGTATCCTGAGTATACATAGGTGGAGTGGTGCCCAAGGGGGAACCGGGGTTTTAAACCACTCAGAAAGAGGACAAAGCTGTTGCACATAGCTCTACAGGATTTTAGAAAAGTGAGCAAAGCATACGGCACACGACCAGCTTATTTGTATTTTAGATGGCAAAGCTAAAATGTCACACTACCATCTATGTGGATTCGAAATACCGTCTATGTGTTCTCGTGGCCCCTGAAAGAGCAACCAATAGAGAAAATAGCGCATCTTTCCAAACGCTATGTCTACTGCTTATAATGCTTGAGTGGCTAGCAGTAAATCTGTAGCTTAGGGAGCAAATCTCCAGCTCTCAATCGAGAGGGAGCTCAACCTACAGCATGTTCCAATGGTGGAACAGCTAGCAGTAATTTACTTAGCTGAGGGAGCAACACACACAGTTATTTGCTGAGAGAGCACACACCAGAGAAAACCAGTTCTCAATTCGAGAAGGGGGTTCGACCTGCAGCATGTTCCAAAGCCGGAACAGCTAGCAATAATTTACTTAGATGTGGGAGCAACACACATAGTTCTCAATCCGAGAAGGGTTCGCCCTCACATGTTTCCAATGCTGGAACGGCTGCAGTATTTAAGCTAGGCTGGAGCACAAACCCATCTCTCCTGAGAGGGGGGCTTGACCTGCAGCATGAATTGTTAAACTCAGAAGGGTAGCATACTGCAACTACCAAACACCAGAGCTCATGAGGTAGAGAAGGGCCTAAATCGCCTGAGACTGCTGTTCCAGGTGCTCTGCGAAAACATAGAAGTCAACTTCTCATGTGAGTAGGAAACTCCGATTCAGATGAATATAGCGCTCATTCCAGGTAACTCTCTGATAAAGGGAGCAGCTCAAATACTACCACAGGACAGCACCATGAGCGAGGAATCCAACCCTCAAGAGGATTAAACGCCGAAGAAAACCATACTCACAGATAACCCTCATGTGAGAGAGGATGCTTTTCAAAGTGTGTCGACGGAGACACCTAGTTGAGTGGACCCAGAAAGCTTTTTTGGTATAACTTGTGCACTTACCATAGTATTTTTGGCTTAGGAAGTTTTCCAAGCATTTGTTTTGCAGCTACCCGGAAGTACGGGCTAGACGTAGAGCAGCTCCATACAACCCCAGGGTGAGGGGAGCGATGCTTCCTAGATGGGTGTCGCGAGACACACTAGGTGAGTGGAACCAGGTACCGGGTCTAAACCCAACTCAGAGAAAGGGAACGAGATTCAATAGCGTGTAACCCTCACCAACCATACAGGATTTTAGAAATGTGGGGAAAGCATAACGTGCACACTTACCACTTATGTGGATTTTTAGAAAGTGGGCAAAGCATAACGTGCATATTTACCAGCTATGTGGATTTTAGAAAGTTCGCAAAGCATTACGTGCACACTTACCACTTATGTGGATTTTTTGAAAGTGTGCAAAGCTTAACGTGTGCACTTACTATAGTATTTGGATTTTAGAGTTTTCCGAGTATCTGCTCACAGCCAAACGGGAGAGGCAAGCACAAATACAACCCTCAAAGGTGAGGGGAACACTGCCCGAGACAGCATTTACACAGAAAAGTTCTCGTAATGCCACCTATGCCTCCCGCTCGATTCCTCAGCAAGAGGGGATATCCTGGTGACCGGGAAGCCCCTCAGGGCGACCCAGATACGGTAGACCTGTCAGGGTAGCATGAAAGCGTAACCCAGCCCGGACGTACAGGAAATTTTAGCAGTGACGCGCCGGGGGGTTGATGATCACGAAGGTTCCCGCAGAAGCCTGTGTTATGTCCGCATGATCCAGGAAGTATGAAACCAAAAACCGGCTTACTTACCGTCTGGACACATATCGACGAGTGAAATAAACACTGCAAATCGAGCACCCGGTTTCTGAACCCAGCAAAGGGGGTGCCCATCGAGGACCTACCCAAGAAAAAGGGACAGAAACACACAGGTACCGGGAAACACTGCAAAGAAACTAGCAGAAGGGTATACAGACAACCACCATCGCTTATTAGATACACACATATATGTATATTTATATATACATATATTTAGACGTGGATCGTACTCAACCACCATGGTTCCCGCGTCTGAGCTCTGTCCGGAGAAGTTTCTAGACCGGACCATCAGTAAGATGGTTATTATGAAGCCATAGAACCAACCAAACCTTATAGGTCCAGTATAGGAGACTATAATGTAGGAAATTTCCCACCTAACCTCGGTCAGGTGGAGAGATGGTGGTTACAGGGGAATTAGGAAGGTGAAGATAAGGGCAGATGTAAGACCCCCGAAGGAAATGAGTAGATACTGAGGTATCACTCTGATCCGGACAACAGCACTGACGCCCTGTCTGGATCACAACCCCTAGGTCTTTTACTTACCTTCCTTTGACATGCGATTCTTCCTACCCCTACCCGCGGGCTGGGGAGGAGCGCGAGCCGTGACACTAGCCTTCTGAGCCAGTCTCTTATCCTCAAACCGAGACGGGCTAGGACCCTTGGGTTTGTTCGGGCTCAGACCCGGACTTCCTGAAGGCCGCTATCCTGGTCTTTCAGTAGGTCAGCCTGATATGCTTGGAGCATCACCATCGTGTGCAATGAAGCGACAGCCCGACCTGCTGCTGCTGCGTATGCCCTGGCATCCGAGCGAGATGTCAAGGAGGGGAGTCTTAGAGGAAAAAACGGCCTCTTCCATTCCTTCTCGATTTCTGTATGGAAACAGGAAGAAAGGAATGCTCACCTGAGCTGGAGGGTTATGGCATGAAAAATAACGTTCATCGAGATATTTTCGCGACGTCACTTTCTTCACCCGCTTTACGGCAAGTAAAGCCTCGCCGTGGCGCGATCCATAATTTCCAAAAGCTCATCATACGCAGGGCAGGAGGATTGGGAAGGCTCATCCTCAGCTTCTTTGCCCTCCTCAGCCATTTCCTGCTTTTGCTGGGCTGATCCCATCAGAGCACTGGCCCCTGAATTGCCAGTGTTTGAAATACTCATCCCTCCGGCGCTTCACTCTCGTGCACAGCCTCCCCGCGAAAGGAAACCCCTCGCAACTCATCGGCCAGAGCCACCTGCTATCCCCAACGAGCTCATTCCCCTTCCGTTCCACAGCATCGGTGGGTCCTGAATCGCGGGAAGCAGACAGCTGCCCCTTTTTCCAGCTTTTTAACCTATGTCTATCAGGTTTCATCACTGTAAACAAAAATACTGTTCAGCTGTTTCCAATCTCCCCCCCCCCCACGAAAAATATGCAAATGTAATGAGCACAATACGTATATGTATTAATATAATAATAACTGAGCACCAAATCGGCATATTAGAATTATTTCTGAAGGATCATCTGACACTGAAAACTGGAGTAATGGATGCTGAAACCACAGGGAAAAAATTGTAGTTTAAAAGATATTAAAGCCTTAGTGAGCAAGAGATTTGTTTCAAAAACATTTAAAAACCTCAATTATTCCAAACTTCTGACTGGTAGTATGTGCATTTATGCATTTTGTTTAATCTCTTTAATTCGCCACAGCTTGAAAACTAGTTTTATTTCTTTCACTTTAATAGTCAAGTTAAAAACTCAGTTCAGTAAATTAAAGTGAAATTATAGTGCTTTAAAACAGCATTTTAATGCCAGCAGAGGGCAATCACACCCATCAGTCAGTGAGGGAGAACAGCAAAAGGGGGTGTGACTCCATGGACCCCTATAGAGAGGGAGCAGCCATCCATAGCTTTGATAAGAGAGCTGCTCTCTGGTTAACAGGACTGCAGAAAACAGAGCCTTTTGGCACAAGGGATCCCAAACTGCAGCAGTGCCTTCACCAGGGTCTTTACCTCAGCCTCTGCTGTCTGTTTTTAGTTACTGATTTTGAAGCAATTTCCTCTGACTTGTATATTACTGGACTTTGCCTTGAAGATGGGGATACACGATTATAAATTGATTTATCTTATGACACTGGCTTTGCTTCTGAGTGCTTGTGCTTCAAGTCAAGAGGATAGTTTTAATCAACATGATTCACAAGAAAGCACACAGCAAGAAGTGCTCGATGTGGAAGAGGAAGATAAAGGATCCATGGACACACAAACTACAAGTCCTTTGCCCTTCACAGAGATGACCAATTCCACACTGGCTGAAAATGGAAACAGCACTGATGTGACTAGTGAACAGGTTCCTAATAGTGATCCAACAAAAAGGAGCATCACAAAAATCCACAATCCTTTGTTTCCCATCACTGACAGCTCTTACAGCGCTTATGGGATTCTCTTTCTTGCTTTTGTGGTGTTTGCCTTCGGCGTCGTGGGTAATCTGGCAGTAATGTGCATTGTGTGGCAAAATTACTTCATGAGGAGCGCATGGAACTACTTTCTTGCAAGTTTGGCTTTTTGGGATTTTCTGGTGTTGTGCTTCTGTCTGCCTGTGGTGGTCTTTAATGAACTCACCAATAAGAGGCTGCTGGGAGATTTCTCCTGTAGAGTTGTGCCTTACATAGAGGTGAGGCCCTTCGAAGTCATAGTGTCAAGTTTACATTTAATCTTATATCTCATGTCCTAAATTACCTGAATATATTGGAAATGTGGCCAAAGTTTAGATAGTGCCAATAATTTTGTTAACAGAAACTTTTAAATTCAGACAGACACAGTATTCTGGATTTCAAACACTACAGACCATGTAACATAACCTTTTCATTTTAGCTTTAATGTTTTCATAAAACGCATAGAATTAACAATTATAAACACCCATGTAGTAGTCACCTAAAAAGCTTACAAATCTATATGTAAATCTATTACTATTTATGACAATCAAGAGGGATGCACAATGTATCAGCAGCACCATATTGGTTATATATGTGGCAATGTTACAATTTTTTTATTTATTATTATTAATTGATTTAATTGTGCATTTCCCCTTATTTTAACATATTGATTACCTTTCATCTTATGTGCACTTAAAGTTTATCTAGTAATATTAACTTTAAGAGAGCTAGTAATTTAGTAACATTTTCAAATGTCAAATAATTGAATAGCAATATTAAATTTTTAATCAAGTCTCAGATGAATATACATTTTTCATACTTTATTGTATACTATGATTCCTAAATTCACTTGTTTTTTTTTGTAACTGAATCTTTTAAAATACTACTACCATCAATGTCATTATGACATTGATAGTACTATTATAAAAGATTCAAAAAATAAAAGGAAAAAAATAAATGCTACATCAAGTGCAATGATAATTAGCACCTTGTCTATTTTGACCACAATCTTAATATGGATGCGTTAAAACACATCATGAAAAACACTAATGTATATTATAGCAATACTGATTTTTTTTGCATAACCTCCAGGTAACCTCTCTTGGCGTAACAACCTTCAGTCTGTGTGCTTTGGGCATTGACCGCTTCCACGCTGCCACAAGCTCCATGCCAAAGGCCCGACGAGTTGAGCGCTGTCAGAAGGTCCTGGCCAAGCTGGCGGTGGTGTGGATTGGCTCCATGGTGCTAGCGGCTCCTGAGCTGCTCCTGTGGCAGCTGCATCAGGTGACACCACCTGGTCTGGGTGACCAAGTGGACACCTGCATCATGAGTCCATATCAAGATCTCCCCGAATCCATCTATTCTCTCGTTATCAACTACCACGACGCACGCATGTGGTGGTACTTCGGCTGTTACTTCTGTCTACCTGTTGTCTTCACTCTGCTCTGTCAGCTGGCCACCTGTCATGTATCAGGCGGGAGCGGAAGTTCTCCCAAGCGGCCAGAGGAACGATCTCCATCCAAAAAACAAAAGCTTCAGCACGCTCAGCAAATCGAACGGCAGCTCAACTGCACAGTCATGGCTCTAGCGGTGGTCTATGGTGTCTGCACGCTGCCGGAGAACATTTGCAACCTGACTTTGACGTATGCTCCTATCCAGGTGTCTGAGGAGGTGACTTCTCTTCTGGCCCTCATAAACCAGTTCTTTCTGTTCTTCAAGTCATCGCCCCATCCGAGGCCCACCACCCACCCCCCACCCCCCGCGTCAATCCCCCCACCCCCACGCGCGCCTCCCCGTGACCCCCCCCCCTGTGACACCAGTGCTGCTGCTTTGCCTGTGCAAGTCTCTGGGCCAGGCCTTCATGGACTGTTGCTGCTGCTGCTGTGAAGAATGCCAACCGAGCAACTCTTCATCCACCCAAAACGTCGCTGAAGGCAAGCTCAAGACCACCAATGACGTGTCCTCCATTTTTTTTGACAAAGCCAAGGACAGTTCAACCATCTTGTCCATTGGCAGCTGAGTAGGTGGATCCCGTCCCCAAGTGATGACATCATGAGATGACATGGAACCTACAACCTACCTTCTTCCCATTATCCACAAGTGGCCATCATTACATTAGCAGTTCTTAGTGTTATGTTGGCGCACATTAGCATTGTTCAACAAGCCAATTTGCAATTTTGGTTTTGGAACAAACTTAGTGCAAAATCTTTTTTTTAGTTAAGATCTAAAGATCTAAGTTTGGCATAAATCTAAAGATTCATTCCATAATATCTCAGGATGGCTCAATGTACCTATAAAGTCTTAAAAGGATAATTCACCCAATAATTTACTTACCCTCATGTCATTTCAGACCATTGACACTTGTCATTAAACACAAGAAGATATGTTTTACTCCGCTCCATGTTTATGTCCATAGCAATAGAAAGCCAAGTGGGGTCCCTGTGTGTTTGTGACCCGATTGACTTTCATTGGTATGTACAAAACAATTCTTCATTTTTTTTTCTTCTTTTTGTCCGCAGAGAAAGGAAGTCATACAGGTGAACAACATTAGGGGATTAAATGAGCAAATTTAGATTTTTGGGTGAACTATCCCTTTAATATATCACCAGGGTCTCCACTCAAGTCACTGAAATTTTGACTTCAACTGTCCCACATTCATAGTTCTAGATTTCTGTACAGACAATTATGAATTTTACACATAAATATTTAGCTAAACACTCTGCGAGATCAGAAATGCAGTGAGTACTACCAGATCACAAATAACACATCATCTTGTTCGTATAATAGGAAAACCTGTGAAACAAAAATGTAAGGCGTATTTGTCTGTTACTCAGGCAAATGTTATTTATCACTAATTTTAATTAATGCCACTTTTTTCATAACCACTGAACATTTGTCTACACCATTGATTGTCAAGTTCTGTATATAAACACTCAGCTGTATTAGAATGTAAAGAGATCATTTTTAAAAGCAAACTCCCTGAGAAAACTAGATTTTCGTGCCATTTCATGTAGTACGGTAGGACAAAAAGACAAATTGAATGGTGTACCTCCTCAAGGGACTATTGTAACTTTTGCACATAGCTGCTTTCATAAGCAAATTATTTTAAAAGTCCATAAACAGTTGATAAAACTCTATTCAATAAATGCCTTTAAATAATTTGTTGTCTCATTCATCTTTGAAATTTCAAGAAATAGCATCAAGAGTTGTACTAATCTCTCAAATGTCCATCAGGGCCTGAGGGAGAAGATTTGTCCTTACAGACTTGGTTTCTTCATTCCCATAAGGTTTCTATTGTTCTGAAAAGGAGATGGAAGCTTCTACTGTGAATATCAATAGCCAGACTACGGCTGAGTTGCCAAGATACGGTCTAAAAATTCACGTGTTTTTCCAGAATGGCCAAGTGTGAACAAAAACCCACTTGGATTTGCCACCTTTTCTTGTCAATGTAGGAATCAAAGAATTTGTTAATAATGCAACGTTTGTACGCTTGTCATGTCTGTCAGTGTGCTGACCAGTGTGTATGGAAGCTAGTTTAAACACTGAATGGAGTCATTAGTCATATAAAAGATGCGTTTTTTCCAGGCTCTCGAAAAACACATCTTCAAATTGATCATCTACCATTCAGCGGACCGTGAAACATAATAAACTAAATCAAAGATACAAATGTTTGGGTTAGACTGACATGTGTGTTGCTGCTGGGGTTGTTGGGAAGGGGCTGGACCTCTACTGTCTTGTGGTTTTGGCTTGTGCTCAAAGCCTGTCAGAGATTCAGAAGACAAGTGAGAGAGGTAGAGAATGACCTCATTAGAGAACTGAGCAGGGCTTTAAGAGAGAGCTGCACTGGCCATAATGACTGCAGGAGAACAGACCAGGCTCTGTTCCCTGTAATGAAGTTTGTGCCACAAATCAACAAATCTCTCCACAACACTCAATGCCAATAGGACAGGAAGCATTATACTACAGTAAATCATGGAATTAAAAAAAAAAAACATTAAGAGAGGTAGGCTTCTGACATTCATATTAGGGTTTGGAAAGTACAATTGTGATTTACTTCATGTTAATTCAATTGCATTCAGATTTACTCTATTGCACTGTCCACATTATTGTTCAGTGTCATGAGTTCTCACTGAACGAGAGTCCTTTTGAACAAGAGATAGCTACTGATCTCAGTATCTATCATTTTCTGAAGGCCTAATGAAACAACCTCTAATTTAAAAAAAAAAGTACTTCCAAACAAAGAAATAATTTGCAATTTAGCATTACTGTGTACAAAATTCACGGTTGAAAATTCAAAATTCAAGTTAAATAGCAACATTAGGTAGGCCTATTAACACCGTAATACAGTTCAGTTTGTTTCAGTTCATTAGTTGAGCATCAAATTAACATTTTTAGCAGGCTCCAATGAAAATAACACTGGACATTTTTGAACATATCATTTCAATTACTGACTAATAACCATTTCATTACCATTAAAGTGAAAATACAGAGCCTAGGAGCCTGATAAAATGCTCATAAAAAAAATCTCAGATGGCTTAGAGGTTTTTGCATCTGGCGCAGTTGCATCTGAATATTATGGTATATGTAGGTATATAATAAATAATATACTATAATAATAATTACTAAAATAATAGGCCTAAAATAATATTTATTATTAATAGGATGGATAGATTGATATGCCTTTTTGCAGGGGCAAACACCTCACACGTTCTTCAGAAAATGTAAAAATGTATGTTGCATATCAATGTCAAAACAAACCAATGATTTTGCAAACTCCCCTCAAGATGTGAGTTTATCTGAATGTATAATATGCTACATCACACAACATTTCGCATCAAACAAGAAATCCCAATATGAATGTTGAGAAACAATAAAAAGGCAAGAAGTTTATATAATTGCATTGTTTGACAAGTGATGTTAATCTGTGCTCCCTTGAGAGCCAGTCCACTTTCCATTCTGCATTGAAATGAGAGTATTAACAGATGAAAAACAGATTTAGGGCCCAAGACAAGGCAGACCCTATGCCTCAGAACTCTAACCTTCTTCCTTTCTGAAGGATGCACTCAACAAATATTTGTGTACACCTTTAAGAGCTATCTTGGCATGGGCAAAATGACAGTCTGGTGAGGTGATTCCAGGGCTTCCCGTTTTAAGTCACCCTCAGCAGACGTGAGAAAGTGGTGAGTGTCCTGTATGTGGGGACTCTCTTATTCTCAGACTAAACTCAGTGAGGAAGGACTAATATGACCTGAATGTCCCGCACTTCTGAACAGAACGCTGTCTCTCCGCGCCTTGTTAAGGGACAATGTTTGTTTTGTTTCACAGAGTTCTGAGAGGGGAGGCTGAGAGAGGGTGGAAGGGGACGGGGGGTCCGTGAGAGATTCAACACAGTTGCTGTGGCAACTAGTTTTGGCCCCTTGAGTATACTAACATACAAATCAGGGTCTGGACTGAGGTCCTGGGCACAAAAAACAAGGCAATCGGAGCCATGGACCACCACAAATAGAGAACAGGAAACGCTAGTGAGTTTCATTCCGATTCACTAAATCATGATGCCAGTTTAAGGATGGCAAAAAAGTTTTCCATTGCATTTTTTGTCATACTTGTGTATTCAAGGCACATGGCAATCTAAAAACAAGAGTAGGTGCTGCAATGGCTCCCGGAGAGGCCAAATTTCCCTGCTTTTCGAGGGCCCAGGACATCTCAACCCTTTTTTCCCCTTCATGTTGTGTGCCAAGCCTCTGATAGAGAACAAAATTGGGCTGTGTGAATGAAACTCACAGTCCCCAGACTCTGACAATTATGAGAACCCGAATACAAAACAGAAACAATGCTGAATTTAAAATTTACTCCGTTTTCTTTATTTTTTATCAGGTTCTCTTAGCCTACTTTTTGGTCAAATGACCTACTAAAGTCTGCAAACTTCATTACATTCACAGAACAGCAATAGCAGTTGCTGCTTGAGGAAAAGCAGAGAGGAAAATGCTCAAATCTTGTTTTCATCACTTTGTGTTATGAGAAAAACTAAACAAACAAATTCTCAAAAACTATGTGGAATCCTGTATAAACACAGCTATGCACGGGACAAGCCCACGCAATGCCCAATGAATTTTTATAAGCATCAACCACACCCTCCAGTGGTCGCAGATACTCATTGCATTCCCACAAAAGTAGCTTACTTTTACCTTAAGATGTTCAGTTATTATATATGGAGGACCAAACCTGCAAAAATTACAAATAAATAACGTAACAATATAAAATAAATAATGAAGGATTTTGAATTTTTACTTGATACAGCAATTCCAATTGAATATAGTCATTTATTTTTGTATTGTTCCCTTTAATTATTTTGTTACTTTTTGTTCATTTTTATGATCAATAATTTATTTATATATATATTTATTTTTGTCCTGTATAATCTGGTCAGACACATACACACACATGCAAAAAGACTCGGAAAAACAAATCCAGTTTCAATCAGATTTACTGTTTACAGACTTGAAGGACAAGACTTAGACTTGACGTCACATTTATTTCACAGAAAAGAAATAAAAACAAAATTCAAACAAATACACAACTCAAATGGGAAGAAAACAGAAATGGTTCACTTCGTCCCGGGAACACAAACTAACTATAATAGCACTGAGATATTACAGTCAAAAAGCACTGAGGTTTCTACAATTGTCATATCAAAACATTCACATATAGAACTGAACACTTCTCCTGGTCGGCAAAAGCAATAGAGATGTCATGGTGTCAAAGCAGATCCAGCTATACAAACACAAATTCAGACCCAATAGCTTTAGTCCAGTTCCATGAGAGGTTGCCAGATCATCATGATAAACAACCAAACATGAACTCAAGGGCCCATATCTTTATATACATGGTCTAGTTATACACAATAGTTGTCATAAGAGCATGTGTGCTTGTGATACTGTAAACATTGTTGTGCATTTTTCAGAATTCTCAGTTGTTGTGGCTGATTGTTTGTACTGAATAAAAAAAGATTTTTTAAAGAATTTTTCTTCAGATAACACATATATTCCCAAACTGATCATTTATTTTTAGTTTAATTTAACCAAGATATTTGTACTTCAGAATTTTTTTTTATTTCTTGACAATATGGTAAAAAACCAACAGCTAAATTAAATGATATTTAGTCAGTAGGGGGCATTTGGTATAAAGCATTTGTGGCCAAATACAGAGGCTAAATATTTTCAGAATCCTAATTATCACAATGAAAAAAAAAGTGATTTTTAGTCAATGTTTTGCATATTTTTGGAATGTCAGTCAATGTAAAAATGTGATAAAATTAATACTGGCAGATTGTGCTTTTGCTTTACCTGAACATGCACAAACAGATTCATTTATTTCAAATACTTAAGAATTTTTAAAATAAAAAAAATGCATGTATAATCTGCTAAGAAGTCTTAAGGGTCACAGATACAACAGGGTGTCTTCATTTCCATACATTTCCTTCCTAAAGATCCATAAAGCTTTATTTCTAAGATGTACTGTAGTGATCGATGTTGAGCTAGGAAAATGTTCTTTTCCAGTGTCATTTCCTGGCTTTGGCAGAGTTTAGGTTGGCATTTTTAATCAGTGTTTAAGGCCTGACCGCGAAGAGCAGCTGTCTGTGTGGGTCTGCCAAGCATGACAATGAAGAAGATCTGTAGCTAATCTACAGATGCATTTAATGGGCCATTGTAGCCCATTTAAAAACATTCAAGAACCACATTCCACCACAGCTCTGTCCCTGATCAAATTTACAAATGGGTTCAAGGTTAAAAACATGAATTTAAAATCAGTTAAGCAACAATTTTATGTAGATGATTTTAAAATTTAGAAATATTTAAACCCTATTTTAAATTATCAGCTCTGCTGGTATTTAATATTTATTTATATATGGATTTTCTGATTAAACTCTAATACATTGAACTGGCAAAGAACAAAACACCAATATATAAAATATACCTGTATAAATTTTTCTGTTTACAAAAAGTGGCACGTACACCACTCTACTGAGAATCAGTGAAATTGTACAATGAGAAAATGTCAGAGAAAAATGTACAAAAGTGTTGTGTGATGGTTGTAGTTTTCGGTTCCAACCTATGGCTGGTGCTGGTGCCAATCAAACTGTAAAAATCCTCACAAAATCCTAGCTGCAATGAGTGTACAATAAAGCTCAGCTTTATCATGCTTGGTAAAAGCTGATAAATATATCCCACTTGGTATGGTTCACTTGAGATTAAACAAACTCTAACCTGTGCAAAGATGGGCAAAAGAGAAAGAAAGGGGTTTACCAAGGAAAAAAATCTTTTTATGGTTGTTTTTGTCTGTCAATGGATGTGAAATCATTCACTTCTTTTTAAAGCAACTGAATTTCATTAACTGATAAAAATAAATTCTCAGTTAATATTGATCTCAATTGAACATGTAAGAAAAGGGAAAAAGAGATGGGGAAAACAGAAGAAAAATATAAAAAATGTAATAAAATAAATCCCCAAATATGACTTGTTTAAAGGAAACCAGATTTAAAGTCAGTCCCCTTCAGACTGCGGTCTTGGTTTGAATCTGCTCTGCTCAGTACGATGATACGTCCATCTAACTCTTCTGGAAAAAGAACAGAAAAATATCAATCTTAAATACAATGTATGATTTCTTAATATTTATATATAAAGGATTGAAGTGAGTTATATTTACCATACTCGACTGGTTCCCGCTGGTAGCATGAACCGACGTGACCTCTGCAATTTGCCGTTGTAACTTGTGAGAGGTGGAGAGGGTGTCATCTTCACCGTCAAGATCTCGTTCCGACTCCCGTTCCCTCTTACCTGTCACACTTCCTCCTGAGTGCAGCAGGTGTCCTGCTGAACACCACACAGAATGTTGTAAATAGGGATATATTAACTGTATGATACTCATGTAACATGCAGTACACATTTCCATGACTGTTACCTGAATGTTGTGGACCTGCCATGTCGTGTGAGACATTGCATTTGTAAAGTCGACTGCTGTGCCCTGTGTCGGGCATGTGGTGGTATCCTGGAAAACAAGCAAGAGGGGGAAAAAAAATGCATGAGAAAACAGATCTTATGCTGCTAATTTTGCAATTAACAATCATTTACATCAGTAAATCTATTAGTGTATTAAAGTGTGAAAGGTTGCAATTAACAATCATTTACATCAGTAAATCTATTAGTGTATTAAAGTGTGAAAGGTTGCAATTAACAATCATTTACATCAGTAAATCTATTAGTGTATTAAAGTGTGAAAGGTTGCAATTAACAATCATTTACCTCAGTAAATCTATTAGTGTATTAAAGTGTGAAAGGTGACACCTAATTGCTGCCGCTGCTGCTGTTGTTGCTGAATTCCACTTGGTCCCTGATGCTCTTCACTGTCAAAGTTCAGCAGAATACTTCCACCCCTGTTACCACTGGAACCGCCTGACACAGTTAGTGCTTTTGGGATGTCAAAAAGTCAATTTATGTCACACCAGTATGTACATGACATGCAAAAATAAAAATTCTGTCATTAATTAATCACTCTCATGTCATTCCAAACCCTTAAGACCTTTGTTTATCTTCAAACACAAATTAATATATTTTTGATTAAATCTGAGAGCTTTCTGACCCTGCATAGCCAGCAACAGAACTAGCACATTCAAGGCCCAGAAAGGTAGTAAGGACATTGTTAAAATATTCTTGATACTATCGTGAACGCGCGTCGAAGACTGACACGGAAGAAAAGAAATTGTCAAATAAAGTCATTGTTTTTGTTTTCTTTGTGCACAAAAAGTAGTCTTGTATCTTCTTAAAATTACAGTTGAACCACTGTTGTCACATGGACTATTTTAACAATGTCCTACTACCTTTCTGGGCCTTACAGGGTTACCACCCCAAAATGAAAATTTTGTCATTAAACACTTACCCCCATGTCGTTCCAAACCAGTAAAAGCTTCGTTCGTCCTCAGAACTAGAGGTCTGCTACCCGACCCGAGCCCGACAGGTCCCGAAATACTTTCGGGTTTCGGGTTAATGTTTAATGAATAGCTTCGGGTTCAGGTCGGGCTCGGGTTTATAGCTAAACTAAAACTATGCAGTAAGCCTACGCTGCTTTCATAGACGCACGCACACACATTATTGCACACGACAACAGCACGGAAACTTTTATTAGTAAAATAGCTTCGAAAGGCTACTGACTCGCAACTTAATATTTCTCTGCAATGAGGGGGTAAAATCGCTGTTTTTGAAGTAACTATGCCTCATTGCTTGTAGAGAGAGGCGCGCAGACGCAGGTTCACACACGCAACTTTCATCCCTCTCTCTCTCTCTTTCTCTCTCTCGCTAATTCAAATAAATATAATTAATTAATTTAAATAAATGCAATCTTACCGCACCACAACGGACTACGCTGTTTTCATTCAAATCAGCGAAAAAATGTAGTACTTTTCTATTACATTTATACGTTTTCTACGGTATTTACGCTTTGATTTAATGAAAACATCGTATCGTGTGGTGCGGCTGACACGAACATACTACCAGTTTACTTTCAGGGATCCTCTCCCAAATGGCGCTACGTGCCGGCGGAGGAGACAAATTTTGAATAAAGTTGTTATTTTTGTTTCTTTGCGTACAAAAAGTATTCTTTTCGCTTCATAAAATTCAGATTGAAGCACTGATGGCAGATGGACTATTCTGAAAATGTCTTTCATACTTTTCTGGACCTTAACAGTATAATTTACTTGGCAGTGAATGGGACAGTCACAACATATCTTAATTGTGTTCCGACGACGACAACAGCTTTTACGGTTTTGGAATACATGGGGAAGTGATTATTGACAAAGATTTTCATTTGGGTGGAGTAACCCTTTGAATGTGGTAGTTGCATTGCTGTCTATGCAGGGATAGTTTTTGGTGAAGTATCCCTTCAAAGATAAATTCCTTGGTCTAAAAATAGAATTGCTTTTAAATGAGCCAAAAAGTTGTTAACCTTTATTTATTAGCCTTCTTAAAACATTTAAGGAAAAAAAAAAACGCTGATAGGCTTAAAGTAAAAGAAGTTGTAATTTCTTTTTTCTGCAATCTCAAATGAAGAGGAAAAAAATTATATTCACTTGGTGTATTGGTCCCGGACTGCTGTTCCCCTGGGGAGTACGACATCCCATTCCCGTTGTTTGTGGATGGTACAGAGGCCAGAAGTCCTGGTAAAATAGAATGTAGAATTATCTTCTACTGCTACAATGTACCATTTAAGCATTTGCTAGAACTTCTAGCATTACAACTGCATGTAAGGCTTGTTTTCACTGATAAATATGATTGCATACAAGATAAATAGTTGCTTGCTAATAGAAGACAGTGAAATTCTTACCAAGTCCTCTGTAGCGTGAAAGCTGTTGGTAGATCTGCTTCATCCTCTCGATGTTGAGGCGGCTCGCTTCAGCATGGTTCACCATGGGTTTGGGGTAGTGGACACCGATGATGCACTTGGCAGCAGCCTGTACAGAGTCTGGGGCGTTCCAAGGGTCGTAGATATATTTGGCAGGGAATCCTCTGAGAATAGGTAAATATCGTCTGAAAGAACAAAGACAGATTAAACCACAGTCTCATCATAAACATGAGGAAGGTTATGCAAGATGGTTATTGGGTTCCCATGTTTGAACAAGCAGGTACAAAAAGAATGACACGGTTTCTCAGATTACAACAAGCAGCTTGTGCTAGGGATTAATTTACAGGGATCTCAAAATTGTATTTTTGTAATATCATAATTGTGAACGTATAGATATGTGCCAATTCATATTACAAATAAAACGGTCAGCACACCACCATATAGTAACGACAACAAAATAACAAATGGAAAAGAACTGAACAATTCAAGCACTACTGAAATCAGGACTTGCGTCTCTCCTCCAGGTCCCAGGGACAGAAAAGGCCACCTACCTAAGGTGCTCCACCTTACCAGAGCATGGGGACGGAGGGCTGCAGGAGGCACGGCTCGCAGACAGGCGGACGCAGTTTAAAACAGGACAACAGGTCCCGCCTGTGCTGAGACGCTACGGAGATTCCTACTACAACACGCATTAGAAAGCAGAGGCAGTGACCAGGCCCTCCCAATCCCTCCCGATCCAATGACACAGCACCCCCATCCCACCCGCTTCAACAAATCGAAACTCAGGGCTAAGTGAGAGGTTCAGGTTTGCTCCCTGCCCCTCGCACTGCCACTGATCGCTTTTGAGACGACAGTGATCCCAAGTCAAGGCAGAGAAACCTGTTAGCCGCCAAAGGAGAAACGAAGAATACTGTTCTCCGCTGCTGGGTGATCCCCTCGTTTTGCCAAAAGAGACCAGAACCCTTTTGCCAGGAACAGTCACATCCTGCCTGAATAAGCAAACGGCCAGAAACACGTTACATGTACAGAAGCAGATTTGAGAAATTACTAGGTGACCTATGAACTGTGAGTGACTTCGTTGAGACGGGGTTCAACAGACTCGCGTTCTTTTGCACAGGCAGGGCTGCATTCAACGCCTAGAGGACTGCTAAACATTTCAAAAAGTGTCTGATAAGGAGGAGTTGTCCAGAGCTAGACTGAAGTCTTTGTCTTTGGGCCCCACCTCCCATCATGCTCTCTGGGGAATACAATGTGGCTCTCTATGCATTGAAAACAGGCCAGGCTTCGTATGTATTTCCCTACCAAGCGGTTAAAATCCCTTTTGATGAAACAAGATGCTACAGAGCTAAAGAACAGGCTACTGCATTTCCCGCTGATAAAGCATCAAGCTTCAACCACAATCACAGCTAACAGGTTTCCAAATGCTTTGGCTAAGAATGGCTTTCGTCTTAAAAGCAATCAACCACAATTCACAAAGGGGAAAGGGAAAGCTGAACTTTTCACCCAATCCGTGAGACGGCCACACAGAAACACAAAAACATACAAGCTTTGGGCTAACGTGCATATGAGCTATGGCAAATACGACGACAGCAATGTTTACAAGCAGACATCTGTTTCTTGAAGGGACCTATCACGAGGACAATGTGTTGGGAAAGTACCAAAATCTTTGAACACCAAATTCTGAAACTGGAAGGCCTTAGATGGAAAAGTTAGAACACAGACTAATTCATGTTGGAATTCATGTCTGGACCTGAACTGATACTTTTCAGCATGTCAGTCATATATAAAACACATGCTGCCATGTAGTACAATGAAAGTAATGCATATGACCCCCAAATGTCTAAAATCTTCATGAATGTAGGAATTTCCCTTCCAAACGACCCCCAAATTCTTGACATTTCTTTAATGGATTTTTTTTTTAAATTGAGTTTCTTTAAAAAAAAAGATTTCCTCATTCTATTAAACTGTCCTTCTGTGTTGTTAATCTTTTAACGCATTCTAGCTTTTAAACAACAGCCTTTTCAGCCTGGAATTGGTGTGCATTTTTAGAAATGTTACCAACCTAATGAAATCGCCGTTAGGATCGGTGCGCCTGCCGAAACCCACTGGACAGTAGCAATGAAAGAACTGTTGAAAGAAAGAGCTACAGGAGAGCCACATCCAGCTGCCTGCATTTACACTCCAGTCAGCATCCAATAGGAGCTCCTCGAACACCTGTCAATTATAACATTATACCATTATTCTCCAGCCAATCAGAGATGGTGGTTATTAAGCAGTCATTTAGAACTATTAAAAACAGACCTTTACACTACAGTTTTAAAGTAGGGGTCAGTCTGTAATTTTTTTTTCATGACATGGAAATAAAATTCCTCTACAACCACGGCTGATGAAAGTAGGTCACTCTATTGTAATTACTAGTGTGACCTAAACAAGGTCTCAAATCCATCAAGCATATTATTTTTATATTCCGTTATAACAGAAACCAGCAACCTTTCTGAAATGAAGTGCTATTTTTAAATTCACCCTTCGAAAATGCATATACAATCCTAACTAAACATGCTCTTCATGTATTCAAAGTATTATTCTGAGAACAAAAAGTAGACCACACTGCATCACCGCCATGAGCACAACTTATACTGTGTAATTCAGCTGACTCACGGAAAGCAACCCACTGAAAGTGCAGCACAGATCAACCTGTTTTGACTCAAAATGGTGTGGCTGCATCTAGTATCACTGGAATGGGTTGCACATGTAAATGGAGCTGCTCTGTGCTATTCAGTTAATAAAAGAGGTTGTAAGAAGTACTTTGTCATTCAGATTGAAAACATTTGTAATATTATATTTATAATGATATTTTTTCTCAAATTTTCATCCACAGACTCCCTAACACTCCCTTATAGTCTTCTGGGGCTCCCTGAAACCCAGTTTTAAAATCACTGCTTTACCAAATAAAATTTAAAAAAAAAATGTTTATCTCCCATGTGTAAGAGATGCACCTTCATGCCCTCTTCCCAACTGATCCACAGGTCTCCACGAGTGAGAAAACAAGCGACAGCATGACGGGCCAAGTGGTGGATCCAGCCCTCCTGCCTCAGCTGGGTCATAATGGCATCAATCCATGGAAAACCTGTCTTAGCTTCAGCCAATTTGGCCAAAGCCTCTGGGTTCTTGTCCCAGGGAATGCGCACACAGATTGGGTTGCCTTCCATCTTATCAAATCGAGGGTTGGTAGTGGCAGCAGTGTAGAAAAATTCCCTCCACAGAAGTTGACCATACAGGGAAAGCGGAGGAGTGCTGTTTTTCTTTACCTGCAAGGAGAATTTCACACAAATCTAGATATATTCGTTTACACATATTAAAAATAGACCTGAACTTTCAGCGAAAACGAACTGTATAATTATACAAGATGCAATATATACCATTATTGTCTAACCCTAATACTGATACACCATCATTAAAAAGTGAAACAATGCAATTATACTTGGTTTATACACAGATGGATAGTGTAGAGTCTGTACCTTCCTATAGAGGTCTGTGAGTTTGAAATAGAAGAGGCGGCAGGAGAGGCAGCCGAAACGGAGGTAGGGACTCAGGCCAGTCGGACTGGCTAGCAAAGAGTTGGCATTCATTCTGGGTCTTTCAAAATTTGCAACCCAAGCCTATAAAAACATTTAGGAGGGAAAATATTAAGTTTGGTATGCTATTAACAAGCACATGATGCAGTACACGTTGGACTAACAATTTTACAATTTTTTCTTTTAATTTTCACTTTCAATCTGTCCTTATATTTCTTAGTTCTTTTAAAGACTGATATACATTAACTTATTGTATCTGCAAAAGGTCCACCAATTCATCAATAACTGCGAAACTGGGCTAATAACTGCACAGTACACAGTCAAAATCATGGTTGTAACAACACTTTGTTGCATTTGTTTTAGCTGTTAAACACCACCAGGCATATGGCTGCAGGTAATCCGAGTTTGAGAACTGTTCTGCATCTATATATGATCACACCTTTCGCTCCAGATGCCTTTCAATCCTTGTTAATGCTTCTGTTTCACCTCCTGGCCAGACAGCAGAAGGTAGTCCCTCGATGTCAAATCCTGAGTCAAGATAATGTAGGTTAAAAAACAATGCTAACCTTGCATAACTTGATGGGTTCTTGTATTGCAGTTTACGAAACTCATGCATTTGTGTTAGGTCACAGGAAATGGATACAGTATGATGTTATCATTCAGGTCAAGTCTACTTCATTTTAACAGTGTCATTTACTCACCCTCACGTTGTTTTTTCGAGCCCTGGGACCCCACAAAACCATCTTAAGTCTGCTGGGTTTATTTGTGGCATAGCACAAATACATTGTATGCGTCACCATTAAAAATTTAGATTTTTCTTTATCCAAAAATCATTGGAATAATTAAAAATCATGTTCCATGAGAGCTTTTTGTAAATTTCCTACTGGAAATATATTAAAACTTAATTTTTGATAACTAATACGCATTGCTAAGGACTTCATTTGGACACCTTTAAAGTCGATTTTCTCAATATTATGATTTTTTTTTTTGCACCCTCAGATTCCAGATATTTAATTAGTTGTATATCTGCCAAATATTGTCCTATCCTAACAAACTATTCATCAATGGAAAGCTTATTTAGTCAGCTTTCATATGATATATAAATCTCAATTTAAAAAAAAAAAACCCTTATGACTGGTTTTGTGGTCCAGAGTCTCAATAGATAAAGCTTTATTCAGCTCACCAAGTTCTTCTAGCGATGGCACACCATATTTGTCTCCATGGTCTTCAGAGACAGGTGTGACGCAGCAGCCCATAATAGTGTTGGAGAGGGTTTCCACTGGCATCTCTGGTGGATCCATTCGGCTGATCAGTGTCTGGAACTGTTTGTAAGTGAGGGGAGGCTGACCACCATTTAGTTCAATGATCCTGAAATTATATGGAGGGTAAAGTGTCAGTGTCTTCCTGTTTGCCCCCATCCTTCCCACATGTACAGTTCACATTTCACAAGCTTTAAAACTCTTATTTGAAAAAATAAGGAGACAATTTCTAGATGTTCTTTGAAGAACTTAATGTAAAGAAAAGCAAAGCTAATGGTACAGCTGACATTAGACATTGATCAGGTGGAGATCATTAAAGCTGAGGTGTGTAATTTTTAAACATATATATCAAACGTGCTTCCTGAAGTCTCCTCAAATGTCGTTCAGTTGAACAAAAGTTACTGTGTCAGGCTAGTAGGATGCTAGAGCGTTCACACTTTTTAGGGAAATCAACATATAAATGGATTACTTACAGTTGCAAATTAAGCAGGTATAGGAAACAGTATTTAAAATGTAACTTTTTAAATTTAAGGAAATGAGCTCTTACTTATCAAGGTTGTATAGGGTGTGTGAGATCTTGACTATGACTTCAACCCCAGCCTCCATCGCAAGCTTTTTAATAGCTGCATCTCTCTCCTTCCCAAATGGTTCGGAGTCATACTCGAAGGTCAACCTGGATATTTTCCATTCCTGCAGGATATGATCACAAACACTAGATAATTACTCAAAACCACCGATGCAGTGGACTAAACTAAACCGGAATGTGTGGCTTTCAGAAAGACATGAAATTAGACAAATCATTGAAATAATTTTTTGTGATACCATATTGATAGAGATATTTTAAACTGAATAATTCTACCTTGAAAAGGCGTGGAAAAACATTGGCTGGTTGTCCTCGGATGACAAAAAGGCGGGAATTCAGTTTTCTTAGATTGGAATCAAGATCATCCAGGCACTGCAGGAGAAATCTGTCAGGAATAAATTAAAAATGTAACATTAAGTGTTCATGATATAATTCCTACAATAAAAAGGTAAGGTAAAGTCTAGTTAAACACAGCTAAAAAAAAAAAAGGTAAAGTCTAAACATTTAGATATATAAAAAAAATGTAAAAAATTGAGCAGAAGAGGTTAATTTGAGCTTCACCAAACGTTACTGACCAATCCTGATATAGGAACTATTGCCATCCACCACTTTATCAATAAAGTCCTGTATAGGTATTTTTGTATTATCTTTCCACCATAAAGGCACATCCACATCAAATGGACTGATTCTAATAAGAGTATATCGATAAGCACATTTGTTTATAAAGTATTTTATTTTACATTTTACGATTGTCTACACCGTTTCAGATTCCAAAATATAGCGAACAGTTTAGAGACTAGATGGTACTGGGATGTCCTGATTTGACTTGACCAGGTACGTGGCCTGAAACGTTTGAGAACTATTGATCTAAAGCAAAGTCCTGAGGCTTCACCTGTTCTGCAAACTGTCCCTCAAACCTACAGATGCTCCGAGTTTCCATTCACAAATCTGTTCATTCATGACCCGTTTAAAACATTAGAAGCTTAACTGCCATTTCCTCTCAACACATCTGCATTACCAGCTGAAGGGAAATTAAGTACTACGGAGTTTACCGAGAAACACTGCTGCGTGAATAAATCAGCACATGACACTGTGACTGTACTGTGACAGTCCTTGTAACTACAAACAAGTGATGTTTTAACTTTATTAAACTTTGAAAGAATTCTTTCATTCTGAGGTTATAGTATTTATCTGAAAGGCCCGTCTGACCTTCTACCGGTGTCTGTTATTTGGTCCTAGAGTCCTGCCTGAGCCCAAAGACAGACTATCTGCAACCAAAGCCCTGATTAGAGACCAGACAGGGACAAAGCTCCCTATGCTCCAGATACTGGCTGACCGGTGGACACACTCTCACACATAACTGCACAAACTTCACCAGCACACACATACAAACGCACACACTGACACCTCCATTCATGAAACCCAAAAGAATAAGACAGAACACAAAAACTAATAGCTATTGGGGAAACTCAAACCTAATTTCCAGAGCTCTGCCCTGTCATACATTATTCCTTATGTAACTGGCCTGGCCTAGATTTGCAGTGTGCATGGTCTCCAACACTGGAGGGCATAAAATTAGCCCAGTGACCTCTTTTCAACACAACAACACTCTCTCAGCACCTAAGAAACGACTTGTATCCGTGTATTCCTTTCCCCCAGATCACGTGAAAACAGCCGTAAGACAATAAGAGGTTCAGTCTTTTAAAATAAAGTCTAGAACTCAATTTCTGGCCATGACAACTAGTGAAAAACTATCCGTCCAGCTTCTAGGAAACCAAGATAAGTTATGGCCTACAGTTCATGTTATCAGTTACTACACAAAATGGGTAATGTAATGATGTAGTGTAGTGTGCATGATAGCAGTGAAGACAAAGAATCCTAAAAGCAGCTTACTCATTTACACCACTATTTTTAAAGGCGATTTAGAGCAGACAACACAGCGTGACTTGCAATCTCCCTGCATTAAAGTACCAAAACTTGGTGCTCAACAGGTGTTTTAAGCAAGACTTGCAGAGGCCATCTGAACACTGCAGCTGACAATGACAAATCCAGTCACGGGGGCTTCATCTTTTAATCTGGTGAATTAGCTCGCTTTAACATTCAGTAGGGATGCACCGATATGAAAATTTTGGCCGATACCGATAACCGATAATCCTTTATTTTTGAAAGCCGATAACCGATATGTTGGCCGATAAATCTATATCCAAATTTTTATATACTTTTTGAGAGCCTGATTACAAAAAAGGTCTCATCATTAAAAACCACATCCCGAACACTTCAACATAAGCAGCCTAGTTTGAACGGTGTATGTTTTAAAAATAATTTTACTCTCCCATTACCAAATTTAGTCATAAAAAAGTCTTACAAATAAAATACTACAAACAAGTCATTGGACATCATTACACGTGTAAAGAATCAAAATGAATGCGCCATAGATCAATAAAACGGAATAGCCTCTGAACGGACAATAATTAAATGATTTTAATTACTAAACCATATTGCTGATGAAAATAATAATAGAAAAATACAAGTGGTTGTTATTATTAATAATGTATCAATGATTTTGAAAGTAACAAATTAATACCACTGTTTTAATAGCAGCCGTTGAGCTGCGCGTGCTGTAGCTGAAGAGCTGAATGAACACGGTAAACTGAAGCGTTTTGCTGGCAGCTTATTTAATTCAAGGAAATGCATCCTGAGATTAATATTAATACAACATAAACATAATATTACAAAATGATGCATTTATTGCGTGCTATTGTCAGAATGTGTGATCCTGTTGTGGATGCGCTCTTCCCATAACAACGCGCTGAAACACGGCAACTAAACCCATAGAATTCACAACGTTTTATTATAATAATTTTCTCATTAGAGTGTTATATACACGACATTCCCAATCATAGTTATTAATGTTGTGCACTGCTGTTTGAGTGTATCACCTGTAAACTGAAGCGCTCTTTAACTTAACCAAACGCATTCTATATGAGATAAATCAGATATACATCAAATAAACACAATATTACAACGTACAATTGCACAAAAGGCTGCAAACGAACAGCGCGCATCTGAAGTGTCTCTGAAGGAAATAATGCATTATTTATCGGCTTTAAGATATCGGCCAAATTTTCTTATTGGGCCGATACCGATAACAGAAAAAATGAGCATTTATCGGCCGATACCGATATGGTGGCCGATATATCGTGCATCCCTAACATTCAGTCAGATCACACTGTATGCAGTCAGTAGGAGGAGAGCTGAAAGACAAGCTCTGTGACCAGAATGTCTGATTGTCTTCTGAGACCGAAGCATCTGCTGGTTGGCGACTTGGCCTACTTTCCTCTTGACTGACTGTTATGGCACTGGATTGATCTGCATACATGCCAAGTGGTCAGATTACCTCATGTGTGGGTATTCACTGGTTTAAAATAGAAACGCATAGACATATCTGACTGCTCAGTGCTCACATCCCATTGTAATGAAAATTTTTTATACTTTTAGTGAAAGCAACCAAACTCAAAAGGAGCGTTTCTTAATTTTAACCACTGTGTAAATCAGCAGTTCTCAACTGGTTTTGCTACAGGACCCAAATTTACATTAGGCATCAAATTGTCACCCAACAGAGTACTAAAATTATTTGTAATATTACCAAGAACTTCATAAACCCAGCAACACACAATATTTTCTACAATAACGCATATTAACAATCCATTTTGGGCCATCACGACAGTATTTATATCATTTTTTACCTCTGATCCACCGCAATGTCCAACTGTCCTGAGCGTGTTCACAACATCCGGCGCGTGACGTCAAATAAATACTTCTAAATACTTCTAAGTACTTCTAAATATATTTAGATCATCGCAGTGCCAGTGAACACGTCCGCAATCTTTCTGCACTGTGTAAATAATGAGTGACATATACGTGCGACAGATCACTTCCGCACATGCGTCTACTATCAGAGATATGTATAGATTCCCTATTCGACCGCTCCAGATACGTTGACACGTCCACCATTTTGGAACGTATTGCGGCCCATAGAAACAATCACTAATGAGGCATCTACTTATATATATCTATGTCTACTATGCCAGAGCACGTACACGCGTCACGCATGCGTCTACTATCATCGATATGTATAGATTCCCTATTCGACCGCTCCAGATACATTGAAACTCCACCAATTTGGAACTATCGCGGCCCATAGACAATCACTAATGAGGGCTCCTACTTATATCTCGTGGGGAAAAAAGTATTTAGTCAGCCCCCAATTGTGCAAGTTCTCCCACTTAAAAAGATGAGAGAGCCCTGTAATTTTCATCATAGGTATACCTCAACTATGAGACAAAATGAGAAGAAAAAAATCCAGAAAATCACATTATAGGATTTTTAAAGAATTAATTGGTAAATTATGGTGGAAAATAAGTATTTGTCATAACAAAATTTCATCTCAATACTTTTTTATATACCCTTTGTTGGCAATGACAGTGGTCAAACGTTTTCTGTAAGTCTTCAACAAGGTTTTCACACACTGTTGCTGGTATTTTGGCCCATTCCTCCATGCAGATCTCCTCTAGATTAGTAATGTTTTGGGGCTGTCGCTGGGCAACTTGGATTTTCAACTCCCTCCAAAGATTTCTATGGGGTTGAGATCTGGAGACATGCTAGGCCACTCCAGGACCTTGAAATACTTCTTAAGAAGCCACTCCTTCGTTGACCGGGCGGTGTGTTTGGAATCATTGTCATGGTGTGACTTCCTGCAAAATGATATATTTGTTTTCCTCCTGCATGTTTCATGACACTTTGACATTAAATGTCCAGGAGTTCATTACAAGAGCACAACATGGTTTTGTATGAATCACTGCTTTTATAACCCGCAATATGGGCAGTGAGTGATGCTAAAAGTGTGTTCAGTTTTATCTGAAACAGATGAATGTGAATCTGGCAAAGTTTTATTACGTTGGTTGTTGTATGTATTGCGGCAGTTCAATTAAATGTCTGGTGAGTGGTGCTAAAAGATTACGTACCACCTTCACTACGATAAAAAAAACTTGCATTTGCTGAAGCAGTAATCCTATTTTATCTTACTTCTACAAGTTTTTGAGCTCTATTAGCGTGATATGTTTCATGGGACTCATACCTGAGCGCTCTGTATTGCAAGTGCAATGCTGTACCAGGTGAGCTACTGAGAAAGTTTACTACATCAGAAAAACCATACATATGGAACTGGTTAAGTGAAGCAAAAGTCAAAATGTATTAGTTTACAAGTCACAAGCAATGGTAAAAGTGTTTTTTATGGCATAACATAGTATTGTGTGAGGAGCCTTACAAAAATAAGCCTTTATTAATAAAAAATCTGTTCCTGCAATCATAGTTTGTGTGAACCGAAATAAAAGTTATTGGTATTTTACTGCCTCTAGTGTTCATTTCATCTGGAAACTGCAGTGAATTAAATGTAAATGTAAAGGTATGTTTTTGCAGTTTTGCAAAAATGTAGGTATAGAGGCATGTTTTTTCCAGTGAACCTGTGTTGTTTTATATATAAAAAGAGATCAATTATAATTCTGCATTACTCCCAAACACCAAGCTGTGAGGCCAGCACCTCAAAACACTTAAGTGTGTAATATGCTAATAATCATCAAAGCGCTCTGTGGACACTAAACAGCTTGCTGAATGCAAATTACGCATATTTATTCTAATCTTAAGTTGTGGTGTTAATTATCTAGGTCTGACAGGACCTGAACGTCTAAACAGTATGCTTGCGTGCCTTCATCGACCGCTCACTAAGAGCTGCTGGTCATCTGGGCAGGTTAGTAGGTGCTGCTGTCAGTTATTCCAAGAGATAGAGGTCCACAGTTGATTACAGTACATCCCCCCTACACAAACATACACACTCTCTCTGTGAGGCTGCATGTAACACATGGCCCTTTAGTAGTGTACTAAGAGCCTCTCCATCTCCCATTATGGCTCTGGCTGGCACACATTATTTGCCAACTCACGCTTCTCTAAAAATACCCCGCACTGACCAAGCAGGGCACTCGCTAGGGATACATCAACAAGTATAAACAAGTCAAAAAGCCTTTTTTAAATGCTGCCCCCAATGAGAGAGACAAGCAAGGGAGCACTGTTTACTTAGCAAATTAGTTTGCAAGCTAATGGGTAGCTACCCACTAAGCCACCCTAGTAAATGATATAAAGCCATAAGTGGCTCTCAGAGCTTTCGAGTGAGAGATAGTAGAGTCC
>JADLZN010010766.1:2500-228295 GCA_018155175.1 Sinocyclocheilus anophthalmus
GGGGTATTGGGTCAGCTATAGATTTAACATTGGTTTCTGAAGATATAGCAAGTAAATGTGTATGGAATGTTTGGGAAGATAATAATATGGGTAGTGATCACCATATAATTTTATGTAAGGTAGGGATGAGTGTAATGGAACATAATGTGATTTTAGCTCCAAGATGGAGATTTAATAAAGCAAACTGGGAAGCATATACGTATTTAAGTGAGGTAGAACTAACAGCAGTAGAAATAAATATGATGGAAGACATAGATGAATGTAATGGGAAAATATGTAAAGTATTGTATGATGTAACTAATAATATTATAGGGAAAAAGGGACAATGTAAAAAGAGGAAAGCAGTTCCTTGGTGTAATGTGGTACATAATAGGAATAAAGCATTCAGAAAAATCAAAAAGACTAATTTATTTGAAGATTTTATTAAATATAAGAAAGCGCAAGGTGAGGTAAGAAGAATAGTCCGAGCAGCTAAAAAGAAGTACTGGAAAGATTGGTGCAATTCAATAGGAGAAGATATTGACATAAGTGAAGTATGGGGATCAATTAGGAAAATGGGAGGAATTTATAGAAATCAAACTCTTCCAGTTTTAAAAACTGATGAAGGAAGAATAGCTGTGTCAGATAATGAAAAAGCTGAAATGCTGGCTAAAGTATTTGTTAAAGTCCATAGTGATGATAATGTATCAGAGGATATTAAAAAGTGTAGAATCCAGAACAAGAATCTGCACCCAGATGTGATGATGAAAAGAAGTCCTTCTGGAGATACTTTAGACGCAGAATTTACTATGTATGAATTAAAGATGGCTCTGGGGGGAGTTAAACATACATCTCCTGGAAGAGATGATATATGTTATGTAATGATTCAACATTTATCAGATAGATCCTTAAAAATTATTTTAAATCTTTTTAACAAGGTATGGAATGCAGGAAAAGATTCCTTCTCGTGGAAACATGGAATAATAGTACCAGTAGGCAAACCTGGAAAGGACAAATCCAATCCAATTAATTATAGGCCAATTGCATTAACTTCTAATTTATGTAAACTGATGGAAAAAAAAATTATCATACATAGACTAAATTATATATTGGAAATAAAAGGTAATATCGCCATATCAGAGTGGATTTAGGGCTGGTCAGAATACAATAGATGCTGTTTTAAGCCTAGAAGCCGATATCAGGAAAGCTCAGACAAATAAAGAAGTATTGGTGGGGGTTTTATTTGATACTGAGAAAGCCTATGATATGCTTTGGAAAGAGGGACTTTTAATAAAACTTAAATGTATGGGAATTGGAGGAAAGTTATATAACTGGATTATGGATTTCCTTCTTGAAAGAACAATACAGGATAGGAGTAGAGTATTCTGAGACATACACAATAGACAATGGAACTCCTCAAGGAAGTGTATGCAGCCCAATATTTTTAATATTATGATTAATGATATTTTTAGTAATTTTAAAGGTGATATTGGAAGGGCATTATTTGCTGATGACGGGGCAATATGGAAAAGAGGACGTAATATTGCATGTGTGTCTCAAAAATTACAAAAAGCAGTAGATAAAGTGGAGGTATGGGCAAATAATTGGAGCTTCAGATTATCTGTGGCTAAAACTCAAGTTATATGTTTCACAAAAGGGAAAAATGTTCCAACGGTTAAGTTGAAGTTGTACAAACAGGAGCTGGAGCAAGTCTCAGTAGTTAAATATCTCGGATGGAATCTAGATTGACATTTGCAATGCACATTAAAAAACTGATTAAGAAATGTAAAACAGGAGTAAATATCTTACGATGTCTATCTGGGGTAGAATGGGGAGCTTGTAGATTGTCATTGAAAATAATTTATTGTACATTAATCAGACCAAGTTTAGATTATGGAAGTATTATTTACGGATTTGCATCTAAAACCACACTCAAAAAGATTGAAACTATACAGAATCAAGCTCTTAGAATATGTTGTGGTGCGTTCAAAACATCTCCCATTGCAGCCATGCAGGTAGAAGTTGGGGAAGCTCCTTTATTCCTTCGTAGGTATAAAATAATGAATTATTGGGTTAACTTAAAAGGACATAAAGAGAGTCATCCAGTAAAGGGTGTGATTGAAGAATGCTGGGAGCATGGAAACACAAATATTAAAAGCTTTGGATGGATTGCTAAAAGGGAAGCGCAAGTTGTTGGTATTGCAGACTGTGATGTTAGCCCTACTGTGATATTGTCCCGTATACCACCGTGGATGTTTCCTATGCCAATAGTCGATTTTCAAATACAAAAAAAAATGTAGAAGCGAAAGAAATCCCTAAGAACATTATTGCACAGCAGTATTTAGATCAGACTTATCCATCGTGGTTACATATATTTATACTGATGGTTCTAAAGACCCTATCTCTGGCAGAACAGCTGCTGAAGTATTTATTCCAAAGTTTCAAACTAGTATTAAGAAAAGAATAACTGATCATGTATCCGTGTATACAGCAGAATTAATTGCCATGGTGGTAGCACTCCAGTGGGTAGAGGAAGTAAAACCAAGATTAGTAGTAATATGTTCTGACTCTTATGCAGCAATATTGAGCCTTGCAAGTGGAGTAAAAACATCAAGGCAAGACATTATTTATGAGATTCTTGCAAGTTTATTAAAAATAAGTAATATAAGCTTAATACAGTTTTTGTGGGTTCCCGCTCATGTGGGAGTGGAGGCTAATGAAGTGGTTGATAAGCTTGCTAAGCAAGCTCTTATACACTCAGAAATAGATATTCAAGTGACTCTTAGCAAAAATGAGGTTAAAGGGAAAATTAAAGAATTAATAAACAAAAAATGGCAAGAAGTATGTAACTGTGAAAGCAAGGGCAGATAAATGTATAATATTCAGCAGCAAGTAGGAAATGGAAGAAGTATTTTTAGGAATAGGAAAGAAGATACAATTATTTCTCGCATCCGAATAGGGCATACTAGATTAAATCACTCTCTGTTTAATATAGGAAAACATGAAACAGGTCAATGTATTTTTTGTAATCAGGCAGAAACAATAGATAACAATATTTTAATAAAATGTAAAAAATATGAAAAAGAAAGGTTAAAACTCATTAAGGAAGTAAGAAACATGGGTGTTGAATCATTTAATTTGTCAAATCTCTTGAAAGAGCATGCAGAACAAGGTAAAATATATGGTGCTATTGTTAAATACTTTAAAGAAATAGGATTAGTCAGGAGAATTTAGGAAAGGGTTTTTTTTTTTTATTATTATAGTTTTGTATGTTATTTTTTTATATTAAACATATATATATATATGTATATGTGTATATTGCTTATTAGTGCTCCACACTCCAGTTCAGTTGGTGGCGGTAAATGCACCAGAAGTTGGTTTGCCATCCGCCATAAAACGTTACTAGAAGAAGAAGAAGAAGAAGTCGGTATCTTAACCAGATACAGAAAGATGGTCACCAGCTGATGTGAGTAACAGAGTTTCTAGATTTATACGTTGTTTGTCCGAGTCATTATAGAACGATGAACACTATTAACAGCAATTATATGCAATCAAACTTATAGCAGAATGTGGTAGTTGTTGTTTCAGGGTTGGCATCTTCTGAGGTCCTCTGAGGGGTTGCATCATATCTTCTCAGGTGTTCTGGATCAAGACTGAAGCTTGTGTAAATCATAGTTACCACAGGATGTCAATCCCGTGGCAAAAAACAAATAGAGACATAATTAGCGCAGCTGCTGTTCCAACCAAGCAAAATTGATTTGTTTAACCCAAACTAAAGAATAATAATAATGTGCATTTGATTAGATATAACTGCAGTACAAGATTATGAGATGCATTATTTGAATGCTTGGCCAAAGAGATGTGTCTTTAATCTAGATTTAAACAGAGAGAGTGTGTCTGAACCCCGAACGTTATCAGGAAGGCTATTCCAGAGTTTGGGATCCAAATGCAAAAAAGCTCTACCTACTTTAGTGGACTATCCTAGGTACTACCAAAAATCCAGAGATTTGCGACCTTAGGGAGCGTGATGGATTGAAGCGTGGTAGAAGACTAGTTAGGTACGAAGGAGCTAACCCATTAAGGGCCTTATAATACAAGTAATAATATTTTGTAACTGATACGGAACTTAATAGGTAGCCAGTGCAGAGACTGTAAAATTGGGTCAATATGATCATATTTTCTTGACCTGGTAAGGACTCTAGCGCTGCATTTTGGACTACCTGTAGCTAGTTTATTAAAGATGCAGGACAACCACCCAGCAGTGCATTACAATAGTCCAGTCTAGAGGCATGAATGCATGATAGCTGTTCTGCTTTACATCAGAAACAGGGATCATGTTTCGTAACTTGCAATGTTTCTAAGATGGAAGAATGCGTTTTTTTTGTAACATGGGAAAGATGATTTTCAAAAGACAAGTTGCTATAACACCCAGATTTTTGACTGTAGAGGAAGTAACCGGACATCCGTCTAGTTGCAAATTGTAATAAGAGATTCGGTGTACTGTCTTTTTGTCCAATAAGTAATATCTCAGTCTTATCTGAATTTAATAGGAGAAACTTATGTTTGTCAGTTTTACCAGTTAGCTTAGATAATTTAGAAGTTTTATCTGGTCTTGTTGAAATATATAGTATCATCGGCATAGCAGTGGAAACTAATTTCATGTTTTCTAATAATGTTGCCAAGTGGCAACATGTATATTGAAAATAGCAGTGGACCTAGGACAGATCCTTGTGGCACCAAATGTTTTACTGGTGATAATTGCGATGACTACACTTTTTAAATGAACAAGGTGGTAGCGATCGGATGGGTAGGATCTAAACCATCTTAAAGCCTGCCCTTGAATACCTGTAGAGTTTGGTAATCGATCTATGAGTATGTCATGAACTATAGTATCGAACGCAGCACTAAGAACAAGTAAAACTAGCAATGAGACACAGACACAGGTCTGACGCAAGAAGCAAGTCATTTGTAATTTTAACAAGTGCAGTTTCTGTGCTATGGTGGGGCCTGAACCTGACTGAAAGTATCTATTAGATCTTTTTGTTGCAGGAAGGAAGCAACAGGTCTCACCCCTATTCGTCACATACTGCTGTTTGGTCATTTCCCCCTCACGTCCATAAGCAGACGTTGAGGGTACCCCCTATTCGTAGCTTGACAACGTAGAGGGTCGTCCGATAGATTTGAGTGCAAATCCCTCATCTTTGGATTGACGAAATGGGGTTATCCATCCAGCGGTTTGCCTGCGCTGGAAAGTATGGTTTCAGGCGATTTAATTTTATGCTGCAAATGTGTATTTTTCAGTAGCGTGCGGCGCATATAGCCTACTGTTACAATCATTGGTGCGGTGACCATACATTTTCGTGGAGCAGAAACCCTTGTCTAAATCGGTATCACGACTTTTTTCTCTTTTTTAATATAATTTTGGGCTACATTAAAACGACAATTGCAGGACTGCATATTTGCTTTAGGCTTAAAACATGCCTTAATTTAGGTGGGATATTTTACAATTGTCGATGGGATTTCAATTTGCAATGGCTTATAGTGAGCCTACAACTTTGCTTTTTTTGTGACCAAAAAAAAAAAGATTAGCCTACTTTTATAGAACTTTCATCTCAATACTGATTATGAAGTTGTGATAAATTAAATAGCATACTGCAGAAATGTTTATATTGCTTAATATGGACATATCCTTTGGCAAAGATGCATTCTGGGAAGTGATGTGTTTAAATGTAATGGCTACATATACCCGTGTTTCATTAAGTTAGACATTTATGCTGACCCCTTTAAAATTGAGCAAGGATATAAAATATTAAGACTGTACTTTTTCATTATGATTGATATTTCGGCGCAATTTTGTGCAACACGTGACTGTGTGCGACCATCGCAGAAACCATTGCCCAGCACGATTCCACCACGGCAAGCCGCTTACAACAGTCTAATAAGCAAGAGAAATGAAGAAGCGTTTACACGTCCAAAATTAATAAAATTACGAGTTTTTAAAAAAAAAAAAAAAAAGTTGTAGCCTATATATATATATATAACATTAAAGTTCGGCCAAGGCCAAGTTATACAAGTACCTGATCATGTTATTCCTGTGTTTATCCATTTGAATTAAGGCAGAACCAGGATGTATTCCAAATATCATGATAGAACCCTTGCTCACACAATGACTTTTTTTAAAATCATTCATTTTTTTGATATTGTGATTGCATGAATGAGCAAGAGCAGCATTTACTTAACTTCTTAGCCTAGTAGTTATTCATATTGTAATATGTAATTTGGCGATCTATTCTTTTTTGATTTGTTCTTCTCTTTCTCTGCAGGTTCCTTAATCCCTGTCCTTTTAAAAAAACAGCACCTCATTACATCGAAAAAAAGGCACTTTTAAGAGCCACATTTGTCTTGTATCTTGTTACTCTCTCTACTGTTGTATTGTGTTCTCTCTCTCTCTTGCTGTCTTACTGTCTTCCCTCCCCTCTGAGTGGGGTTTTGGTTTGTTTTTGTCTTTTTTTTTTTTGTCCCTGTGTGTTTATAGTGTTTATATTTTGTGCCATGTCTGATCCTGAGATGGACCATCTCCTGAATGAGATGAGTGACCTTGTCGATCAAGCTGAACATCAAGCTCACCTCCAACAGCTCATTAGCATGCCCAGGAAGCAGAACCATCCATCAGTCAGCCTTCCACCGGTAATCCATCCACCAGCCGGCCATCAAACAGCAAGCAAGATGTTAGGTGGATTAAGAGGGACAGTGATGGAAACATTATTTACGGCAGGCTCAGATCATCCCGGAAACAAGCAGATACGATTTTTTTTACATTAATGTTAATTAAAATGTAGACTCCAGATCTAGTATTGCATCTTGGAATGGTATACAACATGATCACAAGTCATGGGTCTGAATTAGAACATATCTGAGGTTATTGCCTAGCATCAGGTTAAGTGTCATTGAGTGTAAAAAGCAACAGCTTTTTTGCTACAGCAGGTCCCAGTCACAACCAGAGTCGAAAGACTGGTGTCTCTCATATCAGGGCTCCGGAAACCAGTGCGGAAATGACCAGTGACTTTCCTTCCGTTACTGCAGGTGTGTTATTTATTTTGACTTCACTGGTTCAAAACAGTATGTTCATTTATTATAAAATGGCCATTGTTCAATGCTATTCTCTTTTGTTATAATAAACTACTGTTTTAAAATATTTTGCATTGTTTTAACAGTCCTTCCTTCAAGAGCTTAAAGGCTCACTGGGTGAGGACATACATGAGGATGAAACGGCACTTCAAGCCTCAACAGACTGGTCGACCCGAAAGAGCCTCATATCAGGGTGGTGGGAGAAAGAGACCCCGACTGGTCAACACCATGGTGGCTCGACAACATCCGGCAACTCTGATCTGCCAACATTGTGGAAATGGTCCAGCCGGTTATCCGTTGTTGTGACTGCCGACCACACCCATTCCTCTGTGGCCAGTGTGATGTCAGGGTCCACCGAGGTCAAGTGTTCCACAACAGGGATTCGATGACACATGCATTTTTTCATCCATTGCCTCCCACAACTTGTGTTGTGGAGAGGGTTCTAACCCAGTGTGGTAAGTTGTAGTTTTTAAAAGTCACATTCTTAGACTTGCCTGAAAAACTGATAGGTCGATGAAGCCGTCAAGTACATCTTGTTTAAATAGTTGCCAGTAAATAAATGTTATTCTTTAATTCTTATCCATGTGTTTTTTTTTTCTTTCTTTTTCAAGAGCGTCTTGTACCTTTGGAGATGCCAGAGACAATATGCGGTTGTCTACGAGTATCGTCCAGTGTCATCGCAGGACAGTCCATAGTTGTGGTTGCAATGAATGGTAAGAAGAACTTTATGGGTTTGGGTGGGAGTCACTTCTGTAGAAGTGTCTGCAGAATTTCACCCACAGCTATTTGCTGATCACACCTCGTATATACTCCCTCTCACTTTGTCACAATTATGCACATATACGAATCATGAATGTTACATTCATACATGTTACATTGTGCAAGAAATTCTTTATCATGGCTGGAAATCCAGAGGTGTCAAAAGGTTGTGTGTTGATTAGATTGGCTGGGCCCACCTATGTGGAGGAAAACGATTAACCTTTGTTTGAATGGGGATAGTTAATTTGCCTGACAAAAGTGACTTCCAATAGAGTGCCTTACAAAATGTTTGTAGAAGTGTCCTCCTGATCCATCCTTAGTCAAAGGTTCCCATATCAGTTGTCAGAATGACACAGTTTGGTCTGTCAGACTTAACTTTGTATATATTTCCTTCTTTTTCCAGGGTGATATGATCTCAGATTGCCTCAGATTAGATGCAAAGCATGTGAAGCCACTTGGAGTCCTGGAGTGGATGACCTGATCCTTAGTGACTACTGGCCTGCCACTTCTCAATACTCAACTGTGTACGCAACAGATGTCTTTTTTTCTTTTGAAGAGCTGAAGATGGCAGCACCAGGGATGTCTAGCCAAGCATTCCTTAGAATGCTGGATCAACGCACTGTTCGCTTTGGCCGTGTAAGTATTTGTAGTAATAATTGCGTAACTCCATAAATAATACTATGAGGGCATGATGATTATGATAGTACACATGAACATTTGCACTGTTTAGGAAAAAAAGTTGTGTTAAATTTAGACCCTTTATAAACAACCATAAACTCATGTTCTCTCATCAGCACTAAGCTACAGCACTGAGAGAACTAAGGACCACTTTGACTGCCCAGCGTGCAGCCCAGACATGCTTGATGGAAACCATAAGCACTACAGATTCAAGAGTGCAGCAAGGTACTGTGTGCATTGACTGTCCATTACTTTGAAAGTAACTGCTGTGAATTGAAAATCATATGAATATTTAAAGTTAATATGTATCTCTTTTATTTAGATCGGAGGAAAAAGCCATCTTTGATGGCGTGTTCATCGCGAATGATGATGATGACGTCGCAAGATTCGTGGACTGTCCATACATCAACCAATCATGTAAACTTGCACAACTTCACTATATTTACCTATAAAACACCACGTCCTACAGAGGACTTTGTTTGGACTGTTAACCATCTTCCATGTTTTAGGTCTCTGGAAGAGGTGTCTGTGGAGGGCAATGGTCAGCGGCGCGTGAAACGTCTCAGAAGTCCTCAGGAAAAACAGACGAGGAGGGCCTGGAACTCGCTGTATGTCGTCATGGGGTTCTCCTTCGTGCCCTCAATATGTTCAGGGGGGAGATTTGCCTACCCCCTGTACCTCCAAAAGCAAATGGCCTGTAAGCCAGTTACATTTTTTGCAATGGATGTGGCATGCAAGAACTGGCCTTACCTCCAGAGTGACACAGAAATGCCCTGAGCTTCAGGATCTCCTGACCATGAGGCCATTTCTTTGTGTTTTTCATGCCAAAGCTCATATTTCAAATGTGAGGTAAGAAAAAATGATTGTCCATGACATTTTCTTTCCCTGAAATCCTGCATAAGATTGTTGCCACTTAGGTTTAGTTTTTTTGTTTTCTTATTTAAAGGTAAAATGGAGTGGAGCATATCAGGAGGGGGCTGGTTCGACTCTTGGGGAAGAGGTGGAGCAGTGCAACGCCTTCCCCTTGAGGATTGCTGTTACGACAGCACGTCAAAAGCAGGTAAGGTAACCAGTAAATTGATCCTGATGACATGGGTGAGACACTTGCTCATGCATATATGCTGACTCTGAAAATATAAAGCTCAGAATATTCAACACAAACGGATGGATCGATTACAATACCATCATCCTATTTTATTTGACGTGAGGATAATAAGGAAGGGCAGTGCGATATAAAAAATACACATCAGAGTACCATTCACCTACTGTCCTGCCATAGTGCTCTATGCCATTTAAATACTGTCCTGCACCACTGTTTCATGCTATTTCTTCACTATCCTGTGCTATTTACCTAACCCTTTCATGGGACAGTAATCAAATGGCACAAGACAGCAGATTGGTACCATAGTACTGTACTGTAAGTTATTATCTCTGAAAAGTTTGTAATTCAAGTCTGCACAGTTTCTTCTGCTACTGGAAAGAAGGGTGATAATCTCATATTTTTTATTTTTGCAGGACGCATAGACATGGTGACGATCATGGCCATGCGCTGGAACCAACAAAAGTTTGACAACTTGGCTTCTACCCTTGCCCGCCGATATCGGAACGTAAAGACACCAGTTTTCCCTTATGCAAAATGCATAGCGATATTGTAAAAAAGTGGCATATATCACAA
Organism: Sinocyclocheilus anophthalmus; assembly: GCA_018155175.1. Classification (NCBI taxonomy): domain Eukaryota; kingdom Metazoa; phylum Chordata; class Actinopteri; order Cypriniformes; family Cyprinidae; genus Sinocyclocheilus; species Sinocyclocheilus anophthalmus. Next base: position 12,720 of record JADLZN010010766.1, read on the forward strand.
AAATATAGAGAACACTTGCCCAGATATTCTTCAATATATATAAAATATACGGACGGTTGCATGTGTAGTGTCAATTGTATTTTTTTTTAGTGTCTTCATATAAAATATGAAATGTTCACACCACATATATTGAGTCCACGTGTATATATAAGAATATACTGTATATTTAATTAGTGTTGTATGTGGTTTTCTAATAGTGAAGGTACTTCACAATCCTTATCAACAATAGTCAAAGTGGTAGGCGTTTCCCCTCATTGTCATTTATGTTTGAAGGCCACAATAGCCCTGCAATGCCAGTTGCATAACCTGGAGGCCATGAAAACGGAAATGGACATCTCGGACAATCAACAGGAGAGGTGGATCATTGATATCAATGAGTGGGCAGAAGGTAGGATATACTGTTTGATGTGGTGCTTGATGTATCACTTCTGACTTATCTTGGCTGCAATTCCAAAGAGGCTCATTGTAATCGTAGTCAAAGAGCACATACTGTGATTGCTGATGACGTGTGGACAAGATTATCCCCATGGGGACAATAAAGAACCTAACTATACTCAACCTTAGCTACAAGTGTAGCCTCTCAGTTACAGAGAAATATGAAAAGATTGAGGCTTTATTTTGCTCATACACCAGAAATAATATTTTTTCATGGAATCAAGAAGCATATTTCTTATCTCTTCATTTCTTCCTCTCAGCAACAACATCCCCAAATGATGGTGATGTTGCCGCTGTTGCCAGCCGAATTGAGGAGCTGGTGGCAAGTGTTAAGAGGAGGTCCCAGCGTCTTTATAAGGATAGTGACGGATGCAAAGGACGTGCCCGAATCCGCCGAAAGATCAGGGAGGAAAAAAAATCTTAAATTCTGTAGTGGAAAAGTATAACACCTTGGTTCCTAATGCAGAAAAACTGACATTGGACACCATTCTATCTTTGTTTGGCCATGGCAGCTTACACACGGTGGTATGTACACAATTCCGTTGACTATGTGAAATAGTCACATAGTGGGACAAAATCTGTCATGCCTCGATTGTAACCCCAGAAAATCTTTAAATACTAATCTTAAATACAACCGACTTATGTTTCATCTATGTATTCCAGACTCTGTAGATCTAAGGACAAAGAGGAAGGCGTTTGACATTGTGATGGCAGTAAGCAGACTTGAGGAGGAGAAGAGGATTCTTATTGCAGAGATGAACAAGCATTGGAAGTCTCTTTGCACCCGTGCAGACACCCTGAAGCAGATGTCATCCCAGCTTTCTAATGTGACATCAGGTATGTATTTGTTATACTTGGCATACATTACAATATTTCTGAATATTTCTAATTAATAAAGGCTCAATGTGTTTTAACATGTAAGGTGAGACGTGGGGCCTGCTTCAAGATGGTATCCGAGGTCTACAGAGCTTGACGATGAAGAACAAGCAAGCAACAGCCTGACAAAGCATGCAAAGAAATGTTGTTCAAGTTCTGACTGAAACGGAAATTAACTTTGATAGTGATTCTGAGGAATACCATACCAGTAGTGACTCTGAGCAAGATTAAACATGGCCAGAGTCCTTTTTTTTATGCTGTTGTGTGCTGGGGAGGCAGCATTAAGAAGAGGGCCGCTGGGACAGGTTGGTAAGGAAAGCTGGCTCTGTGTTTGGCATGGAGCTGGAGTTAATCATTTAACAAACTGAGGATAATTTGCAGTAGTAGTCTTCTGTCATGCTCAACATTGAGGAGGTCCTTTGTCCCACATTTTTATGTGTCTGAGCTATGTTGTTTTTTGTGGTTGTATAAGCTAATAAATGCCTAAAATGTGGTGTCGTCTTAAGTACAGTGTCCGTACTAGGGGGAAGAAGACATTTCATCATGACAGTTTCCTTTATCTCCTAGATACATCTTACATGGATACACAGATAACATTTATTCACGAGATCATATGGTTTATATGTATTTCTTTTAATGTTATTATTTCTGTCTTATTGCCAGAAGCTGGATTGCTTTTGTTTATTGATATTTTTAAAACTATAATGCTACATCTATCAACATTTATTTAGATGTTATCATGGTATTCATTACATTATTTTAATAATATAATTTCAGTCTTATTATTGGTGAAACATTACAGTATGCTGTAAGACAGAACACTACAATGTGGGCCGAGCGGGTCACATGCGAATCCCATATCCCGCAATGCAGGTCAGGGGGTCTTTAACGCCAGCATAGCTTTAATGTACATATTTAATCAGTGGTTTTGTCACCAGCAACAACACTGTTCAGTTTTGAACTTTTTGAGTGTAGTTGAAGCCCATTCACAGCAGACAGCAGAAAAACAGAGGAGCCGAACTCCACCCACCCAGCCCGGAAGAACTACAAGTAACACTAGCTTTGTAACTGTTCTGTGGTGTGTCTCTAGTGGAAGTTGTAGTTTTAAAATATAGTGCTATATTTCTCATAAGTAGAAGTTGGCAGTGTAGAATTTTGGATATACCCTGTTTTTGTGGGGGGGGATGGGGAACGCACTGGTGTCGTCAGATTTTAAAAATTGAATCGTTAAATAGGTCAAAATAGCTTATTACCATATTTGACAGTGTTTACAGTGGTTAAACATTGGAGACCATATCTGCATGACAGCTAAGGTCCAGAGCTTTCTATAACAGCTGGTCCTATGTGTGTAGCACCTTCTGTTGCTCAATGACAAGCCTTCAAACATGTACTGGGTTCAAGGTTCAGAGCAGAGGTCAATTCAAATCAGGAGTAATGTATCCTCTTCAGACTGACATATGTTACTGTCGAGGTTGAGACCTTTCCAATGATGTGCTTGCTATAGTCCTACGACAACGTTTTAATTTTTACATATCATGAAGACCACTTTGCAGGCGATAGCCTCCTTTATTGTCCCCAGAGGGATATATTTGCCTTGAGTTCAAATGCTTCACACATAAAACTTAACATATTATTTTATCATACATCCGACATATACTTACAATAAAAAAACAACATAAACAAAGTGACATGTAGCCAGACTGAAGCACATCAAAGCCACAGTCTATTGCTCATCTTTCAACCTACTATATGCATTATATCATGAAGCTATTGCACAACCGCTGCAGCCTCAAGCAACACTATTTAAATTTTTAATTGAGGTAGGTTTAAATTAGGCCTATAGTTTAGAAATATTTAGTTTACATTGGGGTCCCCTATATCTTATGCCTGAGGATAAGAGCTCATACTTGGCATGGAGAATAAAGATAGTTAGAATAAGTGGGGACTGAGTGCATTTCATGAATAATGCAACATTTTCCTGACAATTAAGACCAGAGGCCTTTGATCATGAAGACATTGGCCAGATTAAACAGCACATCCGGCCACATGTGGCCCACCTTGCACAGCCAGGCCTTAGATTTCCTACCACTGTCATAGGCCTTAGTAAACCGCCCACAGTCAAGTCATTCCAGGGTGACCAGATTGATGTCCTCAGTGTCCTGGCACGTTCCCTATTGTCAGGGAAACATAGGAAACCTACCTCTCTCCCTGGTTTTATGACAAGAAAACATTAGACTTTTAAATTATATTGATGGCCAAGCTGGAATTGTTCCTGGCTTTAACGATTTCTCAGGCTCATGTCTCCGGTCTTTCTGATCTCTGAAGTCTGATCACCTTATGTCATGCACATACTGTATGTTGATTGTTGACACAGAGGATGAGGAAATTATTTGTGAAATTTGACACCAATCTGTCTTAGTATGAGGCAAAGGATATGAAAAAATGGCCTGAGTGGCACTTCAGACGCTGTGTGATTTCAATTCACTTTCATATTTTTTGTCATAGTTCTTTCCTGACCTGAAAAATCATTGCTGACCCATGTACCATTGATGAAAATTGATAAATGTGCCTCTTCTCTTCATTGGGAATGTTTGAAATGTCTTAAGAACTCTCATAATTGTTCTGAACAGACAACCATGATAACAAAAACAAACAGTGTTGTGTGCTAGCGATCAGAGGTAAAAAAGGATGCAGTCTTTCAGTAATACATCCTGATGCGGGAGGCATCTGTCACCAGGGATAGGGGCCCATTTACTTTGCTCCAAAATTGCCATCAATACTGACTAAAATTTTCATGATCAGTTAGTATAATGCCAATTTGGTACTTGTTCTGGTTGCCTTGGCTTTTGGCTTGCTTAGTTTGGCTTGCTAATCTGCCTTAAGTTGGACGAGGATGTAATTTTCTTCTAGAAAGAAACTTTGTTGTATTATTTTCATGTTATCACTGTGAAGCTGCTTTGATACAATCTGTATTGTAAAAAGTGCTATATAAATAAAGGTGACTTGACTTGACTGTCACTACATGCAACTTTCCGCTATCTCACTTTTCCCATCAAATACAGCACAAAGTCATGACACATTAATTATTCAGTGCAGTCAATGATTGACAGACAAATCATAAAATGTAAAAATAGTGAATTTAATTATTGACAAAAATATACAAAACAAATAGTACAACAGTATTGATCATCAGGCGAATTTGCTGCCCGGCTCCCAGGTGTCCTCCCAGACTCTGCCACTGTAAACAGTCCACAAGTCATCTTACACACAGCATATACAGTACAGCCTACAGCTCACAACTAGTCTTCTGGCTCAAGTTTGAAGATATGTCATCTGAAGCCGAAAAAATAAAGGTTTACCCTTTTTCTGCTGGATAATTTATTTTGGTTTATTTTATATGGCGTTTGTCAAGCAGCAGTCATTTTGTTCCAAGTGAAAACTACTGGACTCAGTCGCTTGGACACAGTCATCCCGTCGAAGTTCTGCATCGGGTTAACCGTGTCGCTATGCAAATACTCACCACAACGGGATGGGCACAGAAATGATGTGGTTAAAGGCCGCAGAGGGGGTCAGCAAAGACGCAATGGCACAACAAAGGCATCTGCGTCGCATCTACATGTAACTATGAATTGGGCTTAAGACCCCATAAGAGCTGAAGTGGACTAGAAAGTGATCTGCATCATCTTTAAGTGAACTCATAATGTGAACACAAAGAGACAAGAGTTGTTTTTGGTTCAGTCCACCTCACAGGCCATTTTAATTGGACTACATTTGGTTCATAATGGGAGGTTTCACTTTGTAAAAATAACTGCTGTTTGGCAAACACCGTATAAAATAACCCAAATAAACAAAATAGAATTAGCAAATGCACTTAGCAAACAGGTTAGAATGTATTTGCTTCAGATGTCAGATGACCAGACTTGAGCCAGATGACTACTTGAAGGCTGGTGTGCACATGTTCTCATGTGGTCTCAGTTCAGTTCACTTTAAAAGGGATCCGAGTATGCTTAGATAGTTCCTTGTGCTCAAAACAATTATCAGTCCCACTTTCACTTTCACTTCAAAGTTCACTTTGAAGGCTGAAAGGGACCAGGTTTTAAAACACTAAGACTGTGTGTAGCTATGGATTCAATTACATCAGCCATCACTTACCAGGAAGAGCAAGGTAGCCAGCGCACTTTGACCTCTGCTGCCTTCCCCTGCAGAAACGCACACACACTCACAAAACGCGCGCACAAACGGCATGCACACCACACACACACTCAGCGCGCACACACACACACACACAGGGGACACACACACTTAATCAGTTTAGTGAAGTTACTGTAATGATTTTACCATTCAAATAATGATGTTTTTACTTAGCTCTCTATCCACCTTTTTCCTGGGGGCGCTGCTGTAAAAACGATTATGGGTATAACTTCCGCCGGAAGTAGTAGCAGCATTGACTGAGTTGCGCCGACGGTGAAATGTTTTGTTTATGTGCGGTTTGTTTTACAGGCGGGAATATATTAAAATGGCATTATAAAGCTCTGGAACAACCTGTGCTGTCCGTGGATGCACTAGACAAAGCTTAATTTGTGACTTAAAGAACAGTGCTATATACACAAACCTAAAGTTAGAGCGGAATGCACTTGCGACAGAAGGTACAGTTTTCATCGCCTTCCTGTAGAAGACGAAGCTAAGCGAAACTGGCTCACAAATCTGAACTTAAAGAAGCCCCCAAAACGCTTTACGAATGCTCTTTTCACTTTGTGGGAAAAAAACCGACAGAGGACAACCCATACCCTACTCTTTTCCTCGGTTATGAGAAGCCTCCGGAAAAGAGACGCCGACACCTCAAGGGGGGATGACAGTTCATTCTCAACAGGGAACTTTACTCACTAAGCGTTACACACATTTCTGCGTTTGACTGGAAAACATGAATAATAGAAAAGGGTCGTTTATGCTTGCTGGCTAGCTAGCTAGCTTATCACAAATGTGCATGATTTTATTGCTCATTTCTGCAGTACTCATTCTTTTCATACTGTATTGTAAAGTGACTACCAAATTAGTTTTATCTATCAGTTACATGTATTCATTTAAATTACACGCATTATGCGTTTGTAGCATGCATTTTTTTTCTGTGTTTTGCTAATTTAATATAGTGTGCCATCCTAACACCACACATTACTCAAATGTATCTTATGGTAAAATATATTACACATAAATGACTAATTCCTGTGATAATTTGCGTAGCTATTAGTAATTTATGTGTTATATATATTACAAAGACAAAGCCAGAAATGTATTTAAGGTTATAAATAATTTTTCCTAAAATACATTTCTGACTTTTTCTTATTTTGTTTAAACAACCACAGCAACAACTCTTATTGAATTCTCAGTGTGCAATTGTTCTGTTACCTGTAGGTGAGCTTGATACCATGGATGTGGAACAAAATCCTACTTCCCTCTGTGATGCCCAAACGCAGTGGTCCGATCCATGGATGGAGGACCACACTTATTCGAAAGGACCCACCATCCCATGTGGCTTAACACTCGCACCACCCCCTGAGTTACAGCCAGCTGCAAGTTGTACATTGACAAACAATGCAGACTGTTTGTTGTACACAGGTATTCCACTTCTTGAGTTCCACACTCTTGTATCCTGCCTGCAAGGTTTTGCCCCTACTTCATCTGCAATGCCTGTTGCAGACCAAATCCTGATGACACTTATGAAACTCAGACAGAACTTTGTCATTGCTGACTTGGCAAAACGCTTTGGCAAGTCACATGGTCAAGTCAGCAAAACGGTGAAATTTTGGATAGATGTTTTGTACAAGCATACCAAGGATCTTATTCCATGGCTGCCCCGTGAAACCATCAAGGCCACTCTGCCAGAGGCTTTTAAAGATCAATTTCCAAACACTACTTGTATAATTGACTGCACAGAAACTGTTCTACAGAAGGCTAAAAATCTAGATTCAAGAAGTGAATCGTACAGTCACTATTATGCCAGTAATACTCTGAAGTATCTGGTAGCAACTTCTCCATCTGGATTAGTCATGTTTATTTCAGAGGCTTATGGTGGCAAATGTAGCGACAGGTACATTGCACAGAACTCAGGGTTTCTGGACTGCTTGAGGCCCGGAGATGAGGTGATGGCGGACCGTGGATTCACGATCAGGGACTTCTTGGAGGAACGCAAGGTGAATTTAGTTATGCCAGCATTTACACGCAAACAGTGCCAGCTGACTAATGAGGAAGTCACCCACACGCGACGCATTGCTCATACCCGCATTCACATTGAACGGGCAATAAGGCGGCTAAAGGTGTGCAAGATTCTCTCACAGACTTGCCTATTAATTTGATAAAATACTGCGAATTTGTGCTGCTCTTGCAAATCTAAGAGGGGAGCTTATCTCAAGCACATAGATAAACATTTATCATCACTTAAACTGCATGTGCTTATAGTTTAATGTCATTAACAAGATACATGTTATTGATACGTTGTTTTTGTACACTATATAGACAGTAAAAATATTTACAGGATTCTTTCATGTATTTCATTCTCATGTTGCTTAAAAAATAAACTGATGAAACGTATTTACATTGTATTGGTATGTGTTGTATACTGTGTACCACATTCCTCACCCTCTACTTGTTTAAAAGCTGCAGGTATTTCTTGCACAGATTTATCTTCTTATCAGCAAAATCAACTAATGCTGGCAGCATGTGTAAAAAGTAAAATTTCTGTAGCTGTTGCACATGAGCTTCTTTTTCTCAAATGGAATGTCCATTTCTAGGTGCTCAGTTGATGTCCAGATGACCAGCCGGCAGCTCAGTAGACCCACACACATCATGGTCAACTGGACCTGAAGGAAGATGTCACACTTCAAAGTTCAATAATTTGATCAAATTTAATTGAATTTGGATTGCAAAAATGTGCTTACAGTTTAATTTATTTTACTAATGGTAATACTAATAATATAGTACAATCATCATCATCAATCCCACTTCATATTAGGTGTCTTTAACGACTATGTACATATGGGGAGAATTTTTATTTTTTTACCCTTTTTTATCTTTTTTACATTTGATGCCACCGAGGTGTGATTTGGGTAAGGCTGGCACATGTTCCATGGTATGGGTAGGTTTAAGGGGTATGGTTAGCAGTGTAATTTTAGATGTTTTATCATTTTGATGATAATTTTAGTTTTTACAGAGTGCATTGTATCAAATGATACATTTAAATATTAGTACATTATCGTTAAACACAGGCTATTTGAGAGACCTCATCATGTATCAGCTCTTTACATGTATTTACTGACCTTCCACATTACTGCAGCTGCGTGACTACATGAGCACCCTGCCGTCTGTATGACACCTGACGTAGACACTAAAACCCAAGCTTTATGGTGTGACACATTCAGGCTTTGACTCGGCTCTACATCAACTTTTAAGACCACAAAATCATTGCCCACATCCTTGAATAGCACACGACCTACTTTATTACTGTGGAGGTATTGGTAAGCCTCTGAGGTTTTCAAATTGCTCATTGCCTTATCGTCACAAGCAATCGAATCAACAAAGTAGCTAAAAATGCTACTGTACGTTATGCGTGGCCACTTTTTTAAATCGTCCTCCCATTCCTCTATTAAGGAAGGTACGGGTATGTTGATGTTGTCCTTTATAAATTCTGTCAGCGTGTGATTCCACATCTTACTATGAATGAGTAGCGACACTGACGGCAGCGAATGATTTTTTACGTCGTAACGGAAGTTCCACCCATAATTCGCGCAAAGCATCATGGGACGTAGGAAAAAGGTGGATAACGGTTAATCGAACGCACGCGCGTTGCCCTGGTCACGCGTCTGGCCCTAAGTTAACTTCCGGTCTGTGTTTGTTTATTGGTCAGACTCACTGTATATAATAATTATATAATATTATATAGTCATTATATATGGATCAGTGTTCTGCTAATGGGTCTAAGTAATTGGCGCCGATACAACCGCGTAAGTTAAGGTGATGAGTAGGACCGAAGTTGGGCTCAGCTGTTTGTGCTTAGAGCAACTGATCTCTGGAACAAACGCTGTCAAGAATACAAAGGTTCTGGTTTCCTAAAGACAGACGAGACGGCAGCAATTGATAACCGCTGTGCGAGAGGGAGTGGCTGACAGGCAAGAATCAGGTATGTAACACTCACTTCCGTTACAGGTTAATAAAACATGATAAGCGACATATATTAGCTGGCCCCCTCGACCAGTAACAAGAATGCCAATAGTTATGAATGAGCTACATATTGCGGACACACATAGATACGTGGATACAGTAATGTTTACACCTTAACGGTACCCTGCAGTAGTAGTGATTCGCTTTGGTTACGATTTGAACTATCACACAGGGTTAACAGTCGCATTCGGCTTGACTCCTGGGGACAACAAATTAATAACGCATTAGCTTTTCTAATGAGCTTTAAATTAATTAATCAAAAAGTATTACTACTATTATCACTGAAACATTTTATCTGTAAAGCTTCTTTGTAACAATGCATTGTGAAAAGTGCTACAAATAAATTTGACTTTGATCTAATTTCATTGTAATAGTAGGCTACTAATGTTTTAATCATTTTTAAGCAATATCATAGAAATATTTTTTTACACAAAAATGTGCATGTAACCAGAAAATGTATGGATTATGCAAAGGATGTATGATGCTCAGCCAGGTGCAATACTGTCAACACTAACTGTTCCTGTCACTTGTTTTATTTTAGGTGCACCATCAGTGGACCCATGCCATCCTGATTATGTTCCATCAATATTCGCACACAAAAACACCACTGACGGTTCACAGCAGCTGGAGCAATACCAGAGGAGTCAGAGGAGATGATCTGTGGTTGAGCCATGGATTCACCTTCCTTAGAGGTCACACAGGCTGACCCTGAAGAAGGATGCACTGCTGTGGGTACAGATCTGTCAATGGCAGACATTGACCAGCTACAGAATGAAAACATTGAATTAAAAAGAAAAATGCCTTCACTGGAGAAGAAACTGGAATCTCAAGAAAAACAACTACAAGATCATATGTTTGTCAGTCTGTGCGATTTTATTTTAAATGATGACAAGCGCACTCATTTTTACACTGGTCTACCATCTATTTCTGTGTTTTTCACCCTCCTCACTTACCTGACATCAATAATGAATGCATCATCAATCATTCTTACCCTTCCCGAGCAGTTTCTTGTGGTCCTGATGAAGCTTCGTCTAGGCTTAACTCATCAAGACCTAGCTTTTCGCTTCAAAGTGAGTTGTGGAACTGTCTCAAACATCTTTCATGAATGGCTCGATGTGATGACTAAAGAATTACAATGCCTTGTCCGGTGGCCATCCAGAAAAGAAATCAGAAGAAATCTCCCCACCCTCTTCAAGACTACAGGTTTCCAAAAAGTTAGATGTATAATAGACTGTACTGAAGTGTTCACTGAGAGGCCAACCAGTTTGCAAGCACGAGCAATCACATACTCCCACTACAAATCACATAATACTGCGAAGTTCCTTGTTGGTATTAGTCCAACAGGAGCTATTACATTTTTATCAAAAGTCTGGGGTGGTCGTGCTAGCGACAAAGTTATAACAAAAAATTCTGGGTTGATTGACCTTCTTGAACAAGGAGACCATGTAATGGCTGATAGAGGCTTCAATTTTCCTGAATATTTTGCCAACAAATGTGTCCGTCTTCATGTACCAGCATCTACAAAGGGAAGAAAACAATTGACAGGATTAGAGGTGACACACTCTAGAAAAATGTCACGAGTGAGAATCTATGTGGAAAGGGCCATAGGAAAACTCTGCCAGTCAGTATGGTCAAACGGAGAAATGATAACAGTCTTTGCACAATAGATAAAATATTAATTGTTTGTGCTGCACTTTCAAATTTGGGGAAACCACTTGTACCAAAATAAAGCAGGACTGAACCACAACTTAATTTGATATGTGATAACTTTTTTTATTACATATTTTAAAATGTCAAAAACATGCATTATAATATTTGTAGTGTTGCACTTGTATCAAAATGTTTCACATGGATTGTAAATAAAAAATTAAATTATATATTTAGTAATGAACACTAACAAATACTGATTAACTGATTTATTGACTGATGAATAAAGTACTGTAGAATACGATTTCTGCTGTTTTGAATGTATTTAATGTAAAAAGTGAAAAAGCGTTTTTTTTTTTTAAGAAAACACAGTTTTTCTTGCTAGACTGATTTTAGATCAGCACTACTGAGCTGCTTTTGAAACCATTTTCATATAGCCATCACTCAACTGCAGTCTTCCCTCTACAAATTCATCCACAACTTTTGGCAGCATGTGTTTAAAGTAAAAGCTACGTAGCCTTTGCATATATGTATTGACAAAACCCTTGTCATAAGGCACATCAAGCTCCAGGTGCTGTATTGGGGTCCAAATAACAAGACAGGATGTTTTCAGCCCGAGACAGTGCATCCCTAACTGTACTTGCCTGTAGTAACCTCTGGGGCCTTTTGGGTTCAAAATGTACTGCCCACCCTCCACTCTGATGTCTTGGTTTGTTGCTGTGAGTGCATCATGAAGGGATGTGCAAGCACTGAGTGTGATGGGGCATTTTACTTCTAGCAGCTTGTTATCAGTGATACCATCAGGGCTTGCTGCCATCCATGGGTCTCCTGCACACACCACCAACCCTCTGTCCATCACTATGCAGCCCCTCTCCCTAATCTGCTCCTTTGCAAGTCCCTCGCTTTCTTTCCCATATCTTGTGGCCACACTTATCTGGAACTTTGGGTAGAGGTGTTCATTGAAAAACTTAACGGGGTCAGTTGTCTCACGCTGAGGCACCTTGGTGGCTGTGCTTGCTGTTATGCGCAGCTTGCGTGCATCATGCCAGAGTGGTTCTATGCTCTGTTTTCTTGTGTGTCTCTCTAGTTCCACCACTTGACCTGGGTTCAGTTTAATGAAGGCATCATAAAATGTTGTGCACTTAGGACAGCTCAGAGCACTACCATGTTCACTGTGGGGCTGAGCTAAGCTGCTGAACACATTGAATTCCTCTCCCTGAGCATCCTGCTCTCCCTGACTGCTGGTGAAATCCTGACTACCTGACTACCTGAGGCTGTGTCTGTCTCACTGCTGTCACACATGACAGAAAAGAGAGCGCAGTCTGGCACAACTTCCTAAAAGACATGGTGAAAAGACCTTACCTACACTGCCATATATATAGTACTGAATCTTTTACATTAGACCAACTGGTTGATTTGTTAGAGATATATGAAATATAACTTACTTTCAGGGCTTTAAAAAGCTTTTTTGGTGACCCATCTGGATTTAGAGAGGGAAGGCAGAGGGGAGCTGGTAGCTTGATCTTTTTGCCAGGTTTCAAGAAATCGCACTGAGCTACTGGTTGTGGATCGGCCTAAAAGGATATTTGAAATCAATATTATACATAAATATACATTATAAAAACAATAATTATTAAGGAAAATAGCCATGATATATGTAATGTTGTACAAAATACCACCAATTTCACACTGAAATGTGAAAAGACCAGGATATAATTATTTAATATAATAATTGCAAAAAAAGCTCCCCTTCTTAGTCACCCGTGACCAAACACTTGGTTTTGAAGTGACAGATGGGCCACTCTGGAGTCCATCCTGGACACACTGCTCCACAGTAACCAAAATCGTACCCACATGACTACACACCTCTCCATTGCTGCACAGATCCAGATAGACATTTTATTGAAAAAGGTTATCTAAATGCAACTGTAAAATGTAACGTTAGCTGTATTGTATAGTATAGCCAGCCATACTTACCCTGCCATGCAGGTACAATGCCCACTCTGGACTTCGCCAGACTTCCTCGCAACGATCCAGGCGGAGTAGCTATTTGAAAGCGTCTGACCCGCCTCGACTTCCCCGTAAACAACACAGGTATTTCCATTCGTGTAGGTTAGAATGCGTTGAACTTTCCCGGAATGAAAATAGTTATACGCATCCAAGCTGCGATATGCCTTGAACACCTCCCTTGTATATACACATTCCTTCTCGACTAGGTATTCAAAGATGTGTACCTGACTGACCTCCGGTAAATCAGACAGGTCTGTAGAAAAACATTCTTGCCTCAACATTTTGTCGAACGGGTCTGGTAGTGTAACTTTGTCGCATTTAAGTTTGGCCAAATAACGGTTCTTTTCTTCTACTGGTAACCCAAAATAATAATGACTAGACATAGTTTTAACTTGCTAGCTAATTTACTTGATATTTATTTAGCTTATTATTAGAAATAATCTACTCTAGAGGGACTTTGTTGTTGTTGTTATTGAATGTTTGCGGAAGTGTACCGGAAGTTAAGTTAGGGCCACAAAACCACGCATGCGCAGTAACGTTTGTTTATGTTGTTGCCGTTGAAACCGTCTATACTGGCGTTCTTACTTGGAACATCATTTAGTTGACAAGAGTACTTATGTATTTTTTGTAAGCTCAATAAAAAATAAGAATCTGTTGTTGCATTCCATTTGCATTGTTGTTTTTGTTTAGGATTTACAGTATGTCCCTTACAAAAAAGAAGTTAATTCAAGTTTTCTATTAGTATACTTATTTTAAACAAACAATAAGTATACTTTTAGTCTAAATTTTATAATTCTCAAAAATATACTTTATGTACTTCGTAGAAATACAATTAATTACACTTAAGTGTACTTACTTATACTGAGAGAAAAGTTCAATTATATTTGGCCTTTACTTGTACTCTCTTTTGATCGACATATACTTAAAAGTATAATTAAGTATTCAAAGTATACTTGGCTTTTAGTTTTGTTAACGGTTTTGATCGAGTAGCCTATTAAATAAACTTTTTTTACATAGTTTTCATATACAGTCTTATGAAACTTGTGAAAATATTGTTTAGAATATTGATATAAAACAGATATGTTTCTAATTCTGCATATCTGAAATTTTGTGTAGGCTAGTCCACTGGCATCGGTACATCGGAATTTACTTTAATTCTACTTTACTCTTTCCCCACCATTGACTGAATGTTTTCACTGTTATACGGTAGGATGCGCTATGAAACATCTTCTAGTACAGAAACTCCGGATCAAAACACAGGAGAAGAAGAAGCTGAACCAAGTGATAGTAGATTACTCACGCAAATGTAAAATTACGTGATCATCAAATATGAAACAGCTTGTAAATCAAAACTGCTTAATATTACCAAATGAAATGAAGCGTAACACATGAAGAGAAAACGACTGTGAAGCTTTGGGGTCATCTACTCCATCTGTGTTTTGATCATCGTTCTGAATCTGATCAAGGCGCAGTCTTTGACAAAAATGTGATTTTACTAAAATGTATTAAAAATGAGAAACCTAGTTGTGTACTTAAAGTTTACACTTTTAGTACACTTAAACGTATACTTTTATACACTAAGTGGGCCAATTTAGTCCCAAGCAGTATTGAAATAGTACACTTACAAGTCTACTACAAGTACACATTGATATTAGTATACTTACTACATAAAGTATACTTAAAAATATACTTGAACATTACTTAAGTATACTTCATAAAATTAACTTGAAGTATACTTTTTTTTCGTAAGGGGTAGCACTTGTGAGAGGGTTGATAGTTGAAAAAGTTTGATAACTACTGCTCAGTGTTACTGTTTTGTCACATGTGGATTGAAAGATGAGACAGACATGAGTCAAGAGATAATCAGACAGCCTAATGAAAAATATGGTTCTTCATCTTACCCCATTCATCCGTCTTTCCAATATTTTATCGTATGGATAAATTGTCTGTCGACTGCATTTGCAACCTTAAATGACAAAGGCAAAAAAAAGTTTGGTTCACTTCAAATGGGTCTGAGTTTGCTTGAGGTGTTCATATATGAGTCACTGTTCTTAGTTCACTTTGAGGGCTGAAAGAGACCAAGTGTGAATACACCCTGAGTTTGGTCCAATTAAAGGGGGCTACATGCAAAAACACCTTTACACCCAACACATGGCTGCTGATATACACATGGGGTGCAAAGAATCTTAAAACTTGCTTTGTTTTCTTCTTTTTGGCCAGGGTAGAGGGTGGGGCTTGTGTGGCTCCTGTACCTGTGGCTTAGGGTGCAAGGGGAAAAGATTAAGAATTATATATTTAGTATCTTGGGGAAGTTGCTTAATTAATAGAAGGGGGTGAAATTCACATTGGTTAACTTATTTTATATTAATACAATGATTACAAAACCATGGGACCAATTTACAGATGGGGTGCAAGGCAAGATTACTTACTTTGTCTTTTCTTTAGTTGAGGTTGGATGGATGGTGGGGCTCGTCTGCCTTGGGCTAGGGTGGATGGTGGGCCCGGGGTGGATAGTGGGGCTTAAGGTGCAAGGGAAAAAGGTCGAGAATTGTATATTCAGTATCTTGGAGGAGTGGCTTAATTAATTAAAAGAGGTGAAATTCACCATGTGTAACTTGTTTTATATTGTGCACTGATTGCAAAAAACATAGGACAAATTTACAGATGTGGTGCAATGCAAGATTACTTTGTCTTTTCCTGGGTGGTAGAGGCTCCACATGCTGCTGAGCCTGAGAGTCGATCGTAAATAGTTCAAGTGTAATAATTTGCTGGTCTGTTGGGGTAGGCTGGTCTTGTGGGATTAGCTGGTCTTGCTGAGGCTGGTCTAGGTGGAAGGGCTGGTCTTGCTGGGGCTGGGGCACATCTGTTGTGAACTTAGCAAAAATATAAATTCAGTACACATTGTCAAAGAAATCAACGACAAACACTGATGAACTATACATAAAACTTATCTTACCATCCAGTTTGATTATGAAGTCATATGCCCTCTTCATGCTGGTTAAGAAACGCGTGTTGTTTTGCGTCGGTGGCAGATGCGTGACTACATCTGCCATCAACTTGCCTGTGCCCTTGTGCCTCTGGCTGATAAATAATATGGGCATATAGCCCAAGGAAGAAAGGTTTTGGACCTGAAATGAAACAAAGTAATTAACACATTTCCAATATATTATGTTGCTACATTACTACATATATGGCAGTCCATCTACTATTTAAAGACCTAATCTGGCAAAAAATATTTGTTAACGCTTTCAATGTAACACTTTTTCAAGTGTTAAGTATGTGATGATTAAAGACATATTGTAAAATTAATACACAGAAATATTAATTCATGAGTATTTCTTAAATTGCAACTGTCAGTGCTCGATTTTGTGACAGTAATGAAGATGGCGTCTACTCCACACTGACTTTGAATCAGAAACAGAGGGCAGTTTACTTGGTGTATAAACTAGGTACTACTTGATTCATAGTTCATCCCTATCCCTAGTCCCTGCCATCAGTTACACAAGTATTTTAAGATAAGTGTAGCCTAGAATATTGCCTACTTATGTACATACACCAATGCATTTTCAAGATTTTTTTTCACAACAGAAGTACACCTGCATAAAATGAAAGTATCTTTACATATTGTGTATGGGGAGCTTTTTGGCAAACTGTTTATCAGAGCAACTTGCATGTAATGTACATTTATCACTTGAGCGTCATGTGTGCTGCAAAAGCAATTTAATAGGGACGTATGGTGTGGTCTGTCTAAAATTTCATACTGACATGATGTGCCAACTTCCAACATCCAGGCACGCATGTGAAGCCTGGTACACAGCACACAGCATGGCTGCTATGTCTTCTGTCCATCAACAAACATGGTACCAAATACTGTATGTACTTTGGGCTTAATATTGATTACCACTCAATTAATGAAGCATGAGCATTTTTACTTACAGCTATTTGGGCAAAGGCCATCACCCGAGATGCATTTTTGTTTTTGATGACCCTCTGGCCCAAGTCATCATTAATTTTTGCAGTTTTTAATAACCGCTTGCTTGGCAGTGTGGCAAAACAAGCACTGCAGGTTTTGCGGTTGGCCTGCTGACGGACCTGGCAGCTTGGGCAAGGCCTGAATTTTGGCTTTGTCATTCTGAAATGTACACACATACAAAAAATATAAATATTAAATATCATACAGGGATCTGAACACACATAAGTACAGAGAAAGACAGAGCTAGTCAATCTATTAGCATGTGTCATACAGCAGGGTTCCTCAGATCTGGTCAAAAGTATGTGGACCTGGTTCTCTGTTCCTGTCAGGTCTCTGTTTGACCTCTTTCTTAGTGTGCATGTGTATTTATGTTTTCCTCAGTATGTGTGTGTGTTGTGTGTGTGTGTGTGTGCAGGAATGACAAAAACAACAGCATTAAGGCTTTTAAGTCCAAAGACTAGAAAAACATTGATAAAAAATGTGTATGTAGGAAAGAATGATAATTTCTTCACTGAAAAAAATAATTTTTTGAATTGACTCAAATTTTAAGGCAGTGGTGGTTACACTACATTAATTTATCTTACGATTATGTTATATATGCATAATGTCTGTAACAAAAGGTGCTGTTTAAAAGAGTAAGAGATGAGGTTGAAAGTAACATGACTTTATAATGTCAACAGTTGATAAAATCAATAACACAGTTTATTCATAAAACAAGCATGTGCCTGGTTATTTTTAAAAACACTTTAAGGGTGCCACATAACTACATAACATTTTTAACAGCAATTTGTCATAAAGCATCTTTATCATGTAAAAGCCAAAAGAAAGTGCTGACATTTTAAAGAACCATTAACAAATCGGTGAAATAAATTTACTCCAACTCACCATGTACTCCTTGATTGCCAATCCCTCTTCCTCACCAAGGTAGAGCAAAAAAGCTTTGATGATAGCTTCTCTCTTCAGATGGATCACTTGTCTGTAAATATTAGTTACTTGAATGTTACTTAAACTGGGAGCATATGATACATGTACAGTGTTGCCATAAATAAGGAACAAGTTGCAGCAGAAAAAAAATTGCACACCATTTTGTTGACAAATGTTGGCTCAGACAACACACATACATCGGTCTGAAAAGTCACCTTCTCCTTGCAATACCTATGTCATACCTTTGTCATTATACAAATTGATGTCCTCATTTGTCACAAAAACGCGCGCGCACACACACACACACACACACACAGAGTCGGCAGGTTTTGAACTTGTGTGCTAGTTTTATTAATTATTACGACGTTCTTAATTCGTGGCCATGATTTAATTAAACCTTGTTGACATAATGACTGTGATAAGTAAATCTAGCCAGCACATTAATTAAACTTAAAAAGATGGCGTTGATGTGAATTGTCAGATTTACCTGTAGCTAGATTTGCTGCTGTGTCTGCTCCAAACATCTGTGTGCTGTTCTCCAAGAGCACCACTATCTGTAACACATTTACACCGAGTAAAACACTTTACAATTAATGTTGTCAGCATTTCATTTCATATGTTTACAATTATCATAGCTTCATTACTTTCGTGGTGTTCAGCAGAAAGTTGCTGGTTCGCTCTCCAGCAGTGTGTCCTTCAGCAAGGCTCTTTACTCCAGGGGGCTGCAGAGGGATTGGGGTCCCTGTAATAAGAGCACTGTAATAAGTCACTTTGGATAAAAGTGTCTGATAAATGTGATTTTTGTAAATCCCTTTTTGTGTCTTGGGCACAAACGCTCAATAAAGCTGCTTATTTCTTAAAGTGTATTTCTTCAAGGTACTACTATAATATAAATGCATGCATATATTTCAGTTCCTATTTTGGGGGGGGTTAAAGGGTTAGTTTATCCAAACATATAAATTCAGTCATTATTTACTCGCCTCCACACTGTTCAATCCTTGTTTTTTTTTTCTGAACACAAAAGGTGATTTTGGTTAAGTTTTTCCTGCTGGTTTCTGTTCATACAATAGCAGTAAATTGAGCCTGATTTTCAGAAGCTTCATGACATTATTTGATGTCATTATTTTATTTTAATGACACCAGCAGCAAGCTTACAATGTCCTCAGCAGGAACACCACTTGTAGCCATTTGTTCCCCTTTGATGAAACAAACACACAGTCTGTTTTTCATGGATTCATCTGGAATCCCGGAGGACTGCAGGGCGTTCTCCTCCTGACACACACCTGTGCAGGTGGTCTTCCTCCCGGGATAGTGATAACCCAGTCAGAAGATGAGAAGACAATTAGTGAGCGATTGGAGCTGCTGAAGTCCTTATTGAAAAATGATGCCTGTGGAGGGCGAGGTGAGGCAGGCCCTCGTGTGTTTCTTACAGAGGACTCGAAGGCAGAGAAGAGAGCTTTAGCACATGTCTTTCCTGAAGCCACACAGCTGCTCTGCGTATTTCATCTTCTGCAAGCTGTGTGGAGGTGGTTGTGGAACAAAGAACACAAAGTTGAGATGAAGGACAGGCAGACACTGTTCAGCATAGTAAAAGATAAGCTTTATGCCAGGGAGATGAGTACAGTTGAATTACTCTACCAGCAAGCCCTTGACAACCCTTTGACCACCAGATAGAGGAAATAGTTGACAGGTAGAGGTAGCTTAGTACTTCTGGTACGTTTACCCTCCAGAGGCCTATTCTGAGGGTTTCATTACATTGTATTTATTCTTTACAGGTTCTTTTGTTACTCATTACAGATACGGGACGTTCCTGAGCTATCTACTGAGTCTTTAGAGTCGTCGTGAGAGTTGGGCTCTCGGCTACAGGAGGAACTTGCCAACACGTGCCAACCAAACAAATAACTATGCGGAGGCTGCAATGCGTGTCTCGAAAGACAAAATACTTCAAAAGACAAAAGCATTCAACCTGCCTTTCATCACCCGACTAGAGATGCACTATGAAGCTTGAAGGCTAAGGCTAAGGCTAAGGCTGTGTAGTGTAGCTATCACTAGGGTAGGTGATTAACACGCGCTGAACAATATCGGCAGAGGGAAGGGATCAGAGTGAGTGTTATATAGTGAGGGAGTGATATGAAACAGCTGGGTGCAATCAGTGTTAACAGCTGTGTGCAATCCGTGCTGAGTGCAATCAGTGCAATGCATGATGGGAAATGTAGTCCGGGGTGATGTGCAACAGTGTGTAGTGCGAGAGTCCCATGATTTGGAAGTTCCGGGCCGATTCGTGACACTTTCTCTAAGTCTCTAGCACTTTATGAAATTTGTGTCTTTTTACATCAGAGAATTGTCATGTGTCCTCTGTACTAGTGACAGTTGATGATGACATTATGAAAACACAAGACTGAAAAACACATATTGAGAGACAGCCATTTGCAAAAAGCACCAACAATTTTATAATGATTCATATTTAAAAGTTACATTTTACCTGAGAAATATGAGATGCTTTGATATTACTTTCTGTAGCAAAGAATTCTGACCGATGGCCAAGTGCAACGTCTGTCACACGTGCTTCATAGTGCATCTCTAGTCGGGTGATGAAAGGCAGGTTGAATGCTTTTGTCTTTTGAAGTATTTTGTCTTTCGAGACACACATTGCAGCCTCCGCATAGTTATTTGTTTGGTTGATTTGGTTGACACTGATTTGTAGTCGTGTCCTCTTTTGGAAGACCAGAAAAAGTAGTTTCGCTTTCACAATGAAGCACAAAGCGTCTTCACGACATGGTGGCGGCAGCAACAATACTACAGCGAGACTAAAAGTTACGCCTTCTTTCTTTGCGTGAACATTTGGGCGGCGTTATGCAAATCTTCCCACATAGTGATGTAGACATGTGGGGGTGTGTTAGAACGAGGCGTTTTAGGGGGGCGTGGCTGACTCTTAACTTTTATAAAGAATATCGCTTTGGGTTTAAGACTTTAGTCTGCATCTTTACAGATCTTCTTTTATGCACCAAGAGCTTGTAACACTCCAAAGAGAAAGGAACAATTGAAATCGCATCATATGACCCCTTTAACAAAATCGTACATGGTCAACACCAGCAGTGCAAAATCTATGCAAGGTTAGATGCTTCATCAAATCAGTCTAGACCAGTGTTTCCCAACCGGGGTGCCGTCTGTCGCGAGCAGGGGTGCTGTGTAAAAAAAATTTTTTTTTTTTTAAATTGCTAAAATGTTCAAAAGAGCAGCTATTATATAATATCCATTTCAGATGTCGCCAATAATTAGAGATGCCCTGAAATTCCGGCTGCTGAAAATTAGTTCACCACTCAGGTTTCACTTGGTGTGACGCTCTCCGCTCGTCCCGCCCACTCGGGTACCACGTGCTCCATCGAACAGCAAAGAGAGTCCACTCGAACACTGACCGACACAACAAACCCCTTGGTGCAGTACAGTATTGTTTCTGTCTGCAATAGCCCTATTGTGTTGTAACATGGTGTGGTATATGGTTAACTCTGGTAACACTGCCCTCTCATTTATTGATCTGCTTACCGCTATGCTAGCGTGTTTTGATAATAATAGCTTTCTAGGACTAACATTATTTGGATAATTGGTAAAAAAAAAGAGTTAAATATCTTAACCCTATTGTTAGACCTACCTGAAAAACTAAAAGCAATTTATTTCATTTGTAGGCATATCATTATTTTTTATTTCTGCTATCATTAGTAATTTATTGATTTGTTCTTATTTTATTACTGACTTCTTACTTGTCATTTTTTATTCAATTCAAAAGTTTGAAATCAAGCTATCTCGTGCTACTGCACCAAAATTACCCCACTGTAAAATTAAAAAAACACAGAGTGAGCAAACATTGAGATAGTTTAAGTTATAATGGTAATTAAAACAATGTTTACATATGAATTAAAGCCTACATTAAAATCTGTCATATAAATTGGTCTCTCATTAGAAATTAGCCTACTGATTGCCACCATTGATGGACAAAAAATTTTAATATTAAAAATATCTGTATGACATAATATAACGTGAAGTTCTTCCCTGCTGTACCGAATATCAATACTCTTCAAAGTATCATACAAATTCGAAACCTATTCCAATAAGTGTTACAAATTATTTTGTAGGTGCCACAAATTTTTGTTAAATTTCCAAGATTCCGCGACTGAAGATAGTTGAGAACCCCTGGTTTAGACAGCACAGTTTTTTTTGTTACACGTGCTCTGAACTGAGCATTTACACTGACGCTGATTATATTCATAACACCCTCCACATTCTTACAAGAACAGAGGCAAGCCTTACAGCTTTTTAATATTTCTGCCTGGTCCCAACAAACAATTCCCCCACCGTTTACTGATGTTTTCCCCTGTGTTTTAAAGGTGATTATGATGCAGTGTTACAAGTTCTTGTTGCATAAAGAAGATCTGT
The DNA here is from genome assembly GCA_018155175.1 of Sinocyclocheilus anophthalmus. Classification (NCBI taxonomy): domain Eukaryota; kingdom Metazoa; phylum Chordata; class Actinopteri; order Cypriniformes; family Cyprinidae; genus Sinocyclocheilus; species Sinocyclocheilus anophthalmus. Next base: position 35,227 of record JADLZN010010766.1, read on the forward strand.
AACGTTGCAAAGACTAAAGTCTGTACAACAAAACAGATAAATGTGGTTTAATATTGTGGCCGCAAGTGCACACTAGCATAACACCCCCACGGCACAAACTGCCTCTGAACTCAGAGTCCCGGCCTGCTGGCTGCTTAAGCCCGTTCACAGGCCCCCAGCACACATATTTTTTGATACTCTGTTTTTAATAAGGTTTCGGATATAAATCATCTTTACTTGCAGTGCACAAGCTGCACATGTAATAAAAAAGCTCACAGGCTGCTTTGTCATTGCCAACTGACAGAAGACATTGCGTTTTTTGCAGTCATGTGCAAGGATATGTGTGCAGATTCTTTCTGACTGCACATACCCGGCGTTGGACGCACTTTTTTTGCTGTGGCAATCAAATCAAGACTCTTCCAACACACAGCTTTTCCGAAGCATTGGGAACTTTTAACTCCCCACGCTCCAACTTCTCCCTGATTCTCTGCATGGTCAACTGTCACCTGTATGCTATGCATGCGTATATGCGTTGCTTATTGCGTAGGCGATGTATAATATCTATAATATAATCAATATAACAATATTTCATACAGTAGCCTATGTGTGCTACTGTAAAAAAGTAAAAAGGGTCTCATGAAAGCTTTGGCTGTGACATGTAACATTTCTGTACGGATTACTTGAAATGGCTCAAGTATCAGACAGAATCGATCAGGTCTGTTATGTGTCCTGGAGTAAATGTAAGATTAGTGAAAGCGCAGAGGTTACGGCGACCGCGTGGCCTAATGGATAAGGCGTCTGACTTCGGATCAGAAGATTGAGGGTTCGAGTCCCTTCGTGGTCGTGTTTTCTTGTTTTATTTTCTCTTAAACAAAAACATATCAATATGATTTAAATTTGTAATCCCCGAATGTGTGTTTCAAAACGACGTTTAAGTTCAGTAACGCTTGAACGCGGATCCGTCGAGCGCGTGTGTTCTCTGTCACTAGCAGCAGTGTTAGCAGCTCTGCACTCCCAGCGGAAGCGTGCTGGGCCCATAACCCAGAGGTCGATGGATCGAAGCCATCCTCTGCTAAGTTCTTTCTTTCTTATAAATAAAAATGTATGTATGTATGGCTGTATTAGGAGCCAAGCACCGAAGGCACCCATTGAAACCGTCAGTTTTTTTCTTCTTTTCTTCTTCTTCTTCTTCTTCTTCTTCTTCTTCTTCTTCTTCTTCTTCTTCCGCTCTGGAGGTCTATGGCAGCCCATTGAACCGCTTGTGGTTGTGAAATTTGGCACACTGATAGAGGACAGTCTCATCATTAACCACAGCAGATGTGGTGTATCTAGCGCCACCGCTTGTCCAAAGTTTCACTCATGTTTATGCTATAACTTTTGAACCATAAAGTCTAGAAGAACATGTTTTCCCTCTGAATCCTTGCCTCATGCCGAGTCAAATGGCATGTTAAAAATGCTAAAATTGTAAAGTGTAGTTTTTTCTATATTTTTAATAGTTTGAAAACCTACTTTTTCTAACTCGTCCTAGACAGTTTGTCTGATTTTCACCAAAACTGGCTCAGATCAAAATGAAATCACTGCGAGGCGAGCGAGCTTGTAGCAATGGCGAGCAACAGGTCGAGTACTGGCTAAGATAACTAATGTAACATCTTAAACTCAGGGGCAAGGGAACTTAATGATTCTCTCTTCTTATGCTCCCCCATGTAAAGACGGAACGTTAGCTAAGCCGGTCTGTAGCATCTCCAGCAGCCAGGTCCTGCCACTGGCCAATTCATTTGATGTAATCATTTTTGTTTTAAAAACTACATTTCAACAAAATAACTTTATATGCCACAGCACAGGACTGTCATTTGTAAGCATTTATCATAAATGTTGTTAATAAAGCTCTGATAGCGCGGTAAAGTTAGTTTTAGGTTTGATATTCGCTGAATATTCGCCTAGGCTGCTTTAGGGACCGTCTGCAAAGTCGCCTCACAGTACAAACCGAAGTCCAATAATTCATTCAAATTCATCTTTACAGGGCTATAGTAAGTGCCTAGTGGGCAAACTGGCCGAATATATTTTGCCAATATCTTGCCTCAGACAATGCTTCCAATATCTCCCTTAATGTCTGTACAGTACACAAATATTTTCTTGAAAAAATTACTTACCTACTACATAGTAAGAGAACAGAGTATGTGAAGAAAGTAGTATTTCCGAAACCTCAGTAAAAGTGTAGGCGAGAGATCCCTGGATGTCCTACTGCTTCAGCCCAGATTCTGAAGTGCTCATCCGAAGGAAACGTTTCTGTTCCAGAAGCCCACGCGAGAGGAACCGTCATCATCAGACGTGAAGGAGAACAGCGACTAGGGTGTTTACAAATGTGAGTATTGTGAGTAAACAAAAACAGAAACAGAGCATTTCCTGAGCTACAGTAGAGCAAACTCTTGAATTGTTGAAGGTGTAAAGATGCTAATAGTAAAGTTTATTTGTGAGTTTGCTGTAAAAACACGTTTAATTATGTATAGCTAACGGCGGAGCTCCAGTAAGCCATGTACTGTCACTGTCTCCAAAGTGAAATTACATTCTGAACCATACACATCTTAAGAAATCATTACTAATCCTATTTAACATCTGACAGGAATCTTTGATAAGTATTGCAGGTGAGCACGTCACAACGGGAATCAGACATCTGAGCAGGGCTGCCAACTTTTGAGTTCAACTTGGAGTGAGTGGATGTGGTTGTATTATGGGGCTTTATATAAAATAAACAAAAAATAAAGTGATAAAATTCCTTTATAATCACTAAAAAGCTGTCAGTTCAGTTCATCGCGATCTCACAAAGTTCCTTCATAATCAATGAACCTCTTATTTTCATCGTGTTACAGTGAAAGGATTCGCGAGTGTGCAGAACAAAATCTGGCGTTTATTTGAACTGAATGGCCAATCAGAGGTGTTCAAGTATCACCAGCTCTGTCTGTGATTGGCTACATTGCTCAATGCCACACAAACAAGTAGTAAATAGAAACTTTTGACGTTCTCCAGAGTGCAAACAAAAAAAAGAAGTGTTTTACACTAAAGTAAATTCTTAGTTCTTGAGAGTAATTCTCAGAGGCTTGATAAATACGGGCCCTGTAATGTACTAAACTCCAGAATGAGGCTCTGATAAAACAAGAGAAAAGCAGTCACCCCAGATGGGACTCGAACCCACAATCCCTGGCTTAGGAGGCCAGTGCCTTATCCATTAGGCCACTGGGGCGGTGACTGAACTCTGGCGAAACTGTGTCATAGTTAACCGGTGAGACAAGTTTGCATTTTTAAGGAAGTATTTTAATATCGACTGCAAAACCCTTTACGGCCGTTTAAATAAATCTTTAGCCAAGTCGCGTTGTTCTTGCAGCACAGAATACTGCTTGCTTCAAATCATCGAGAGCTGTTTGCAAAAGTCCTTGTAACTTTAAGTCACGTGTAGACCGCAGGAAGTTCTGTTTCTGTAATATCTGACTTCCAGAAAGTAAACAGACCCCTCGAGCGCTGCAGCGAGAGTAGCGTTACTGTAGGCCGCGGGTTAACGCTGATACCGCTGATAACCGGGAGAAACCGGGAGAAACCGGGCGCGCTGCCAGCGTTACTTACTTCCTGAATCCGGGCTTACACAGTCCTGCTGTTACAGCCGTGTAGCGTTAGCGTTAGCCTGCCAGCTCCAGCCTTTAGTTAGGCTAACAGTCTTTTCATTTACATTAGCCAAATAACGCCAAGCATTATGGATGTATTAGCATCAAACCCGCACGGTAATGGACTACTTTATGCTGGATTCAACCAGGATCACGGTAAGATGTTTACTATTAGCTAAAGCTAACATCACTGATACCGTTACCCGTATGAATCACAGAGACCAGGGAATTCTTATTTATTTTAGACAGTAAAAACAAATAAGCGTTTCGATTTAGATGTGTTTTGATTATTTGATTAGATATATTAAACTTCATAAACACGATTGCTGTTTTGCCCAGCAAGCTAACGAGCTCGAGCAGCTGGTTAGCCATAAGATCAAGTCACATGAGCTTCCTTTTAGGGCGTCTGTCCGCTGTTTTTAATGTTTGTAGTTTTAATTGACCGACAACTGTATATATGAATCTAAACTGTAATGCTCATATTTCAGCATATGATCAAATAAACACCGAGAGTTGATTAGCCAGGCTAATGCTAGCTGAACTGCTGGAGTGACTCGGGCGATAAATCTCTCCGTTTGGGGTTCAGTGAAGCTGAATAACACTGTAATACAAGCTGAAGTCTACTGTACGTTTGTTTAAATACCTGCATTAATAACTAATGTGGGCTCTGCTAACGTTAGCTGTATGGTAAGCAGCGTTTACTGACGCAGAATGAAGAAACCACTGATCTATCCTCTGCTATAGAGCCGGTTATATCGCTGCTATAGAGCCGGTTATATCGCTGCTATAGAGCCGGTTATATCGCTGCTATAGAGCCGGTTATATCGCTGCTATAGAGCCGGTTATATCGCTGCTATAGAGCCGGTTATATCGCTGCTATAGAGCCGGTTATATCGCTGCTATAGAGCCGGTTATATCGCTGCTATAGAGCCGGTTATATCGCTGCTATAGAGCCGGTTATATCGCTGCTATAGAGCCGGTTATATCGCTGCTATAGAGCCGGTTATATCTCTGCTATAGAGCCGGTTATATCGCTGCTATAGAGCCGGTTATATCTCTGCTATAGAGCCGGTTATATCTCTGCTATAGAGCCGGTTATATCTCTGCTATAGAGCCGGTTATATCGCTGCTATAGAGCCGGTTATATCTCTGCTATAGAGCCGGTTATATCGCTGCTATAGAGCCGGTTATATCGCTGCTATAGAGCCGGTTATATCGCTGCTATAGAGCCGGTTATATCGCTGCTATAGAGCCGGTTATATCGCTGCTATAGAGCCGGTTATATCTCTGCTATAGAGCCGGTTATATCTCTGCTATAGAGCCGGTTATATCTCTGCTATAGAGCCGGTTATATCTCTGCTATAGAGCCGGTTATATCTCTGCTATAGAGCCGGTTATATCTCTGCTATAGAGCCGGTTATATCTCTGCTATAGAGCCGGTTATATCTCTGCTATAGAGCCGGTTATATCTCTGCTATAGAGCCGGTTATATCTCTGCTATAGAGCCGGTTATATCTCTGCTATAGAGCCGGTTATATCTCTGCTATAGAGCCGGTTATATCTCTGCTATAGAGCCGGTTATATCTCTGCTATAGAGCCGGTTATATCGCTGCTATAGAGCCGGTTATATCTCTGCTATAGAGCCGGTTATATCTCTGCTATAGAGCCGGTTATATCTCTGCTATAGAGCCGGTTATATCGCTGCTATAGAGCCGGTTATATCTCTGCTATAGAGCCGGTTATATCGCTGCTATAGAGCCGGTTATATCTCTGCTATAGAGCCGGTTATATCTCTGCTATAGAGCCGGTTATATCTCTGCTATAGAGCCGGTTATATCTCTGCTATAGAGCCGGTTATATCTCTGCTATAGAGCCGGTTATATCTCTGCTATAGAGCCGGTTATATCTCTGCTATAGAGCCGGTTATATCTCTGCTATAGAGCCGGTTATATCTCTGCTATAGAGCCGGTTATATCTCTGCTATAGAGCCGGTTATATCTCTGCTATAGAGCCGGTTATATCGCTGCTATAGAGCCGGTTATATCTCTGCTATAGAGCCGGTTATATCTCTGCTATAGAGCCGGTTATATCGCTGCTATAGAGCCGGTTATATCGCTGCTATAGAGCCGGTTATATCGCTGCTATAGAGCCGGTTATATCGCTGCTATAGAGCCGGTTATATCGCTGCTATAGAGCCGGTTATATCTCTGCTATAGAGCCGGTTATATCTCTGCTATAGAGCCGGTTATATCGCTGCTATAGAGCCGGTTATATCGCTGCTATAGAGCCGGTTATATCTCTGCTATAGAGCCGGTTATATCGCTGCTATAGAGCCGGTTATATCGCTGCTATAGAGCCGGTTATATCGCTGCTATAGAGCCGGTTATATCGCTGCTATAGAGCCGGTTATATCGCTGCTATAGAGCCGGTTATATCTCTGCTATAGAGCCGGTTATATCTCTGCTATAGAGCCGGTTATATCGCTGCTATAGAGCCGGTTATATCGCTGCTATAGAGCCGGTTATATCGCTGCTATAGAGCCGGTTATATCGCTGCTATAGAGCCGGTTATATCGCTGCTATAGAGCCGGTTATATCGCTGCTATAGAGCCGGTTATATCGCTGCTATAGAGCCGGTTATATCGCTGCTATAGAGCCGGTTATATCGCTGCTATAGAGCCGGTTATATCGCTGCTATAGAGCCGGTTATATCTCTGCTATAGAGCCGGTTATATCGCTGCTATAGAGCCGGTTATATCGCTGCTATAGAGCCGGTTATATCTCTGCTATAGAGCCGGTTATATCTCTGCTATAGAGCCGGTTATATCGCTGCTATAGAGCCGGTTATATCGCTGCTATAGAGCCGGTTATATCGCTGCTATAGAGCCGGTTATATCGCTGCTATAGAGCCGGTTATATCTCTGCTATAGAGCCGGTTATATCTCTGCTATAGAGCCGGTTATATCTCTGCTATAGAGCCGGTTATATCTCTGCTATAGAGCCGGTTATATCTCTGCTATAGAGCCGGTTATATCTCTGCTATAGAGCCGGTTATATCTCTGCTATAGAGCCGGTTATATCTCTGCTATAGAGCCGGTTATATCTCTGCTATAGAGCCGGTTATATCTCTGCTATAGAGCCGGTTATATCTCTGCTATAGAGCCGGTTATATCGCTGCTATAGAGCCGGTTATATCGCTGCTATTTGTTTTTTAAGAGCCGGTATACGCTCTTGCATAAGCCGGTTTATATCGCTGCTATAGTGGGGGGGGGGGAGCCGGTTAATCTCTGTATTAGAGCCGGTTATATCTCTGCTATAGAGCCGGTTATATCTCTGCTATAGAGCCGGTTATATCGCTGCTATAGAGCCGGTTATATCGCTGCTATAGAGCCGGTTATATCTCTGCTATAGAGCCGGTTATATCTCTGCTATAGAGCCGGTTATATCTCTGCTATAGAGCCGGTTATATCTCTGCTATAGAGCCGGTTATATCTCTGCTATAGAGCCGGTTATATCTCTGCTATAGAGCCGGTTATATCTCTGCTATAGAGCCGGTTATATCTCTGCTATAGAGCCGGTTATATCTCTGCTATAGAGCCGGTTATATCTCTGCTATAGAGCCGGTTATATCTCTGCTATAGAGCCGGTTATATCTCTGCTATAGAGCCGGTTATATCTCTGCTATAGAGCCGGTTATATCTCTGCTATAGAGCCGGTTATATCTCTGCTATAGAGCCGGTTATATCTCTGCTATAGAGCCGGTTATATCGCTGCTATAGAGCCGGTTATATCTCTGCTATAGAGCCGGTTATATCTCTGCTATAGAGCCGGTTATATCTCTGCTATAGAGCCGGTTATATCTCTGCTATAGAGCCGGTTATATCTCTGCTATAGAGCCGGTTATATCTCTGCTATAGAGCCGGTTATATCTCTGCTATAGAGCCGGTTATATCTCTGCTATAGAGCCGGTTATATCTCTGCTATAGAGCCGGTTATATCTCTGCTATAGAGCCGGTTATATCTCTGCTATAGAGCCGGTTATATCTCTGCTATAGAGCCGGTTATATCTCTGCTATAGAGCCGGTTATATCTCTGCTATAGAGCCGGTTATATCGCTGCTATAGAGCCGGTTATATCTCTGCTATAGAGCCGGTTATATCTCTGCTATAGAGCCGGTTATATCTCTGCTATACATCAGTGGTTCAAACGAAGGATTCATGCAGGTTAAGTGGCTCTGAATCAGAACCTGAAGTCATGAAGAGTGTAACAGTGACTGCTGCTCTTTAGAGATCCAGCATCTGTTTAGTTCATCTCTTGAAGGTGAAACAAGAGCAACAGAAATATCCTCTTTTCCCCTCACCAGGATGCTTTGCGTGTGGAATGGAAAATGGATTCAGGGTTTATAACACAGACCCTCTTAAAGAAAAGGAAAAGCAAGGTGAGACGGCTGTTTTCTCTGACACGTGTTAAACGCAGAATACAATACTGAAAATATTACAGATAGGACTTACAGCAGGGGATATCGCAGTATTAAAACAATATGTGGAAGTTAGTAACTTTAGATTTTTGCATGTGATTTAAAACTTGCCTCATAAGTAGTGCAGATACACACAGACAATGAAGACTTCTGTTTGTCTTTTGTCTTGCAGAAGTTATTTCTGTGAATGCATGATGACAGAGAATGATTTTTCCAGAGCAGTTACAGACAGAGACACACTCACACATTGTCTCTCTCTCTCTCTCTCTCTCACAAACCCACACACACACACAGCACACCACACACACACACAACACTGCTCATACAACACACGAACTCTTCCACACTCACACTCACTCACTCACACTCACACACACCCTCACACACACACACACTCTCTCTCACTCACTCACACCCACACACTCTCTCTCACGCCTTCACTCACTCACACAACACACACTCTCACTCTGTCAACGACCCACACACACACTCTCTCTCACTACAGACATACTCACTCAACAATCATTCCACACTCACTGAAGATGGTCACACACAACACACACACAACACACACACACACTCTCTCTCTCTCACACACACACATACTCACTCACACACACCACACTCTCACTCTCTCTCACACACAAACCACACACACACAAACCACACACACACACACACACTCACACACACATACTCTCACACACACACACACAACCACACACACACATACTCTCGCACAAACAGCACACTCACTAACTCACCCACCACACTCACACCCCACGCACACGCACACACGACGCACACTACAACACACTCTCTCTCACTCACTCACTCACCCACACACAAACACACCTCTCACGCACTCAAGAACTTCACACACACACTTTCGCGCTCACACAGACCGTATCACTCACACTGCATTCATGCACACACCTCACACACACACATTACTCACGCACTCCACACACACACACACACTCACTCTCTCTCTCACACACACACACAGACACACACACACACTCTCACTCACACTCTCACTCTCACACACACACACTCTCACTCTCTCACACACACACACACAGAGTCTCTCTCTCTCACACACACACACACATGTACACACACACATACTCTCTCACACACACTCACTCTCTCTCTCTCTACACACACACATGCTCTCTCTCACACACACTCTCACTCTCTCACACACATTCACACATACTCTCTCACACACACACACACACACACATATACACTCACTCTCTCACACACACACATTCTCTCTCTCTCACTCACACACACTCACACCTAGTCCACGACTGTCAGTGTCAACATCTCTTCTAGAAACATAAGGACTAGTGTTTAGCAAGAGTTATTCTTTCACCATTCAGAGTTTCTGGGATCAGAGACAGTATCCCTGCTTTACTGCGTAACTGTTGACTCATTCATTCTCTTTACTCTCAGAGTTTCTTGAGGGAGGAGTTGGTCACGTGGAGATGCTTTTTCGATGCAATTATCTTGCGCTTGTTGGAGGCGGGAAAAAACCAAAGTACCCTCCCAATAAAGGTATATTTGTCTTTGAGATGGCACTTGTTTGATGGCTTCATGGAATAATGTGCTGAGGTTTTGAACACCGCAAACCACGTTAATGCAGGTTCTCCTGGATTTTTCATCCGGTTGACACATATTAAAACTCTGCTAAATTATTTCAGTAAGTAAATCTGTAAAAACACATTTTTGCTTCTTTCCTGTCTTTGTGTTAGTGATGATTTGGGATGACCTCAAGAAAAAGACTGTGATCGAGATTGAGTTTTCCACGGAGGTCAAAGCTGTTAAGCTTCGCCGTGACAGGTATTGAACTCATATGTATCATATGTTCTTGTAGTTGTATTCTTCCATTAATAATATTTGACTCTGAACATATCTGACAACCGATTCAGGATATATTTAAAAATCTTTTTTTTTTTTAGCAGATGATTTTCTTGCATTGATATTTGGAAGTTGCAAGAGAACAAACAAAGATCCAGTATCACAAATGCAGTGTGCAGAAATGACTCTCGCAGCCTCATCTTAAATCTTGGCACAGTGTAGCTGTAATTTCTGCTTGGGTTAAGCTGTGACATTGACTAACAATAGTAATACCAGTAAAATGTCATGGTACTGCACCAATTTCGATACCATAACAGAAACTATATTTATATATAAGTAAAAACACATCAAAACATTATCAAGTGGCTTTCAAATAAAGTAAATATCGCTTTTAAAAGTCAGTAATAAAATGAATAACTAAATCACATCACAATTACTAGGACAAAGAGTTGTTTGTGTATCTAACAGTAGATGCGTATTAAAGCTACTCAAGTAACCGTTTCACTCTTGTGGCTTTTACGGTCAGTTTCGTGAGTGACTCGTTTAACAATCATTTAGCAGATTCTCTCCTGCATTTAAATGCATTTATCACTCCTTTGCTAATCTTTGCAGCATGAAGAACAAAACTTGTATTCAAATTGTGAATGGATTATAGACACAAAGATCACTGAAGATGTCGAACACTTACGCTGAGTTCTGCGCTCTCACGTTATCATCACTGGAGCATGAGTCTTACTGACATCACATCTGCTCTTCGTTGGCTCTGATGCAGAATCCAGTCAGTGAGCTCACGCTGACAGCAAACTATCGAGAGGATTCTGACTAACCTGGACACCTATGATTGGCAACATCGTGCAGCACATCAAAAACATAAAAAATAGAAACCTTTGAAGCTCTTCAGAGCGCACACAAATACACACGGACCGTCCGTCAGAGTCGCTTCCTTCTGATAAGGAAAACATTAAAGAGTCGCTCAAGTTCCTTATAAAGAACTAACAGCTGCATCCGGTTTGTTTTGTGTTTCAGAATTGTGGTGGTCCTGGATTCCATGATTAAAGTCTTCACGTTTACTCACAATCCTCATCAGCTGCATGTCTTTGAAACGTGCTATAACCCTAAAGGTAAGTCGTGCAGTAGCGGTTCATCCGTGCTCTTAGATACTGAAGCACAAGCGTGTGCTGTTAATCTGAACTTGACAGGACAAATATAAAGCCGTTTTCTTGACGCTCACTCTGGCCGTCTCTGCAGGTTTGTGTGTCTTGTGCCCAAACAGCAACAATTCCCTGCTAGCGTTCCCAGCCACTCACTCCGGACATGTTCAGATCGTAGATCTGGCTAACACGGAGAAGCCGCCGGTGGATATTCCTGCGCACGAAGGAGCTCTGTGCTGCATCGCGCTCAACCTGCAGGGCACACGGATAGCCACGGCGTCGGAAAAAGTCAGTTCAGCGTCACTGATGGTTTAGTCTCGCCTGCTCACTTCACTCTTTATTACTCTTGTGTGTGTGACACACAGCTGTTTGATTATTGCAGCGCTGCTTGCTAATCTAATAGCCAAGCAATATGACAGCGGTTGGCTAATGGAGAACATGTCTTCTGTCTAGGGGACCCTGATCAGAATATTTGACACCTCAGCAGGTCATCTTATTCAGGAGCTCAGAAGAGGATCGCAAACTGCCAATATATACTGGTGAGCACTGCATGCATGCTATCCTATTCTATCACTCTAAAGGGGAATATGTGTGTATTTATAAAAGAGCGCATTTGTATTTCAGCATTAATTTCAACCAGGATGCCTCTCTTATCTGCGTCTCGAGTGACCACGGCACAGTCCACATATTTGCTGCAGAGGATCCCAAAAGGAACAAGCAGTCCAGGTTCGTGTTGAAGCACACTAAAGGTTTTAGCAGAAATCCTCGACTTTGTTATTGTCTGGCATTTATATTCTGTATTTCATTGTAAGTGTTGTTTACGGTGCGCCTCTCTTGTACCACAGCTTGGCGTCGGCCAGTTTTCTCCCCAAGTATTTCAGCTCCAAATGGAGTTTCTCCAAGTTCCAGGTCCAGTCCGGTTCGCCCTGCGTCTGCGCCTTTGGAACAGAACCCAACGCTGTCATAGGTAGAGAGAAGCGTATTGAAACACACTTGGGTCAAATTTTTAAAAACAACTATAAAAATATTGCACTCATAGTCATGAGCTGTGAATCATCAAACAATCATTTACTGATATGACTAGCAGAACTATTTAATGACTAACTTTCCTCCTCCAGCTATTTGTGCTGATGGCAGCTACTACAAGTTTCTCTTCAACCAAAAAGGGGAGTGTTCGAGGGATGTTTACTCTCAGTTCCTGGAAATGACTGACGAGAAGATCTGAGCGTAGACACTACTTCACTTTCTTTCCTGACATCTCCAAAGGACTCGAGTGGCGTTTTGGAGATGAGCGTGACGCAGACATGGAGGAGAGACCAAAAGAACCTCTAAATGCTCTCTAGACTAAACAGGAGAGACCTGAGAGATGACTGAAAAACTGTGACCGCAGAAAACACATTCTGTGGAGTGACGAGAGGGAAACCTTTTTTTCTTTTCTTTTTTTTTTGAAAGGATGACATTTTTTGAAATGGTCTTCCATGGATTTTTTCAGCTTTGGATGTCCTTGGCCAGATAGCGAGAGCGATTCTCTTTGTCCACTAACAAAGCCGAGTCTAGTGTAAGGAGCTGTGACTGAGAGCAGCGGTGGGTGTAAACATGTACATCACTCACACAATGTATTTGAAAACGCTTCGTTAGGGTTAGCGTTGTTTCTCTTGCTGTATGAACGCAGGATCCCGGGTGAAAATGATGTAACTACATACTATTTAGACTAGTATAACAAAACAGACGTTTTATGGTGTAAAGGTGTGCTCCTCATTTCATGTAATGCAACATCTTTTTGTTGGCTTTAAGAAAATCAAATGAATATAATCAGTGCTTTGTAGAGGTTTTACTTCAGTCGCTGAACTATCACACGAGCCGTGACGCACATACACAGCGTATTAGAGGAGGAACGAGGAGTCGTGTCGTCATGTTTAGTCTCTTTACACTCCTAATGGATTAACATAAAATGGTCCGGTCTAAAGTCCTGTTTTCTTCTCACATTGATACTTTACAAGAGGTTAATTGTAAGGTAAATTGTACACTATTTAAACCTGGTTGCAGATGAATGCATCGAACCGCATCTTTTTGTTTATTAGCTGTAGAATTAGCACTTGATGTAGTTTTGCAGTAGCCACTGACACCCTGATCTTTCTCTTTTACAGACTAATGCGCTCACATTCTGGCAAAGTGCCCAGTCTCGCACCTGAAGAACCCAGTGTTTTTAAGTTTTTGTCTAAATTCTTTTAACCGTTCTTTGAAATATATCTATAAGCCATTTTGCTACTCATTTGATGCTTTTGTCACTGATAAAGTGCAAGTGATGCGTCTAGTTTCATGAAGATGATGATGCACACAGTTCAGTATCATATGACAAATTAAAGATGATTGTAAACTCAGGAATGGCTGTTCTTTCATGCAGGTCTCCAGGACTCTGTGCCGGACAGCTGGGTGTGTGTCAGAGATGAGTCTTCTCTTGTGGAAAGATGTGTGTGAGAGTGGTTTTAGGACTGATTTAGGGGTTCTGTGAGTGTGTGTGTGTGAGAGAGAGAGAGTGGGTGTGTGTGTGTGAGAGAGGAGAGAGCGAGTGTGTGTGAGAGTGGAGGCGTGTGTGTGTGTGTGTGTGTGTGTGTGTGAGAGAGAGAGAGTGTGTGTGTGTGTGTGAGAGAGAGAGAGTGTGTGTGAGTGTGAGAGTGTGTGTGTGAGAGAGAGAGCGTGGTGTGTGTGTGTGTGTGTGTGGGGGTGGTGAGAGAGCGAAGGAGTGTGTGTGTGCGTGTGAGAGGAGGAGAGGGCGGTGTGGTGTGAGTGAGAGGAGGTGGGGTGTGTGTGTGAGGGGAGAGAGAGAGTGTTGTTGTGGTGTGAGTGTGTGTGTGAGAGAGAGAGTTGTGTGTGTGTGTGTGTGTGTGTTTTTGTGTGTGCGTGTGTGTGTGTGTTTGAGAGAGAGTGTGTGTGGGTGTGTGAGAGTGAGAGAGGGGGAAGGGGGGGGTTTGGGTGTGTGTGTGTGAGAAGAGAGGTGTGTGTGAGTGTGAGTGAGCGAGAGAGAGAGCGTGTGTGTGTGTGTGTGTGGCTTGTGTGTGAGAGAGAGCGTGTGTGTGTGTGTGAGAGGGAGAGAATGTGTGTGTGTGTGTGAGGTGAGGGATGAAGGAGCGTTGTGTGTGTTGTGAGTTGTGTAGTGAGAGAGAGTGTGTGTGTGTGTGTGTGTGTGGGAGTGTGAGATGAGAGAGAGTGGTGTGTGTGTGTGTGAGAGAGAGAGGAGAGTGGGTTGGGGTGTGTGTGTGTGTGTGTTTGGGGTGAGTGAGAGAGAGTGTGTGTGTGTGTGTGTGTGTGTGTGGGAGAGTAGAGGGAGGGCGTGTGTGTGTGGTGTGAGTGAAGAGAGAGAGAGAGAGCGTGTGTGTGTGTTGTGAGGAGAGAGGAGAGAGAGGTGTGTGTGTGTGTTGTGGTTGAGAAGAGGAGAGGTAGAGCGTGTGGTGTGGTGTGTGTTGTGTGTGTGTTGAGTGAGAGAGAGAGAGGTTGGGTGGTGTGTGGTGTGGAGTGAGAGAGAGAGGAGAGCGTGTGTGTGGTGTGTGTGTGTGTGTGTGTGAGTGAGGAAGAGAGGTGGGTGTGTGTGTGTGTGTGTGTGAGAGAGAGAGGAGAGAGAGAGAGAGGTGGATGGATGGATGGATGGAGAGAGAGAGAGAGAGACAGAGAGCGTGTGTGTGGGTGTGTGTGTGAGAGAGAAAGAGAGAGAGAGAGAGAGAGCGTGTGTGTGTGTGTGTGAGTGAGAGAGAGAGAGAGTGTGTTTGTGAGTGAGTGAGAGAGAGGAGAGCGTGTGTGTGTGTGTGTGTGGGGGGGGGGGGGTGGAGAGAGAGCGTGTGGTGTGTGTGAGTGAGGAGAGGAGAGAGCGTGTGTGTGTGTGTGTGTGTGTGTGTGGGGTGACGAGAGAGAGAGCGGTGTGGGTGTGTGTGAGTTGAGAGGAGGAGAAGGAGAGAGGTGTGGGTGTGTGTGTGTGAGAGAGGGGGGGGGGGGGGGGGGGTGGGTGAGGGGGAGGGGGGGGGGGGGGGGGGGGGGGGGTGGGGGGGGGGGGGGGGGGGGGGGGGGGGGGGGGGGGGGGGGGGGGGGGGGGGGGGGGGGGGGGGGGGGGGGGGGGGGGGGGGGGGGGGAGAGAGAGAGAGAGTGTGTGTGTGTGTGAGAGAATGTATGTGTGTGAGAGAGAGGTGGGTGTGTGTGTATGGTTTGTAATGTGAGAAAACATTGGCAAAAGGCCAACGAGGTAGATTTTGGGGGGGGGTATTTGGCCCTTGCATGTCCAGTTGTTGTTCGCAGTGTATGGTGAAGAACATCTGCAAATGATCCATTGATTTTGCATGATATATGACTTCTCTCATCTGCAGAGTTTAGGCTGCTCCTGGCCACGGGGCTTGGGATAAAAGTGCCCTACACAATTAAACTAAATCCATCACGGCTGTCGTGAGTGAAATTAAATGAAAAGTGTTGATAGCGACATCCAATTTGGATCTGCTCACGTCGCATCACATTTATTTTCACAGCGTTGCGCATTATAACCAATCACACACGACTGCGTTTGTGTAAGAACCAATCAGAAGCGTCCAGGTGAGTCCTCGCTGAAACACCGCAGCTTCGGTCAGAGTCACTCATCAGACAGCTGATTATATATTATTAATATGTGTGATTATTATAGGGGACAGCGCTGATTATAATGGGAGGCTGTTGTTTTGGGGGAACTAAAACTCGCGCTAGACTGAAGTCAGTCATGTTCTTTGCTCGCGTTCTCTGTATAATTTATTCGCTGTTTGAATAACTTTTAAAGCGTTTAAATTAGGCAAGACAATCTTGTTTAATTTAAATTTGATCGAGTTAATATAAAATTCAGTCGATTTTGGACACACACACACACAAACACCACCACACACACACACACACNTCAACTCACTCTCTCACACAACACACACACAAACACACACACACACACACACTCTCTCTCTCCACACACACACACACACACACACACACACACACTCACTCTCACACACACACACACAACACACATCGCAAACACACACACACACCACAAACATCACTCTCACACACCACACACAACCTTCACTCCACTCGACCTCGCACACAACAACACACCACTTCACCACCCCACACAAACCCACTATCTCTCAACACCCCACCACACCCCACACTTCATCACGTCACTCACACTTCAGCTATGCACACAAACACAACACATCTCACCCACCACACACCACACACTCCACTCTCACACACCACAACAACAACACACTCATCCACTCACCCTCTCGCTCGCACCCACACACACCCCACTCTCACAACACACACACACCCACACACCATCACAACACACACACGCTCTCTCTCTCACACACAAACACACACACACACACGCTCTCTCTCTCACACACAACACACACACACACACACACACACACTCTCTCTCTCTCTCTCTCTAACAAACACACACACACACAAACACACACACACACACGCACACACACCACACCACACACACACACACCCACACACACACGACACACAAACACACTCTCTCTCTATCTCCACTCACACACCCACACCACCCACACACACTCTCTTTTCTAGACAACACATCACAACACTCTCTCACACAAACACAACACACTCATCCACCTCTTCTCTCGCTCTCTCACGCAACACAAACACCACACCAATCCACACCCACGTCTCTTTCACACACAACCACAACACACAACACACTCTTCTCAGCTATACACACACACACTCACAAACACACACCACACACACACACACATCCTCTCTCTCTCTCTCACACACACACAAAAACACACTCTCTCTCTCACACACACACACTCTCTCTCTCTTTCACTCACACACACACACCCACACACTCTCTCTTCTCTCTCACTCCACACACACACCCACCACCATCTCTCTCTCTTCACTCCCCCCCACCACCACAACACACCACTACTCACTCACACCACACCCTCACTCTCACACACACACACACACACACTCACTCACTCACACCCTCACTCACACCCACACCACACAACACTCTCTCACTCACCCACTCTCTCTCTCTCTCCCTCTCACACACACAAACACGCTCTCCTCTCTCACCACCACACCACACACACACCACCGACACCCACTCCTCTCTCTCCCCCCACCACCCACTTCACTCAAACCCAACTCTCTTCGCTCTTCCCTCCCACCACCCACACACCACACTCACGCTCGCGCGCTCTCTTCACACACAACACACACACAACACCACACCCCCTCTCTCTCCTCACTCCCACACCACCTCTCTCTCTCTCTCAAACACACACACCAACACACAATCTCACACACACACACACCACTCACTCACACACACACACACCACACGCACACACACACACACACACACCCTCTCTCAAACACACACACACACACTCACACCCTCCAACACCACACCACAAACACACCCCACACACTACTCACCCACCACTTCTTCACCACCACACTCACTCCACCACACCACTCACTCACACACACAAAACACTCACTCTCCACACAACCACACTCACACACACCACACACTCACACACCACACACTCACACACTAACACTCACGAACACACTCACACACACACACACACACACACACTCACTCCACACACCACACTCACTCACACATCACATCACAGACACACTCACACACACACCACACATCACATCAACACACCCCAACAATAACCACACACACACACCTACTCCAACACACACACACACACACACACACACGCCACACACATCTCACCCCACTCAACTACACTCCTGTGGAGGAGAGGCGCTTCGGCTGCAGAACACGGTGCAACCAACCCCGGAGCCCAACACTGTTGTCTAACTGCTGATGTGGAGGGGTCAGGTGTCGCTCCGAGTCGCCGGAGCCATTGGTCGCTAGCGCTGTCACTCAGCTCGGCCCCGCCTCCAGCGTGTGTTTGGTAGCGTTGCTCGTGTTTCTCTCTCTCTCTCTCTCTGTGTCTGTGGCTGGAGACCGGCACGGTCCTTCCTTTTTATTTCTCATCCTTTGATTCGAGCCCCCTCTAAATTCTGCGAGCAGGCCTCCTGGCCGACAATTTGCCGTCTGCTCATTCAATGTGACAGTGTTAATCCCCATCGAGAGAGACAGTAAAGATGGCGGTGGTGGTCGCCCGGCTCGAGGGCCGAGAGCTCGAGTACCTGATGAAGAAGCGCTCGGTCACCGTCGGACGCAATTCCTCGCGAGGCTCCGTGGACGTGAGCATGGGCCATTCGAGCTTCATTTCACGGAGGCACCTGGAGATCTTCTCCGCCGGCGAGGACGGCACGGGCAGCGGGGACTTCTACCTTCGATGCCTCGGCAAGAACGGGGTGTTCGTGGACGGGGTGTTCCAGCGCCGGGGGGCTCCTCCTCTGCAGCTGCCCCGCATGTGAGCGCAGGGCTCGCGGTGTCTGTTGTGTCTGGCGAGCAGCACGTGCTGATTATGACTAACGCTCGCTCGGGCTCTGCTAGCATCAGCTTTAGCGACACTGAAGGGTATTAACGGCGTGTTTCTTGCAGGATTCAGCAGAGCGAGCGACTGTTATTATGAGCAGCATGTGTTCATTCAGCCCCTGGTGACCTCAGCTGACCACATCTAGCGAGTTCATCAACTATGACCTGTGCTGGAGCCACTAATTAAACGATATAATATAGATATAATAGCCTGGCTAATAGAGTTCATGTTTGTATGCCCTGCAGTGCTTGCTTATAGGACTGTGGCGTTCATTATAAAAAGGCTGCATTGGGTCCATACCTTTACATTTATTGATATTCCATCTGAGAGATGTAGAGCTGTGTGCTTGTTTTATTGTTGCAGAGGGGTGCGTCTGTATCAGATGAGCCTAGCCTCAAAGCATAAAGATTATGATTATTTGTACATGCATTAAGTGAGATGTGAAACGAGGACACACTGCGAGCTCATTGTGAGGAAGGGTGGCAGAGCTTCGGATATATTTGTGATGATTAAAGTGTAATTGGGTCACGCTGGTGTCCATACACAAACCGGCTCTCCTTCGGTGGTCTGTTGCCGGCCGGTGTGTGTATCAACATCTCTGCTTTTTATTTGTGTAGATATTTTCTGTATGCTACTCCATAAACATCAGTGCATAAGTGGTTCTTCTCTGTTTTGTAGGTGCACCTTCAGATTTCCCAGCACCACTATCAAAATGACGTTCACTGCCTTGTCCAGCGACAAGCGAGAGCGCAGGAACGCGCCGGAGTCTCCTGTGAAAGCGGTGCAGGTCCAGATCTCGCCGCTGACCATCAACATCCCAGACAACATCGCCCACCTGATGAGCCCGCTCCCGTCTCCCACAGGTACACTCAGGTAAGCGCATTCTGCTTCATCTCACAGCCGTTTGTGCTCTATCGCAAAGGCCTTTATTATGCACTTTTTGTTTGTCATTTTCTTCAGCGCTGCTAACTCCTGTCCATCAAGTCCCCGAGGAGCAGGACTGTCCTGTTATAAAATGTGTCGTGGACTCACAGCTGATCTCATCAATGAAAACTCACAATCTGAAAATGACAAGGAAGCGTCTGGAGGAGACAGTCCAAAAGTAGGAGATATTTTAGAAGTGCAGGCTGCTGTGTAGAGCAATGATGTCTGGTTTGTCACTTTGGACTTTTCTGAAACTGATCTGATGCAGTAACCCGTCTCGATGCTCTTTTCCTTGTCTTTAACAGGATGACTCCAAGCCTCCTTACTCGTATGCACAGCTTATTGTTCAGGCCATCACAATGGCACCTGACAAACAACTAACACTGAATGGAATATATACCCACATTACTAAGAATTATCCATATTACAGGACGGCAGACAAGGGCTGGCAAGTGAGTGTCAGTCAGCTCTTTCCTTTGTGCAGTGTCTACAGTTTAGAGTCATGTGATGTATTTAGTCCTTGTTGCAGTGCTGTTGTATTTGTATGTGCTTGAGGTGAACTCACTGAATTGAGCAGGCCCAGACTTTATTATTATTATCTTTGTTTTTTTTTACATGCTCTTGTTAGTAGCGTTCCAAAACACAGGTTTTTTTGTGTGTTTGATATGAAAGACTTGTTCTGTCAGACTGAATAACACATGATCATCCACACTGATCCAGTGAAGCCGCTGCGCTCTAATCCTCCGAGAGCTGAGGTTGTGTGTAGCACCTACCGCTCTGCAGATCCTTCTGAAGCATCTCAACATTAGAAACCAGTGTTTCAGTCTGACTAATACAGTTTGTGTGGCATATTTCAGTGCATATTACACATTGTTTTGCTGCCACCATGTTATTGAAAGATGGGACAGACACAACAGCAAACTCTCAAGTAGCAGAAGCTGAGTAAACACGATACACAATAAACCTGAACCCGCTCTGGAAGTAGATGTGCACTTTGTCTCGTTTATAATCTGCTTCTTCGTTACAGTATCAAATGAAATTGAATTTGCAGCTTAAAGCAGTTGCCGAACTGTTAACCTTGCTTTTTTCTCTCCTAGAACTCGATTCGTCACAATCTGTCCTTAAACCGCTATTTTATCAAAGTGCCCCGATCTCAAGAGGAGCCGGGCAAAGGCTCTTTCTGGAGGATAGACCCCTCGTCTGAAGGAAAGCTCATCGAACAAGCTTTCCGTAAGCGCAGGCCTCGCGGCGTGCCGTGCTTCAGGACTCCACTCGGGCCGCTCTCATCCAGGTGATCGTTCATATTCTCCTCGTGCTGTTTCTGTGAGGCTGAGGAAATGGTGACAGAACTATCATTTATTAGCTAAACTATTCCTATACTTATCTTCACCGGCCTGACTATTGCTAAAATATAGGGCTGTGAATCTTTGGGTAGACACCGATTCGATTCGATTCACGCTTCATAGATTTTCAATTCAAGAACGATTTTTGCTAATTCAATTCGATTCTGCATTCTTTAAGTGCATTCACAGGATTATTTAAATGCTTCCCCTAAGTTCTTTAAATGCTTCGTCGGGGCAAATTACACGGCAGCCTTTATAGTTACAGAACCGTAGGTTAGAGAGAAAAACCCACTTTTGTCTGTTGTTAGACGCTAGTTTTTAAGCTGTTGGATGACGTGTAGCGCGCCCCCCCCCCCACCCCCCCCCCCCTCCCCAAATTTATGTAAGCCACGATTTTAAAAAAGAGCTTTAAAAGTATTATGTGGGTGCAGCCATCATTTCAGAAGTGACAGAAATATCAAATACAATAATTTTATGTATGTATATATGTATGTTTTATTATGATTTTTTTTTTACAAGTAATTATTTTCTTATCTCGTACTTTGAATTTGCTATAAGAAATCAAATACACTGGTGGACAATAATCAATCATTTGTAATCTGTAATTTTTTCCTAATGGCAATTTTATTTTTTTATATACTACAAACAATTATTTAAAATTTCTGCACAGAATAAGGTAGAAAATATACTTTATAGTTTCTGTTCTGTAATAAATGATATGTCCATTAGCACTGCATCATTCATAAATTGTATTTATTTATTGTGTTTATAGTCTTAACGTTTCATCAGTTCATTCTGCTTTTTATTCAGATTAGCTGCAGATATAGCCTGCACATCTATGAGTGCGAGATCACTTCTTTCAGTATCTCATTTTCATAAAATAACATGCTATAGTGTTTAACTTTCCCTCTCCATCGGCGAATGATGATTCTGAAAGAAAACGCGCCGATGTCTGTTTGCTAGCAACGAACACTACTTTCATGCATCTGATTATCAGATAAACCTCGCGCTCTTATTTCTAGGTGTTTGTTTTTTTTTTTTTTTTTTTTGTTAATGCCTCTGTGGTTATTTGTAAATCAGGTTCTTGTGACATTTCGGTTGAAGGACATAGAAAACACAGTATATTCAATGGAACTTGATAAAACAAAAAAAAAATTAAAAAGACTGAAAAACATAACACACTAAAAAACTGTGTATGTCAGACACTGTAGCTTTCTGCTCCGTCCATGCAGTAAATGGACAGCCTTCGACGGCTCGGGTAACGTCGGCGGTAAGATGCAGAGAGCCATTGAATAACTTTTTTAAATCGATTAAAGTCTGAAATCGATGATTCAAAAGTCCATGTTTCAGGTTCGATGCATTGCATCGTCAGGGTTTGTAATCGATGCATCGAGAAACAAGTGAATCGTTACACCTCTACTAAAATAGGATCATGGTCTCATTGATGGGTTAGTAATCTGAATGGAACTAGTCACTGTTTGCTTGTAATCAACAGACTTAAATTACTCTGACTATGAATATACACATGACTATGAATGGATGCTTTTCAGCAAACAGGCCTTCATGAACAATGTCACTTGAGTTGATTGTGATTGTGTTCCCGCTGCGTCTCAGGAGCGCTCCAGCATCTCCTAACCACACGGGGGTGCTGTCGGCTCACTCCAGCGGCGTTCAGACTCCAGAGAGCTTATCAAGAGAGGGCTCACCTGTTCCTATGGACCCCGAGCCCACGCCTGCCTCCGCTCACGCTCACGCCGTTCAGGCGAAGATAGCAGTCATTGCTCAGAATGCTCCAGGTAAGATCATCCTCATGCATGAGTGAAACCTCTGCTGAAATAAAGACAGCTATAGGAAATTTGTTATGGAGTATAAGGCCTACAACGGTGTTCATAAAACAGCCTGATGGATTCCCTGCTGAATCAGTCTGAATCAAATAGATTCTGAAGCATCCTTATCCAGTTATCACAAATGCCTGGAAAAGTCATGGAAATTCATTAATGAGAAATGGTGGAAGCCCTGATGTGTTTAAAGTTTAAACACATCGTCTTTTCTTCCCTTTTTTGCCAGTTGTTTAATTTGAAAACAACACCTGGGCCTTGTAGCATCACGTTTACTGTTGTTCACTCAGAAGTATACATGAAGTGTCCTTTATAACGTATGTTCCCACACAGGTTCGCGTCTCAACACCCAACCGGTTCTCATCACAGTTCAGAGGCAGCTACCGCAGACCATCAAACCTGTGACCTACGCTGTGTCCGCTCCCAGCTCCCAGCAGCCCCTGATGCAGACGCTGCATGTGCTGCACCAGATCCCTGCTGTTTCTGTGACCGGACTGTCTGCAGCAGAGCCGGGGTTTGTCCAGTCCAGCATCGCTAAAGCAGAGCCACACCAGAACGGAGAGCACCAGGAGCTCAGAGGTGAGCACGCTGACCTGGATATTGATTATATGAATGATTTTATCTTATTACACGGCTCTCTGGAATACTTGATTCTGATTGGTCAGTTGTGACATTCTGAGCTCTGATATTTCTGAAGACGATGACTCGATAGCAGTGCCGTATATATATTATCGATCGCTCATTAGAGTATCTGAAGCGTGTGTCGTACCTCAGTGCAGACTCGCTCTCTGTTCATTCAGACTCAACTGGTATTAATGGTGCTGTAATACTGTAGTCTCGTTTGAGTGTCCCTCTTTTCTTTGCTTTCAAATGGCTTGTAAAAGTGCCGTGCGAATTTCTTTCACTTTCAAATTAGGGGCAATTCAGCGTTGATTCAATTCAAGCAACAACATCGTCAAACTCTGAACTTTTATTAACAAAACAAATAAAAATACACCATATAGGCCTATGCCTAATAAAATAACTAATTACTTACACAAAGTTTAAATGGGTATATAAAACTGAAAATCTGCAAACACTGTGGAACCAAATAAATAAGAAACGAATGTTTTAAAAAAACGGCAAAAGTCAACTGGCTTTTCAAAATCCAAAATATTGCAAAACTGTGCCCGTGCCTTGCCTCTCTAAACAGTCTTCTGCCGTGGTCTTGTGTTTCTCAGCTCACTCGTGTCCGTCAGCTCGACTCGCTCTCCTCACGTGATGAATACAATCTGACTCCCGCTCAGAACCTGTCGTTCACGCACGGCTCGGCACGCTGCATTGAGCGTTTAGTGTTTAAAAGTGTCTGTCCTCTAACTGAACTAGGCTAAATGATTTTTGTTACTATAAAAAAATCTAACCGATGGTGGGGGTGGTGCCGCGGTAGGCAAATGACGTAACCGGTGTTGCTGCTTAACACCGGCATAACCGAAAACACTGTCTATCGCAGCAAGCATGTTCTTTACTTATGTGGCACGTAGCCGTGTAATGATGTATATCAAGCCTGTGGATCCTCGTGAAGGGGTTTATTGTGCGATAAGACTCGCTGGATGTACTTAAGCAGTCATCAGAGGGATCATTGCTCCTCTGTAATGCTGTTCATGATGTTTTTCTCAGTGAAAGTGGAGCCGGTGCCTGCTATCACAGCCAGCTCTCTGGGCTCGGGTCGTGTTCTCCAGTCCTGCCCCGTACAGACGGTCACTATCCTGCAGCAGGCTCCGGTGGGCCAGCATCAGCTGCCTGTCAAAGCCATCACTCAGAACGGGACGCACGTGGTCACTGCTGTCAGCAACACGGGTCAGGAACCAGCCTCAGCGCTGTCAACTTATCTCTCCATATTCACATTATAACTACAACCTTTTATCAGAATTTATGTGGCATAGCTTAGTACATTGATTAGAGCTGGCTGCTTGTTTTCAACTACAGTGTTGATGTATTTTTGTCTTCAGTTACAAATCTAACGCACCCCTTTCCTTTACACCCACACATCCTGCTAAATAATCATGATCTCCGTATTAAAATAATTGTAATTATGACTTTACTACAGTTGAGCAGCACTAGTATATTTCATTAGAGACATCTTTGGCTTTAAAGCCGTGGTTTTGGATCCTGGTCCTGGTGTCTGACACTGCGCTCAGAGATGCTCTTATTATCCGGAGATGTGAGGGTCGTTAGTGCCATTGGAAAAGCGTAACTTGCCTTCCTGTGGCTTTGATGGAGTCTCTCCTAATGAGCTGATGATCTCAATCAGGTGTGTTAAATAGAAGACACATGGAACATGTGCAGAGCAGGGGTCGCCTGACCAGTAGGAGAACCTCTGCTTTGAAAGCGAGAATGCTGCCCCTGGTGGCTGATTTAATGTGGGTTACGGTAAGGTTAGGGTTAGCTGAGGTTAGGTTAGATCAGTGTTTCCCAACCGGGGTGCCGTGTAAAAAATATATATTTTTTAATATTTTTAAATTGCTAAAATGTTCATAAAAGCAGCTATTATATAATATCCATTTCTGATGTCGCCAATAATTAGAGATGCACTGAAATTCCAGCTGCTGAAAATGAGTTCACCGCTCAGGATTCACATGTGTGTGTGTGTTATCCCGCTCTATGCACGTGTGTTATCCCGCTCTATGCGTGTGCTCCGCTCAATCGCTCCACTCGTATACCGTTCATGCTAATCGGAACAGCAAAGTCCACTCAAACACTGAGCCGACAGCAAACATGGATGTAGTACAGTACTGTTTCTGTCTGCAATAGCCCTACTGTGCTGTAACATGGTGTGGTATATGAGCAAATCTGGTAACGCTGCCCTCTCATTCATGATCTGCTAAACCGCGTGTTATGCTCGCGTGTTCTCTGATAATAATAGCTTTCTAGGACTAAACATTATTTGGATAATTGGTAAAAAAAAATCTCTTAATAGCCTTACTGTGTGTTAGACCTACCTGAAAAATTAAAAAGCAATTTATTTCATTTGTAGACCTATCGTTATTTTTTGTCATTAGTAATTTCTTTATTTGTTCTTATTTCATTATTAACTGCTTAGCCTCCTTGTCATTTTTTTATTCAATTCAACATTTTAAATCAGGCTCTCTCGTGCTACTGCAACAAAATTACCCCGCTGTAAAATCAAAAATACACTGAGTGAGCAAAACTGTGTTTAATTACCATTATAACTAGCTATCGCACAATGTTTACATATGAATCAAACCCTACATTAAAATCTGTCATATAAATTGTTCTCTTCATTAGAAATTAGCCTACTGATTGCCACCATTGATGGACAATTTTTTTTAATAATATAAAAAAATTCTGTATGACATTATATTCTGCAGTTCTTCCCTGCTGTACCGAATAGCTATACTGTTCAAATTATCATATCGAAGTTAGAAAATCAAATATTGTGACAATATTAATTTTGTAGGGTGCCACAAATTTGTTAAAATTTCCAAAGAGTGCCGCGACTGAAGAGAGGTTGGGAAACACTGGGTTAGATTAGTTAGGGTTAGGGTCAGGACAGTTTGCACATGAATAAAGCTGCTTTTTCACTGGTGCTGTCAGGCTTCTGGTCCACACTCCTCTAGGTGGTTATGAGTTTATAATAGCACAGACTTCCACGCTCAGCACATGTGTGTTTTTACAAACTGAGGGAATGTATGACATGTTCTAGTGACAGAGTTTGCCCCCCCCGAGCGTTGCTTTAGCGCGTGTAACGTGATCCGTCTGGTGTTTTCCAGCGAGTCCTCTGCACATGCTGGCGACCCACGCCTCGGTCTCAGCGTCTCTCCCGACCAAACGCCAGAACCCAGACCCAGCGGAGCCCAACACCAAAAGAGCCAAGACTGAAGACGGAGCCGTCCCCATCACCGCCGAGAAACACCAGCACAGCGCCACTGACTAGGGCAGTCGTGTCACGACCTTTGACCTCAACCCATGTTCTGTTTCTCCCCGCCTGCCACGCACCTGCTGCAGCCCCTTCACCTGTTAACGAACCCCAGGTGCCAGATAGTGAGCCGAGATGAAAGTCAGTGGATGTTGGAGAGAAGGAGCGATTAGAATCGAGAGAAACACGAGAAAAGAGAGAGGGACAGTGGGCCTTTACATGAATAGGTAAATACTCAGATATATGCACACACCTATATTAATATAGCCAGTGACCAATATGAATATTACTGTAATTGTCACGCATGTGTGTGAGATGTGTGCTCGCGGTGGCCCTGTTCCCAATCAGAGGTCTTGAACAGCTGCATTCGACTGAAAAGACTGGCCAAACATCACTGAACACCGATCGGCTCTTAAAATGTGAACCCGCTCCTTATGACAGCTTCATCTTCACGCGTGGAGAAACGAGCGATTTCTGGTGGGGAGGGTTGTTCCTGTATCACGGCAGCTAGCGACCACGTCCACTACCTAATGCAGTCTGGAGCAGAGAGGCAGTATTTTGTCGTACTTGTACTTTAGGATCTTATTTGTGGCACAAATACTCAACTAAACAGGCAGTGCTGATGGGAGGTCACTTGGCTTTTTTCCATTTTATTTTAATTTTTAAAGACGTGGACTCGTGGTCATGGAAATGAATGTAGTTTCTTCATTTTTATTTTTTGTTATTATTTTCAGAAAAAAAGAAACACTATTGAGGGTGAGAGTTATTTGCCATTACGTCAAATCAAAACGATGTTTACTCGCATCCTCTTCTTTGTCATTTTAACCAATAACCTATGAGATAGATATATTTCCATTTGTACTTTAAAATATATCCATTTGCATGAATGTGTTGAGAAAATGTGCTGTATCTGACTCGTTCCCTGACTGCAGAAGATGAAAGAGAAAAAAAAAAGCAAAATAATATTTTATACAGTTGGGATCGTTACTGCACTTACCGTTTGTTTCTGACATCATCTTTCCTCCCCGTTGTTTTTGCTTTTATATTCCAGATGTCTTTGGCTGTGTTCGTTATCTTTGTGTTGAAGTTGTCTCCTTGCCTGTTAATATTACTTTATTCTGTTCAAACGACTGAAAGCGTCTCAGAGATAGTACGTGATCCACAAGGAAAATAAGTGGTAGATGTTCAGCTTCAGTGGGTATATGCATTTTTTTATAAATGAAATGAAAAACTTTCTGTATTTGTGTGACTGGAGATGATTGTGTGGTGTAGATGATAGAAATGCTGTCGTCACAGTGTTTATCTCCTCTGTTAGAGAAACCGGCTGGCGTTCTTCATCAGTAGTAGCACAACAGTCGCCCGTCCATTGCTGTGGAAGGCTTCGGTGAAGGTCATGAAGGAGATGAATGATTTATTGTGTAATACACAACATTTTCTCGTCCGGTTGCAGCTGATTACTCCTCATTAGAATCCGGTTAGGAGACAAAGCACGATGATTTACAGAGAAAGATTCTTCAGTTTGTTGACCGAAACTACAGCGACTGCGGCACTTTTCATTGTCATGTTGACGTGGAAACATTAATTGTTGCTCACAGTGTCTTTTTTTAGTATTTCCTGAAAGCAGATTTTGGTCTTTACATTTCTAAAGTACCAGGAGCTTCTCATCAGTTATCTCATATAATGACGTGTGATTTCTGTAGCCAGTATTGCTTCAAAGATAACGCTTCCTCATTAAAGGATTCTTAAATCAGAAGAAGGATGGTTCTTCCGCGGGTGGTGTTGATGGGAAACGTGTCTTGTTCTGCTTGACAGCGTTAATGAATTAATAATAGGAGCCCTAATTTGTCATGCATTTCCATGCTGGCAGAAACCTTTCAGCATCCAGAGATTCGAAAAAACGAAATTCCCTGATTAATGACAGTTTCTCAGTCCGTTAATTAAGGTTAAAGCTGCTTCAGTGTTCCTGGTCTTGGACTGTGATGAACAGCATAGTTTCAGAAACTCTTCACGGAACAGCTCCAGACAGATGCTGATGGAGCAGGCTCCTCACGTTTACACACACACAGGGCTTTTAGTGCTGGTCGAACACCTGAGGCACTTGACAAATTATGAAGAAAACTAAAAAGGTAAAACATTGGTAAATGAGTTAGACTGACTTTCGGTTTTGTTAGTCTTTTATAATCTCTGACTATCAAACCAAAGCTGCACATAAAGGACTCATGGGCAGATCTCTGTAGGACTGAGGTTTCGGATGCTTATAACATCATTTGTGGCGGTTTGACTCACTACAAAACACTCCATACGGTTAGATAAAATTATCAGAATTTCAAAAGATGGAGCTGTTGACGCCTTCACGTAGCTGTCAGTCTTTACTTTTTGTCTTGCCTCTGTTTAAATCAAAGTCAGTGATAAATGTTGCGTGTCCGCGCTAGACCAGAGCATATGTTTCTGAAAGCTTTTTGTAATCTAGTTTTATGAACGTGTGCTTGCGGGTCAGTGTTCAGTCGCTCAAGTCCTCTTCTCCAGATCCTCAGAGGAGACTTTACTGTTCCGCGTGTACCACATGATCCAGAAAACACTATTAGAGAAAACTAGTGAAGAGCCAGTATAGATTAGGAAGTCTCCATAGAATCTGCCGTCCAGAAATACCGACCCAAAGCAAAGCCGGTGACATCAAATGCGATCCAGATGCACTTGGGGCCGTTGTAACCCTGAGTCTACGTGAAGCAGCGGGACAGAATGGACTCGATCTCCTCCACTGGCGCTTACTTGTCGTTACACCTGTGAGATAAACACACCTGTTCGGAGCTCCGCCCTGCGTGTGACGTCACCCGGTACGCCCCTCGGAGTGCATTTTTGTGTGGAAAATCATATTTATCCACTTTGCATAAATTTGCAACAGTCCTTCATTTGATTACCGTCTTTTTCCTCACGACAAACACTTGAGCTCTTTACCAATGAAACGGGGCAGAGAAAGAGGAATGAATTAAAAGACAAGCGATGTGAGAAGACATGAAGGTACATTTCATTAAAGTGTCATTCTAGCTGTGTTTTGAAAGAGTGTGAATATATGATTTGATTGCAAGTGTTTATGATGCTTGCTATGAAATGAGTGAATACTGACACTAGACTAGGTTATATATTCTAGAAAAGAAAGAAGTTACTAACACGATCTGACCGGCAGGTGGCGCTGATGATCTGCAGACATGCGCTGTGTTAGGATCACATCACAGAAAACACACATTCATTCATTCATTCATTTGTTTCCAGTGTCTTGAGTAAATATGAGAACAGTATAACAGCACTTCTTGTATGAAGTGATTGATGTGAGAAGTGAAAGCACACTGTGGAGATATTCTTCCAGAAATGAGCGAAGATGCCATAAGCGTACTAGGTGTTGGAAAGAATTATGTCCGAGGTGACAAAAGCTTGCATTTTTCTGAACTGTTTATAGAAGAAACACAAGAACATGTGGCTGAAAGAAAGTGACCCGTGGTTAAAGATGTTTAGCTTTTCCCAACAGCGATATTAAAATGGCAAACATCAAGGCAAATGTGAGAAGATGTAGATGAACATACAGTAAAAACAGCAATAAAACTGTCCCCTGAAACCAGCAGGGAAGGCTCTCGTTCTCTCTGATGCTGTGGAGAAGATGTTCTGTGATTTCTTCACCTGAGTTTAATCACAGCTTGATGTTTTGTGTGAGAGAAGCGAAACTCTCAGGCTTCATCATCGACTGCATCGCAGGGTCACAGTGGCCTTTCTGTTGGAAGATGAGATTCACGATAGCTACACATCACGTCTTGAATGAGCTACTCATTGATGTGAAGGACAGTAAATCATTCTTTACTCATAGAGGATACGATTGTGCCAATGTGCTTTTGATAGCCAGAATCTGAGCCTGTGGACATGTCTTAATAGCTTGCAGCAGTAATGTTCCTGTTTCTCTGAATCAATAGATAGCATTTTTCAGACGCACTAAAACATCTCGTAAAATCTAAAATTGGCGAGCCCCGCACACACTTATCCCACACTGCTCTCGATGAGCCGCCGTGGCCTCAAATCACTGATGAACGTTTTTACAAGATCTCCAAGGGTCCTAAAGCCTGTTGGAAACTGTCAAATATGTGTTGTTCCCAGAACAATTTTTGTGAAGAACAGATCTGTGCTGCACAATTCAGCATCTGAAGATGTAGACCTCACACAGCGAACGCTCGGAGCGCGATCTCATTACAGGAGAGATTCTCAGTACCATGTAACGAGACAAATGAGGTCTTTCACGGCTCTTTCTAATCAGGCCTCAGAATGGACCGCCGTTTACCGCAGGTGGCCCAAAACGTCAGATCTCAGTGCTTAGAGCTGGGGATTTTTGCCTTCCTCCAAGTCTTGTTTTCCCCGAGGATCTGTAGTCTTGAGCTTCCCCAAGCCTCTGCATCTCCGCCGCTTACCTGCACCCAAGCTGCAACTTTCCCAAATCTGGGGATGTTTTATGTAAGAAATGGCAGTCTGTGATCCGATGGTCCCCGGGACGAGAGTTGCATTACAGTTTTTGCCTATTGCTTGAACACTTTTTGCAAAACTTCGGCTCATTGTATCAAAACTTTACACACAAGCATACAAGCACACAAGACACAACACTGGGAAATAAACCAGTCACATCTATGTCGAATTGAAACTCTGCGATCAAAACCTAACAATCCTTTGTCAAAATGTCACTCTGATGACAAAACGAGACACACTTGCATCATATGAATACACTTTCAGATCAGCAGCAACACACAACTGTACTTTATACAAAACACTGCAGTCTTTAATTTTCACTGTTTTTATTCAGTTCATCAGTTATCATTCTGTGAAGCTCAATGCAACACTTAGTTTTTGTTCAGTTTTTTTCCAACAAAGGTTTTCACAACAACCAAAAATGAACGTACTGAAAGGTTACAAATGACATCAACTCAATACGGCACATCACAGTACGGTACAGTAAATGCAGTAATGCAAAAATAATAAAAAAATAAAACAAAATACACTGCTGTAAATACAGAAAAACAGGCCAATTGTGCGTGGGTGGGATTACAGATCCTGCCGTCTGTTTGGGTCTGGCCACAGGATCTCATCAACGTCACAAGCGATATTTTCTCCTGCTAAGCAACGGGGAAATAACGCCTTGTGTGCCGAATCCATCCATGGATTGACGTTACCTCAATGTCTCCGCATTCCTCTTCCATTGCCTGTAGAAGAGGCATGCGGGCATGTGGTTGGCTGATTGATTTGTAAGTAAGTGTTTTCAGGTGTGTGTCTAAGTGTTTTCAATTACCCAATGTGTTTTGTATTTTGAATAGATGTGTTTTACCAATGGTACCCTGAGATTTCATGTTTGAACTAAGTGTCTTATGTATGAAATAGTGTGCAGTGTCTAGGAGCAAGTGTGTTGCAGAATTGCAACTGAAGTGCAAAGGAGCGCTTTTGTTTAAGGTACGGTTACACTGTGTTTAAGGTGTAGTAACAAAAGGTTCAAGTTTTGTTACTTTGGTCTAAGCATGTGTCCATAGTGTTCAAGCAATAGGCAAAAACTGTAAATAGCAGTGAGTCTGGGCTTCAGATCAGGGAGAGTCGAGCTGCAAGGCAAGGTGTGATGTGTGGGAGAGCAGTCCGACTGCACCGGATCTGTGCATCAGTCCAAGCTGCTTTGTCTCTGGAGGACGAGCATCTTCACTAATCACAGCTGAGTGTTTACACTCTTGTTCTTCTCCTTCGTCTGAGCGCTCCATAACAGCCGTGCCACAACCGCAGCGCAGCATTTCAGAACTAAAGGTGTGGGAAGGAGGCTAATTTGCTTTGTTTTTTATTATTATCCTTCTCAGTGACGGCTTACCGGAGAGGATTTGTGTGGTTGTTGAAGAAATCCTTTGAATAATAACTAAAGTGCATGCGTGTGTGCGTATGGATGCGTGCCAACAAAGCCATGTTTCTCATCTGACAGTGGCATGATAAATGTCACTTCTTCTCGTGTTTTAATCAAGCTGAAAGACAGACATATGCACATCCATGTGCATGTTTTCATCGGCGGCTCTCGACTCCTGGATCCAGACTGAATGCATGTGTTTAGCAGCAGAATGCATGTTCCACCCCGCAGCAGCGTCGAGTGCAGCTCTGTCCTGTGCAACCCACACACAGATCCCCACGCATTTGATTTAGCAAAGATAACCACAAGTCCTGCAGCTCCAGGAGAGACCGAGATCAGGCTTATCTCACACAGCAGATCCTCACACAACAGCTTAAACACACAGTTGATTCATACATCTGTGATGATTATGATTTTGTCATCTATTCTCTTCAATGCTCTGGGGATATTTGTGAATCGAAGCCCACATGAGGCGTTTCTGAACTGGAACTGATGGAGTAAGACATAAACCAGTGCATTCATCAGGAGCCAACTTCAGTTCACAACCTGTTAAAAGAAGAAAAGAGCGATCTTTATCTAGAGGACATGAGGCATTATTCAGAGTTAATCACAACTGTAAACATGCTTGCTGATTGGCTGCAGGATGTATTGTGGGAGGGGCATTCTCCTGTCACAGAGCATTTGATTGGATAGAATTCTGCGCAGTGCTGGATGAGTCATCAGTATTTTTGGTCCATCCTTCCAGGAACTGAATAAAAATTTATTTTTGTACGATTGGAGTACATTAGCACAGACGTTGTAAGCTTTTTGATAATAAAATATAATTTTATACATATTTATTAATATTTGTCATGGTATCTGTACGTGGAGCCCTGAACACCTTCTTCTTTCAGTCTGGAAGCCCTGCACTAGCTATAGATGGAATAAAAGCTAGTAGATGTGGACTAAAAGATGTAAAACTGCAGTTCTGATTTCATGAGTCTTTAATGGTTGCATATATTGTGCTGTTATTAAAAAGCTGCTCAGTCACTGCTTCTTCATGTTGAGTGGGAGTGGTTTCTCTGAAGGAAAGATCCTTGTCCCTGACTTCCAGCTAATGCTTTGTCAGGCGCTCCACGCCGCATGGTTTCTCGTGAGACGTTTGCTATTGAAATGGCTTTACAATCTTTAGCATAATCTTTATAACCTCAAAACATCTTTCCTCGGAGACAAGTGCCTTCGTTTAAGGAGTCCAATTTTCAGAAGCTAATCTCTGGTCTGATGTTTGTGTCATGAGTATTGCACACATTCTTTTGCATCATCTTTCATTTCTCGGCTGTGTTTCTGCTTACAGATTTTATATGAGGCTCTTATCTCTGAACACCATGTTAAACTGAGAAACATTAATAATAACAATGTAAGGACAAAACAGATTTAGTTCCCTCATTTCAGGGGCAGTGTGTTATGAAATAGATTATATGTTCATGTGCTGGGAATAAATAACTTGAGCGTTGTGATGTTACAGTTACATTTTCTGTTCTTGCACTGACTTTCATCTTTTCATCTTGGGTTAGGGATGCATGAAATATATGATATCGGTTATCAGACAATATTAGCGAGGCAGTTTAAATGATTGGTATTGGACTATACTGCATATTCAATTGTTCATGCTTATTTCCATATTTTTTACATTTAGGTTACCTTTTCATCATATAATACTTACTTAAGGTTGACCTTTAAAAACACAAATAATTTAATAAAAAGTGTAATCTTTTGCAAATCTCAAAAGTAGTATTAGTTTTTTACACTGAACATTAAAATGTTGTGATTCCTATATTTGTTCATAGTTTTTTTGTTTGTTTTTTTAAAAGACAAACTATAATTTTAAGGCATTCGTCTGTTATCAGCCATAACATGAAAATAATGGTCATGTTACTGTATCGGCCAGAAAGTTAATATCAGGTGAATCCAGAACACTGGTCAGATTTATTCAGAGATGGTATGATGAGGAAGAGACGGACCACTTACTTATAGAAAAATGTTTGAGCTATAGAAGAACATCTAAAGCGTTGTTGTCAGATTTTATTGACACGTGTTGTTGGAAGGCAGTCCTGATTTCAGATGCTCACAATCGATAGAGCTACAGTATACTCACTCAAACTATAGATGCTATAGAAATAGATGCTGGCTGCTGTTGACTTGGGTTTATTCCTGAGCTTCCACTTAATTATCTGAGTCTATTTTTAATCAGGTAGATTTTCTTTTGGAGACAGACTGTCATAGGGCTGGAATTCATGAGATCCTTCGCATTCTGAAAAACAAACAATGAGCAACATCATATTTTGTCTTGAATGCAGTGTAGTTGATAATTTAATTGGACTGAAGTGAGCAATTTGACATTTCACCGCTGCGGCTTTCATTTGAAAACCCCAGTATGATAAGCTAGCGCTTCATTGATCTGTTATGAGTTGTTTTAGCCGTTGTCTGTTTAATGAGTCTGTGGAGCTACGCTCTTTTCATTTATTTGGGGACTAAAGGATCTGAGCATGAATAATCACTTCATAAGTATGATAATAACAAAAGGCATTCGTTGTATATGTGTATTCATGTCCACGCATGCTCTAGTTTACTCGAGGATCAAGTTGTTTTGGATTAGCGTCACTGTACTTTGAAGCACAAATCACGCAATGCAATTACGATCCTCCCGACACCTTTGTGAAAAATACCTGCACCTATATCTGTGTGTCAAGGACAGGTGACGAACCCAGCAGGAACGGGGCGAAGGTCTGGCATAATGAGATTTCGGGCAATATTCACCTGTCAGACACTCGCCCAGGTCTGACGTAAACAGGATTCACGTGTTTAGCAGCGCCACCTGGAGATGTCTAATGTAGAACACACCCACGACAGCTCAGAAGACGGCCCATCTATCACATGTGTCCTCTGACTGCAGGATTTGGCAGGTCCGGATGAGAGCAAGTGCTTGCTCACAAAGCATGCAGAGTTTTAGATACTGGCATAATCGTGTGAAGGACCACATTCCTGCTACATTTTTGTGGCGCATTATTGCCTCTAATACCAATAACTGTATCCTACCTGTTCTCAAGGGAATAAAAATGACTGTGCATATGTTTTTGTGAAACCAGCGTAGCATTGCTGCAGGGAACCTACAAACTGAACATAATGTAAGTTCAATGAAGTGCAAATGCCTTTAATGCGTCTAATTGCTGTGGACACTTCTGATGTTAAAGATGAATTTTTATTAATGATTAATCCAAGAAGGTTTACAGGTTAGACTTAAAAATCCACTTAAAAGTTGCTTCAGATTCAGGTTGTGCACACAAAAACAAAAGGAACTTGTTGTGGTTTTTAGCAGCTCTGGGTACAAACATTCATACATGCATGCATACATACATATGGCATGGAAATAAAAAATGTGCATAAAATGTGCTTCTAGCACACATACATTATCATATGTTTGCATATAGAAGTGTAAACCATTAAACTAGTGAAGCATCTAGTTAATTCTGTCATTATTTAATTATTTCATTTAATTTTCATTTTGTTTGCTATGGGACAGCTGATTAAAGATATCTATATAATACTGCATTGTTTTAATCGTTGAGGAGTGGTCAGATTTAGGGTTCAGGGATCAAAATATCTATATAATAATAAAATGTTGCAGTAAGCAGTGAAGTATGTAAACGTTGTGTATAAATACCTATGAATGCTAATGAGATACAGGATTTCACCTGGGAACTGCAGCCATTTTTGAACAATTAGAGGAACATATTTTGGGTTCAATCTTTAATAAACTTGAATCCCGTGTTTGTTTCATAACCGTGCGATGCTGTTCGTGAGCGTCATGTTTTAGCACGGCCTGTCGGCTGTGGATTACATGAATCATAAATCAGCAAATAAAGCAGTGAATGAAGCTGAACAACAACAGGACAAATTTCACCTCCAGCGCTGACATGCGGCTCCAGCTTGGCAAGAAAAGGTTAGAGCAATTAACTGAGTCACTGTCATCCCTGGACGCCGTAATTATCAGCACACGTTTTCCTGATCCACCTCGCAGTGTGGGGCAAACACGCAATAACCACCGTCTCGGTTCAGAGCCAACCAAATGGATGACTTAAATTATTAAGACGTAGCAGAACACAATCATTTAATGTTTCCAGGCTCTGCGCTGCAGCGTGTGTATAAATATATAAAGATCTGACACAGACATTGGCAGACGCGATTGTGAGGGACTTTCTGGTCAGGTTTCAGAAAACTCCTCCAGCATGTACCTTAGTTATAAAGCCCAGCTTGGCCTTCATGAAAGAGCATCGTAAGACAGGAATATTGATCGGAGACTGAGTCTGAGAGCTGTGCTGTCTTATAAAACCCGTGTTATTTGCACGTTCTCCGGCGTCCGGAGATGGAGGAAGAAAATGTTTGGTTGTTTGGAATACAATTGAATGGCTAATTCTCAAACTTGTGCCATCATTCATGAATGCATGTATTTGCTGTGTGTATCTTTCATTTTACGTTAAAGGGAAAGTTCCCACAAAAATGACCATTCAGTAATCTTTTACTCTCCTTCATGTCATTCCAAACCTCTGTGACTTTATTCTCGGGCCATTAATGTCAAAGGAGACCAGTGTTGTTTAAACCCCGATGTTCTTCAAGAAAGTCACACAGGTTTGTGCGTGTGATGACAGAATGATTATTTTTGGGTAACTATCTCATTACCTCACTATCATAACTGATAACTTTAAATCAGTATAGTGTGTAAAGAACTGAGCAGCTTCCGTGAGGACGGTCTCAGACTCAGTCGGACTCTAACAGCTCGTCTGATGTGCTGCTGCTAGAAAATCCCACAAACAGAGAATAGATTTGAATAGTGTTTCTCTCCATCAGTCCTCATACAGAGCTGCTCATGAGGAGCAGCATAAACACAACACCGCACCGCCGATGATGATGAGACATTACTGTCTCTCTGATTGATAATATTTCTGCTGTCAAAACCCCAAATCCATCAGGTTAAAGTGTTTATTTTGGTGTCAACCATCAGTAGCTCTGTACTCACACAGAACGATCATTTTAGCACATTTAGTCTCGTGCTTAAGTCTGGTAGAAACTTTAAACTTTGCAGTTTTTTGTCAGGTTTTTATCCTTAAAACACTGTTGTGTGTAGGATTAATTTCTTACGCTTTTCATTCCACGCCTCCGTAGCTAATTCCAAAACATCATTTTAGAGCTGGTAACAGAGGCTGGAGCCGTTGATAGCAGACTAATGCAGTTAATAATGAAGTTATTAGACAGAGAGAGAGAGATATTAGCGTGTGTGAATTACCTCTCTCTGTTCGGCAGCAGCGTCTCTACTTATAGCGAAACTGTAAGTTTATCTGCTTCAACAATAATGCCGTTATTACCTCGTTAGTGAGAAATGTCATAAGTTTCAAGCTGAGAAACTATTTTCCTGATAAAATCCTTTGTTTCTGTGTGTGCGAGTGTGTGTGTTTGTATGGGAGAGAGAGCAGGGGAAAGAGAACATAATAAAATGTCATTTTGTGGCAAAAACATGGAAATAATTTGTTGTTTTAGCTTGTTGTTTACTATATTTATTTGCTTGGTCATTCGCTGTGGGTTTAGTTCTTTTGCTGTTGTAAGGACCTTTGAAATAACTGAGCATGATATGGAACTACTTTTAGAATGTTCGTCAGCCAATCAGATTCAAGCATTCAACAGCCCTGTCGTATAATTTGATAATAATAGTTTGAATGAGGCCTATAGAAGCACAGAACTGCTGTAAACTGATATATCGAGCTAGTATGAACTTGTAGTGACTTGAGGTTTGTTGACAGTCTTTTAACTCTCTGTCACAGTCGTAATGAACTTTGAGTTTCACATTTAAAGATCCGTGAAGTTTTTGTTTGTTTTTTTCACTAAAGGTCAGCAACAGAATGGGTTTTTATCCTCTGGTTATTGACCGTAGTGGGACGCGTGAATAATGAATGAAACGCTGTCTTTACTGTTGGAGGGAACACAGTGTTAAACGATTAAAATTATTTCAGACTATCCGTAAGCATCTATTCTTCAGAACAGAAGTTTTGATTGTCTACAGCACATCCGGTCAGACGGTTGCATGCAGACACACAAGTTAAAATATTTCAGTGAATCTGAAGCTCAAGTCGGATCTGGATCGCTCTGTGAGTCTCCAGTGAACGGCTGTCGTCTGTCTGAGGCAGTAAAAAAGCGGCTTTAGAATATTTTAGAACATGATAAGACCTATGCATGAGATGGTTTGCAAAATAGCGTTCAGCACATTTGTTTGATGTATGTATTATATTTGTGTTCTTCTGAGAGATTATAATGGCGTGTCCAGAGGCTCAGCGATACGATTTGAGCCAGAGAAGGTCCCAGATTAAAGGGAGCAGCTTTTAGGGTCAGGCGAAGCAGCCATGCATTAACAGCGTGACACGCGGCTCTCTCTGGGCTCGGGCTCGGGCGCACTGTGATTGCTGTGGCTGAGAGGCTGTCTCTCTTTGCAGTCCTGCCAGTGAGATCAAGGCATCCCAGAGTTATGAGCATGGCGAGAAATGGATGGCTAATTCAGTCAAGTCTGTTACTCCTCACGCTTAGCTCTGTTGTCTGCAGCCCCTGTGCAGGCGTTTTGATGCTTGTGGTCTGTGGTCCAGGAACAGGAGCGCAAGGAGGAGAAAGTGAAGGTTCCCGTTGGGGGGGGGGGGGGGGGGGGTGGTACTTACAGCATTCCCACTGTTCCTCCGCTGACGAACTGTTCACTGCCACAAGCGGCCGGTTGAGTGCTGATGGGGCGCTTGGAGAGCGTTAATAATGGTCAGAGTGAAGAGCGGCTTCAGGCCACGCACAGACAGAGAGAGAGAGGGAGAGGGATGAAGAGAGACGAGGGAGAGAGAGAGAGAGAGGGAGAGAGAGAGGAGAGAAAGAGAGCGTAGGAGGAGAGAGAGAGAGGAGAGGTTCGAGAGATGAGAGAGGAGAGCCGAGAGGAGGGAGGAGCTAGCGCGAGGGCGAGGGGAGATGAGAGAGGAGAGGGAGAGTGAGACGAGAGAGAGATGAGAGAGAGAGAGAGATGAGAGAGAGATATGAGAGAGAGAGAGAGAGAGAGAGAGATAGAGCGAGGGAGAGAGAGAGAGAGATAGAGAGAGGGACAGAGGGAGAGAGAGAGAGAGCGGGGACCGAGAGAGAAGGAGAGAGAGAATAGAGCGAGGGAGGAGAGAGGGAGAGAGGAGAGGGAGATAGAGAGGGTGGCAATAGAAGCTGTCAGAGACGGTTTTTTGCATCTAGGCTCCGTGTCTTGTAATGAAGATTTGGAGCAAGCATCAATATATAGCTATACTTGCATAACATTCTCACTAATTATTAAGTGAGAATGTTAAGTTTAAAGGCACAATATGTAAGTTTTCGCTACTAGAGGTCGAAGGCGAAGCTTGACGACGTTATGAAGGAGAGTGGAACGATGGGAGATGTGGTTTTCACCATCCAGAGATGTCCGAATCATGTTCAAGGATGTAATAAATTCATTTTTTTATTACCTGTACCTTCC
Organism: Sinocyclocheilus anophthalmus; assembly: GCA_018155175.1. Lineage (NCBI taxonomy): Eukaryota > Metazoa > Chordata > Actinopteri > Cypriniformes > Cyprinidae > Sinocyclocheilus > Sinocyclocheilus anophthalmus. The sequence goes on from JADLZN010010766.1 coordinate 75,365, forward strand.
AAAGTCTTTCAAACAGCAAATAAATTATATAGAGAAAGCGAGTAAAGAACATTTAACGTTACATTGTCAAAGAACAGTATAGTTTAAGCACTCTCTAAAAACTCCCCTTATAATCAGTAGTGCTGTCTATACACTGTTTGATGAATGAATCTCCTACTTACATCATACGCACATCTGCACTTTGTTGTTTATGATGAGAGAATATACTCAGCGAGCGCGCGCACTGAACAAAACTCCGGTGTTTCAGTGATGACTAATCTAAACGCCTCTGATTGGCCGCTGCGTTTATAAACTCAACAGACTCGTGTGTGATTGGTTATAACACGCAACACTGTAAAAACGCGGAAAAAGATTCATGGTGCAACATTGAGCATATCTAAATTTAATGCTGCAGCCAACACTTTTCATTTCATTTTCATTTTATTTGCGACTGTCGTAATGGATTTAGTTTAACTGCAGCAGCATTTTTGTCCACGTGTGTTGCCTAGTTTCTACAAGCGGAAAGCGATAGCGCGGGTATTACGTCATTGATGGGCGACAATGAACCGAGAAGAGCCATTATTTAAAATTGGAATTTCTCTGAATTTACAAATACTTGGGAACTTTTGGGATAACATAAGTGCATAACTGCATGAAATATATAACAATGTGCAAGTGGTTTTTGGATATTTTATTACGAAAATCTTACATATTGTGCCTTTAAGTCATTATTTGTTCATGTAGATATGAATTTAAAAAAATGAAAAGGTGTATGTGCCGAGCACTGACGGAAAAAGAAATCGGTGCCTGTGCAAGAAAACATTACTTCATCGACTTTCAGCCCCTAAATGTCTCTCTGCTGCCATTATCAGCTCCTTTCACTGGGTCTTTCTTCAAGAGCAAAACTCCTTTTTTAAACTGGGCAACCCAACACAGTACCAAAAGAAAAATACCTGAATTAAAATGTAGAATTATTACCATGAACTGCACAGCAAAATTACCATGACAGACTGAATTGAAAAACAGGCCTCTTGTGTTTGCCACCCATCTTGGATTTTTAAAGTCAATGCTCTTTGGATTTTAAGAGGAAAAGTGCAGCAAAGCGCTTGATTATTCCCTCCGAAGGTTTGCAGTCAGCAAGGTCTAAAGGGTACCAGTGGGACAGAGTCCATTTATTCTGGAATAGACAGTGGGAAGGATTTAGAAATGGCCTTTGATATGACCCTTGAGAAATAAAGAAAAAGCTGACTAAATAATTTATCAGCTGCCATTAATATGTATCAGAAAATAAATGTGTAATGAGATGAATGCAGATGTGCTGAGTTTGTCTGTGTGTGGCCAGGATTCACAAGCACAAGGTTACGGTCTGTCCCTGATCCGTCAGCCGGAGGAGATGCGTTCACCAAACCTCAGCTTGAATCAGCACAGAGCAAGTCACAACAAACTGATGCCGTCAGTGTTTAGAAATAAACTGCATTGTGATGAACTGTGTTTCCATTGAGCATTCGTATCGGCCGGCGGCTTCGAAGGAGTGTCGATCTGGAAACGCTGCATAGTTTGGCAAAGATCTACGAGCGTTTCTTCCCTCAGCAGTGCATTAGCTGTACTCGAGCCACACTCTTTTGCCCGTTTGCTTTAGTGTCACAATTATTTCCTCATTCTCCTCTTATCATTGCATGGAAGACGGCCATGATTATCCTTATCATCATTACTGTCTTTATATACAACTGTGCAAACAATCTAATGCTATTTTTGGCAAGACGGTCCATAGTCAAATAATACTCATCATAATTACTTGTTTTGTAAATGGTAATTATCCTCTAAGACAGCAGCGGTTAAAATGTTTTAATCTCCAAATAGCAAAAATCCATATAGCTTCCTTAATGACTTCACCAAGCTAAAAGGAAAAATGTTCTTCTCTAATAATTTTGCTCTTTATCATTTTATTATTTATTTTAATTATAATGATACCTTGTGAGGGATTCCTTTCCCAAAATATAAACGCAGGACACATTGTTCCCTGTATTAAATCATTAAATACTAAAGCAAATTATTAAAATATTATCTGAGAACCGTCTGCATGTGCAAATGTCTAAATGACTTGTTGTGTATGTAGGGCAAAAAGTTCCCGAAATAACCCGATATGATCAGTTCTGTCTTTCTTTTAGCTGCGCTTGCAGTTCTGGCACGAATCACGATTCTCTCACTCACTTGAGTTTAGCCAGCGTGAGGGAGAGGGCGTGTCCACCTTCTTCTTGTAGCCAATCAAACGAGGTTCTGACTGCCTCTCCATTTACTCTTATCTGATTGGTTCAATAAAGCACCAGATGCCGAAAGACATTTATTTTCATTTGGATCAGCATCATTCTGCCAGAACGGTACTTTTAATGCACACATACATACTAAAAAATAAAAAACAAACTTGAAGCTCTCATCCAGAATTTCAAGCTGCTGTTAACATCATTGGATTATTTTGTCATTACATTTAAATTTTGTATAGCAATCTGCTTAAACCATTGATCTGATGTTAAACTTTATAATCAAACACCCATTGTGGCTTGAGTACTGTTAATCTGACAGTGCTCGACTCTATTGTTATAGAGTGCTGTGCTTTGGCAAAGTAAAACCTTTTCACTTCCACAAATCTTACTCTGCGCATGCAAATCTTTTTGGCATCATTTTACCTTCACTCAGAGCTGTCTGCTCTCTATAGCTCTCTTTGATGTCATACACCGATCTGTCTGCGAAGCGCCGCTTCAAGCCAAGCACACCTGTACAGCTGATTGACGAACATGATGCAAAAACTCACGAGACTAGGATGCAGTTATATGGCCCTAAAATTCAAGAGAATGGGGCAAAAATGCCCCTGAATGTCTCATATTTATATCATATGATATAGTTAAGCAATATCACATGAGTGCTGTTTTTGTCCCAAATAGCACAAGTGTAAATGTGATTTTATGCAGCAGTTCAATAAACAAGAAGTTAAAAAGGGTTAGTTCACCCAAAAATGAAAACTAGCCCATGATTTACGCACCCTGGGTGTGTATGACTTTCTTCAGAGTTATATTTAAACATGTCTTTGTGCTTCCAAGCTTTAGAATGGCAGTCAGCGGGTGTTACAGTCATCAGTCCAAAAGAAGTGAAATTAAGCGCATACATCCGTAATAAAACATGCCTCACATGGCTCCGGGGGGTGAATGAAGGCCTTCTGTAGCGAATCCATGCGTTGTTGTAATAAAAATATACATATTTAAAAACTTATACTATAACACTTTTCTGCCACTTCCTGTAACGGTCGTACGCGTGCGTGTTCATTCCCGGCGGATGACGTAGGACGTATGGGTAGCGCATGCGCCGGTGAGAAGTGACGAACGCAGAAGCAGAGCAGAGAGAACAAAAAAATAAATAAAAAAATTCATTTTTGGGTGAACTAACCCTTAAATATTGTGTTATATTTTAGACAGTATTGTCTGTTTTAGCTCAGTTTTGTCAACAAAAATGTTACATATAGAGCCACAGCAGAGCTGTTGTGCATCTCCAAGCAACACACTCTTTCTGAATGAGTCCGCGAATCGGGGGAACCAAAATGTGTTTATGATAGCAGTAAAGTGACTATAATGAGATCATCTAAAGATAATGCAATTAATATGTGCTTTTGTTTATTTCTTTTCATTTGCAGTTTAGTGAATTTAACTTCTGCTTTAAAAAGCTTTTTTTTTGAGATTGTAATGTTACAATGTTAGAATGTAACATGATTCTAACCCTTTTTTGCACATAATATATAGTATAGCCTACATGGTTACTTTCACTATATTTGTTTTCATTGCCTTTAAGATAAACATTGTTTCATTAGACAACATTGGGCATGATGTAAAATTTTTTTAATAAATATTATATACTGTATACATTAGATATATATATATATATATAGAGTATATATAGATTATTTTTTTTTTTTTTTTTTTTTTGATCCTAATAGGAAAAATATTACCATGTATCGAATTCAACCAAAAATACAGAGATATGATTTTTTGGTCATATCACCCAGCCCGAGTGCAGGTCGCTCTCTTCCATGCCATCACAATGAACACGAAATTAAGTGTTCATGCTTCAAAACTGATGCTACAGCACCATAAAGGTTTCATAACCGTAGCCTATCTGATTAATTCACAGTATTCCAGATCTTCTGAAGTCAAATGACAGCTCTGGGTGAGGAACGCACTCGTTAATCGCTCACCATTTTCAGCCCATTGAGCTGGTAAATCATCAGGCCAGTGAACTCCAGAACCCGATCAGTTTGATTGATAACGAATCATCCTGATCGAATGAATCAGACTTTACTACTTCTCTCAGGAATGTGCTGAAGAAAGCAAGAATGGAAATCTCACATAAAGAGGTCATTTGGCTTTGAATCATGCATCTTATAAATCTGTTTTTAATATTCAGTCTCTGTTCATTGTAACTGCATAGAAATGGTTTATTTGTGAGGGTGAGTAAATAATGACTCATAGAAATAACGACTGAATTCTCATTTTTGAGTGATTTATTCCTTAAAAAGCACTACATTCTGTGTATAATCTTGAGAATGGATCAAATTAACACTCAAAGATTAACCTGTTTTCCTGCCTGTTAGACGTATAGATGATATTAGATCCTCACATTAATGCAGAATGGCATGCAGTGCTCTGGGAAATGCAGCTGCAGATTCTCCTGGATCCCTGTTATTCTTTGAGCTCCACACCATTGATTTTAAGATGACCATGATTCTCCAGGTCACATACAGTATGTAAGCTAACAGCACGTGCCGAATTAATCTCACTGCATAGAAGGTTCTCCTCTGAATGATTATTTTATATCTGATCTGTCTCTGACTCTTGACCAGGGCGCGAGGGACTGATGGAAAGCTCACTACTGATTTCATCTGAAGTGTTGGAAGTTCAGTGCCAATGTTAGAACGACCCAAAGGTCACTTCAGTCCTCAGACGCAGGCCATCACACCGTCACACAAACCTTTAATACCTCACTCCTCTTACTGAGGTGTACAGCTGCTCACACTATTGCTCTGAAAGCTGGAAGAGAATGAGAAGTTAAGCCACGGGTTTCTGCCAATGGGGTTTTTTGAATATCAGTTTATGATTCGTTTTTAACTTAAAGATGCTGTGTTTCAGTAGGAGTTTATTAGAAGGATCATGAGTGTTTGCATTGGAAGCATCATCTGACTCAGTGGACGCTGGACACTTTCAGCCACAGTATTTTTGTCAGAGATGTTTAATAGAAGAAACCACTTTTAGGATGAACACTGCAGAAAAAATAATAATAGTTAAAAAACAAACTATTGAAAAGCACCACCCCCAGCGATCCTTTCTTAGCAATTGTTAAAAACTTAGTTTAAAACAGTGTTAAAATGTACTTTTGAGGTATGTGTAATACATGTGAAATGTATACATATGAAAATCTGTTCAGGTAATGTTGAGCACAGGCCTTATTTTGTGCATAAATCCTAAACCGCAGGAACTTCTCAAAGGAAACATGCTGAAGTAGCCCTTCTAACTGACCTCAGCTCTCCTGTATTAGTACATACACTACTGATCAAAACTTTGGGGATATTACTGACATTTATAATGTTATAAAATATATATATTTTTAAATATTGTGCAGCACGACTGTTTTCAACATTGATGATAATCAGAAATGTTTCTAATAATCAGCATATTATACTGATTTCTGAAGATCATGTGGACACTGAAGACTGCAGTAATGATGCTGAAAATACAGCTGCGCATCACAGAAATACGTTTATTCACATAGAAAACAGTTATTTTAAATAGTAATAATATTATGCAATATTACGGGGCCAGTCGTGGCCTAATGGTTAGAGAGTCGGACAAATCCCGAGTATGGGACACACGTCACTTCACCTCCTGTGTTTCTGATCAAATAAATGCAGTTTTGGTGAGCAGAAGAGGCTTATTTAGAAATCATCGAAAGTCTAACAATGGAAAGGTATTGTTGCGTGTCTTTTATCCTGCTCTAGTGTACATTTATCCATAGATGATTGTTTGATTCCATTATCAGTGACTCTAAAGCAACCAAACATGCTTTCTGTACCATAACATAAATGTAAAAAAGAGCAGACGGCAAACCAAATGATTGATCTCTCTTTGAACGAGACAGACATGCAGAAAAACAGCTGTTAAGGCTGAATATGAACGTTTCCAGCTCCTGCAATGCACTCATCACAGCGTCTGCACCAGCAAACCCTCCCCATTAACGTCCTCGCTGTGAATGAAGCCACGCTTAAATAATGAAGCTCTTTACTCTCTCCGTGTGTGTGATATCATCTGCCGTCTCTCTTATCTATCTCAAGATGTGCCATGCTTCATTCTCTGGGACACGCTGGCCTATTAACCCTCATCGAAGGACATCTTTTCTATATTTGTGTGCAATCTGTCTGTTATGAAATGACAGTCACTGGAAACATGAGGATGATCAGTGGTCCTGAGACTCTCCATTCATTTCAGCCCCTCAGAGTTTCTTCTACAGCTGATGAGTTGAATCAGATGTGTTTGATTAGCGAGACATACCAAAATGTGCCTAATATTAAACAATAATATATTGGTATTTACTAAAACGGCGATTTAATCTTGTTCCAGATTTTCTTTTTCCTGATAATGCTAGTTAATGTTTTCTTATAGAACTAAACCTTACTGACTTTGTTTACACAGGGCATAACAAAAAACAAAAAACATTTTGATAATTTTTGTGCTTTTTTTTCTTCTAGATTTTTTTCTTTCTCTTGTGTTGTTCCCAGTCGAAAATGGCCAGACTACAAAAAATGCTTATACATTTCTTGTTATGCTATATTATTACCTAATATTAGTGAAATCTTTTTGCTCATCGGCTTCATTGATCTGAGTTTATGCACCTCAGTTTTTAAGCGTGCATTGCAAAATTATCCACAAATAATGCTTTTCGGTCTCAGAAACTCAGGAGCTCAGATCAGCGAAGAAAGAAACACAAAACCTGTGCTAACTGAAAGAAAACAAGTTGACAAAAAGATTCAATCCAAGATTTGGTGATAATATAGCATAAGGAGAGATTTACAAGCAATTTTAAAAGGCTGGTAATTGTTGACATTAGGCAAGGGCTTTTTAACACAGCACAATGGTTAATAGAAGAGTTCACCCAAAAAGGAGCATCACTGATTCACTCGAATGCCATTCAGACCTCTCTGACCTTACATTTACATGAATGCCTTCAGCAGACGCTTTCATCCAAGGCTTTCAAGGCATTTACATTTGATCAGTTCTTGCTTTCCCTGGGAATCAAACTCAGGAAACCCAGGCGTTTCGAGCGCTGTGGTCGACTGTTTGAGCTACAGCATAGCTTTCTGGAAAACAAATGCAGAATTTTGACGAACTGTTTTTCTCCACAGAATCAAAGCCACTGGAGCCCAAAATAACACAGTACTCCACTGACTTCCATTGGACAAAAAAACACCAAGACATTTTTCAAAATAAGGTCTGGAACTGTGAGGGTGAGAAAATGATGACGAAATGTTTGTTTTTAGGTGAATTATCTCTTTTGCGAGAGAATATGTACCTTGATGCTTGAAATGCTTTTTCAGGGGCAAGAAATGGACGCTGGCCTAATGAACACATTAATGAAACAAGAAAAACACAATATTGCACAACATTTTTTTCCCCCATTTCTGAGGACAAGAAGAATGGGCATTAAGTAGTTTTCATGGGTTGATAAAAAGCAGCCTAGAGATGAAGATCTGCAGCAGACAAGAGTTTTATTCCTGAGATCCTGGCAAATTGTTTAAAGGATTCAATTATCTAGCAGAATTAGAGGATTTTCCAATCTTACGGCTTTGCCACAAGCTTGAGGAGAGAAAGCAGAAGGAGTGTGTGAAGCTTGTTAAACTTGAACCTCGTCGGGCCTGGGCCTCCTTCAGTCGTTCTGCTATCTGTGAGGCGATGTTATCTGTGTGCTTGGCCTTGATAAATGACTGAAGCCCTGTAATCTGTTTTCGTTTGTTCCTCTTTTTTTCCAGCATTGTTGCTTGTTCCCTGCCTCGCATCCATGCGCCCATGTTAGGCACAGTCTGATGAAAGCCTGCGCGCTTTAAAACTCTCCAGTGTGTTCGTCGTCTGCACATAAATTAACCCAAGACGAGCGGAAATGACTGTTTACCTCTCGAAGGATTTCTACAAGCTTTAGCTTTAATATGATAGACTTTACAACTTTGTTCCTTTTGTTCGTACTGACTTTGTTCATCCATCTTTTCATATTTGGCCAATTTAAAGCATGAAATACCACTTGATTTTGTCCAACAGTTTTGCTTCTGGCTGCTGGTTTTTGTGTTTTAGGATGGCTTCATGGAATCCTCCTTTGTGCAGATTCTGTCTTTTCCCTTTATACTGTTTATGTAAACATAACAGTGCATATTTTATGTAAATAACCCATTGGCCCAGAAAGTATGTGCAATAACATGCCATAGGCTGAACAGAAAAAGTGGTGATGAGGCTTTTTTGTCCATTAATTCACAAGACAAAACACATAGTCGTATAAACTGTGCTTTATATTCTTACAAATGATTTAATGTAGCCTGGGTCATATTTTATTTGACCCTTTCACAGTTTAGTTCTGAGGATGAGGTTGTGTTGGCATCTGCCTGATTTGGCTGTTTCTACCAAGTGACAGATGAATCTGCGTAAAAGTACCTACAGTCTTTGACATCAGTGACAAAAGATATGTGATATGGCGCTGTTAAACAAGTGGTCATCTGTCAGATATTACATGGAAATATTTGACTCCAGGATGCTGGAATTGACCAACCTAAGCCTAAGTAATAAACAAGGTTATCTGCCCTTTTCTTTTTTATTTATTCCAAGCAAAGTTGAATTTGACTGAATGTAAAAGAGTAACTTGACATGTTAGTAATGTCTCCTGCTGTGTTCAACAATAAAAAGTCATTATATTGTTTTTATAAGGAAGTCCTTTATTCAAAATCCACTTGGCTTAATGAAGACTTCATATATAAAGACGACAATTATACTACACTCTGTGATTACTGTACAATTACTTTGAAGAGGCCTATAGTTTTGTATTTAGGCCATCAACAATTACTGAACCCTAAACTAGGAATATATAATGAGTGACTTTCCCTGAATGACTGGGGTTTTCAGCAGATGGATGTTTGAAGACCACAGTTTGTCTTGAACGCTTCAGAGGAATTTTAAAGCACTGCTGAACTGCTTTAATTAATAAGCTTCTTTGCTATGGAAATAAGCTCTGCTACATGCTGATTATTGACTCTGAAAAAACCTGACTTTCAGGAGGCTTGGCAGCCGACCAGATTCATGCCCGAGCCGTGTAACTTATCTTCCTTGAGAAATTACCGCTGCGATCGCTGCTAGTCACCTCAGGCTAGGGAGCTCTTCAGTGCCCCACTAAAGTCATTACAATGCAACGAAAGCAAAGCACATCCGGTAAATAACCACACAAACACCTGATACACAGTCAGATGAGCCCATGATGGCTCCCCTGAAGAGCTCTGAATTACTTTGCACTCGCTCACACCTCAGAAGCTTTACCGATGATCGTACAGCAGGGTGTAGCGCGTCTTACCTAATGCTCCTCCAGCCTTCTCTTTTAAAGCCCTTGTGTAACGATGAGATCAGATTAAACCAAGACAGCTCGGTGCTAATGGCGCTCTTTCTGCACTCTGCAGATGTAATGTCTCCACGCCAAACCTGCCTATTTCACACTCCTGTCTGTGATCCTGCAGCTGAAATGGGAATGAGCTTGTGAGAATGCCGTGGAAGAAAACATGGCACATTACTTTTGTTCCTGCGTGCTGTAATAAGATAAAGCATGGCACTTTCTTTCTTTCTTAAACCAAACTCTCTATCTGTCTGTCTGTCTCAGAAAAGTAAACCTGAATCATTACACAAGTAAACCATAATAAATTAGTTTGGGGACTGATTGATGAGATTATTTATCTTATGTAGATTCTCTTCATATTAAATTATTATTATTATTATTAGTTTGTTTGTTTTTGCTAAGAGTTTTGTGTTTCTCAATGCCCAGGGTCATTTATTATGGTTTGTTCAACCACTCTTTGGTAATGATTCATGTTTATTTTTCTAAGACAAGCCTCATCTGTCATCGTCAGACATTCAGCTCCACACACTGTTAACGAAACGCTCTGTGCTTTTCCACAAGGGGAACATCAGTCATTGTGTTATTTGACAGAATTGTTCTCAAATTTAAGAATAAAAGGAAATTACTGTTTAAGTAAGTGTTTTTAAGAAAACAGTATAGTTCAGTATGTTGATTCTGAAAGTTCTCAATTGTTATTAATCATTCCAAATGTGTCACGGTATTCTTGCACAAATTTCTCTTTTCTCCCTTTCTACACACACACTTACTCTGTCTCTTTCATTCACACACACACACACAGAGACACACACACACACACACACACACACACAGAGACACACACACACGCCACATTTACTTTTCCAAATGGTGACACACAGTAGCTGTGAAGGTTGATCTTATTTAAATAAGGCTTGATAATTATTGCCATAAACAATTAAATAAACTTCTGTCAGGATCATTATCGTCAAAGACCATTAGCACACGGTTTGGATTGGTTCTGTTTTGGGCAAAAGTCCCTGCCCTAACCAGCCTGGCGATGAATAAGAGGGAGAGGAGGAGAGCAGCAGTAACCCTCTTAGGGTAAACAGAACAGAACCAAATGTAGCAGATAGCATTAATGTTCTTAATGACAATGTAATGTAACAACATAATTCAGGATGAAGGAGTCTGATTCAACGAGGAATGTCAGAAAGCCAAGTCCTAAGTGTGGACGAAAGGGGGAGCTGGGGCTGGAGGAGGATAATTTGCTCCTGAGTAAAGCAATAAAGCTGCTGAATAATACTCAATGAACCTTATATATGATAGGCGTTGTGTTCCTATAGGTAGACGTGAGAGTCAGCATCCGCAAGCTTGACTGACGTGACCTGCCAGAACAACGCTACGCTGTTTAAAGGGGTCATAGGCTGCTACATGCACTTTTACAAGTTGTTTGAACTGAAATGAGTGTTGGCAGTGTGTGTACACAACCAAACTATAATGATAAAAATCCACCCAGTGTTTTTTTTAAAATCTTGTTAAATGTTTTCCGCTTTCTCAAATCGAGCCGATCTCAGATGCCGGTCTATGTGACGTCACACAGACAGGCCCCTCCCTTGATAGTTTGATTGACAGTAGCGTTTCAGCACAGCTGGACTGGTGTCTTACCTTAGACATGGCCTGAGTGAGCTGTCATCAGTCCGCCATTGTTTCACCTCTGGAGCAGATGTAGACAAAAATGACTCCTAAGTGATTGAAGTCTTCTGTTTTTGGATGTAATAATGAACATAGCAGAAGTCATTTACTCCCGACATCTGAGCCGCTGAAGACGCAGTGGATTACATTGTTTCTGAAGGGAATGCGCCCCTGATCTACATAAATGCGTCTATGTTCGCGTGAATCATTCATCTACAGAAGAAGTGAGTATAATGTTTTGTAAACAATCTTTGCAAATCGCCTTTCCTAATAATATGCTAATTAGCAAGTTTCATGATGAATGCGGCTAAAGTAAACAGTCCCTCAGAGAGCAGCTCGGAAGAGAGGGGCGGGGTCAGCAGAGCTCATTAACATTTAAAGGAAAATGCTACAAAAACGGCTTGATCAGAAAAGAGCTGTTTTTGACCGGGTAAAAAGGTGTTTTTTAAACTACCATTGAGAAATTTTAAACAAGCTATGTTACAGACTTTTCATTAAGACCCTAAAGAATCATATCAACTTGTGGAAAATGGGCATCCTATGACCCCTTTAAAGTAAAGTAGACTAGATATTGCATGTCTTTCGCTGTGAAATAACTTTATCATAAAATATGCCTGATGCAGTAAACTTGACCAGTTTAAGTAACAGATTTAGCTACATTTTGCCAAATACGACAGGGGTCCCATCACACACACGTTAAAACTTTAGCACACCGCACTCTTGATTTAATCGAGTAGGGTAAGATGGGCCAAGATCACCCACAACTTCATTTTGTGTCTCTTGATCGTTGATGAGACAAAATCTTAAAGCTGTGCCATTTTATAACAACTAAATTAGCAAACATTTCCATTTAGTTCCTTTAATAACACATCGGCTGATGGATCATCATTCTGTACAGGCTAAACTTACATCTAAATGTGCTGCAGTGTGAAAGTGAATGCACATCGTCCTCCATCTTCAGCAGTCTTACTCTTCTTGTCTTAATCTGACTTACTAAAACATGAACGTAATTTATTAAATGCCGCAGAACACAAACTCCACCAAGAGCTGCTTTGACATTTCACAGATTTTACTCAAACCTGAGGTTTGTTTGTGAATATGTTGTAGACCTGTAAAACCAGTAGGAGGGATTCTCTGGAGAGCGACTACGTTAGTAATGGGAAGAAAAGCCAGTCAACCATAGAACACTGAAGCTCCAGTCAGCAGCCTGAAATTAAAGAGCTAAACAATGCGTGCACTAAATTTCCTCTGAATCTCCAGAGCTTTCTGCTGTGGACTGGAATCAAACGTGTCTCAGAGAGCCCCATCTGCCTGAGACGTGCTTAAGTCTCTGCTACGAGAGGAAACTTTCCTCCTAACTCCAGTGCTTTCGGACAGCTCGAGCCGTCTGGTCTCGTCTGAGAGAGAAATTATCCTGAACGCTTGTACCGTCCTCACCGTCTCCAAGCCCTGACAGCCCAGTGAAGCTCCTACAACACGAGCTGACTGCGGTTACTGACATCTAAACCCACAGGAGTGTGTAATAGTATATTTTCCAACGGCTGTATAGTGTTTGAGCTTGTCGCGTGTGGGTGTTGAGAAAAACTAGTGGTGTATTATGTTCTTGTTTTTTTTCAAATGAGAGAGAATGAGGTTTTAAATGTTGTTAGGATGTATATTCTTTAGAACGAGAGAGAGAGGTTTACACATCATAGCCAATTAAATTGTTTATCATATCACCACCTGTTTATAGGCGTTGTGTGTGTGGGCTGTGTTTGCACTTCCGCCACTGAATAAAAGGCAAGATCTGCATAAGTTAAAAAGGTTTCATCATTTCTGAGTTATGTAAAATGTCTCAGTTGCATCATACTTTTTTTGAAAAAAACCCCAACAAAACCAAGGCCTTTACATTATAAGTCTTCTTTTATTGCTGCTGGGGCTCGACTAAATCCCATGCTGAACTTTGCCAGAAGGTGCTGAACACTAAATGAATGAATTGTTCTAAATTAACTTTATACTATAATGAAAATGTTTTATGCAATTTTTTCCAACGTAGAAAGTTTACAGAAAATAACAGATCAGTGGAGGCCTGTTCATTAAAGAATGAAGAGTGTAACTTTTAATTATTCAATAAAACAATGAAAATTGAAGGAATATATGCAGATTTTATTGTGCATACTTCAATAATACTGAAGTTTTCTGAAAGGGAAAAGTAACAAATTCATAATAATTATTTTTTTTTACATAACTTTACTAACATTATTGGCTCCTTTATTGGACAAAAGCATCTGCTAAATGAATAAATTGAATAAATATAAATAATGTGCCAGTAAATGTTCATTTTTCTATGGCGTTTTTTAACATTATTAAAGGCGCAATAGGAGATCTTGGAAAATGCTAACTTTAGCCTGATAGCACTGAAAGCGAATGTCCCACCCTCCCTGCAATCGCCGTCCAAAGCCACGCCCCCTGAATGCATATACGCTCACTCACAGACCAGAGTACCAGAGACAACATTGCTACAATAGGCTACATCAGCGGTTCCCAATTCCAGTCCTCGTGCCCTCCGAAGTGAAGTAAACTTCAATGGATTTCCCCTGCTCAGGGAGGAGGTAGCAATGAACACTGTGTAGGGATCATATCGATCGGAACAGTTCATGCACGTAGCTCACTTCTAACGAGCTGGTTATCTGAATCGGGTGTGTTAACTAAGCGAGACATTCAAAATATGCAGAGCGGGGGGTAATCGCAGGGCTACATCATGCGTCATTCACCGGTGAGAAAACTTTAAAAGTACTACAATACCAGGAAGGAAGATCGCGTTGTTGATGTTTGCCTGCCATCCTCGCTCAGTCTGCACAGCGTGCGTGAACGCTGAGGCTACCTGTCTCTCGACCCGGTTGCCAGAGGTATGCAGATACATAAGTTTACCAGGCAAGGTAGGCAAGCGGATTAAAAACGCTCGACCGAGCGTTTTGATGGACGCAATTTCTTGGTCCTAACCGCCACCCCTTTCCAAAAATATATAACTACATATGACTACATTTTAGACCACTTACTTATGGAAGTGCTATCGGGATGTGAAGAGACTTTCAACCAGCATAACAAAAAATATTTCTGAAGACAATCACCTATTACACCTTTAAGTGCCAAACGTTTGGCAACAATACTGATAAACCATCAGATTATATAGTGGGGGTGGATCTCTGGTTTTAAATAATAAATAATGGGGTGAGACAAAAACAAATGCACTACAGACTCTCTAAGCAAACAAAACATCGGCTAAATTCAGAATACTAGCATAATACTCATATATATTACATATGTAATAGTTAAGTATGATGGTATGCTATTGTAAATTCAGCAGTTGTGAGGTTTTTTTTCCAGTACACTGAAGGATTAAAGTACATATTTGCACGTAGTGTGCATAACTGTGTATAGTTACTTTATTCATCAGTCTGGTAGCTGCAGTCATATTATGTTTTGCTGATGTCGCTATCTCCTGTACAGCCAAGATAAATGTAATATTAAAAAGTGCTATGATTCAGAGTTCATGAATAATACTCTGCTTACTCTCCTGAACGCTTGAACAAACACCCAGTTGTATTTGCATACTTGGCGCCAGTCAGCGTGAGAACTTTGCAGAAGGAAAATAAAAATGTCATATTTGCATAGAGCAAAGCCATTTTGCAAGGGAACTTTCATTTGTTTTTTTACATATAAACAAAACATAGATATAAACGATATAAAGATTTCTTAGTTTTTTGATGTTTCTGATGACTTCTGTTAGCCAATCTGTGGCTTCATTAAAGTTTCCTGTAACAAACAAGGTGAGCGACACCACGAGCGCTTTGAAATGCATCAGTGAGGGAAGCAATAAGCAACTCTTCTATCTAACAACAAAAAACAAAACATCATTCCCGTGCCAAGACATTAAACTGAAACACTGGATTTCTGTGTTTTGTCCAATAAAAACAGATGGTCGGATTTGGCAGTCTACGTTAGGTGGCTAATAAATCCTTTCTCGATTGATTCGACCATTTTTCACATATTGTCGGAGAAGCATACGAAGGGGAACCAAGACGTATGGAGAAAATGCCAACGCGAGCTTTACGGGGGTAATTTGTTTTGAGCCATCTGTTTTCATTGGAGGTGTTGCAGCCACAAGGTCAACTGGAAGGAAATTCCAAAGTAAGAAAAGCGTTATTTAAATCACACGGTGCTGGTGAAGTACTGAAGCTAATTCCTACTGCTAAACTCACATGCAAATACTTTAAGAGAAGTTTGTCTTTGCCCTACATGTCCTTAAAGTCAGAATGAACAGGAAGTTGTGATCGGAATAATAAAATATAATATATTAATTCAGTGAAATAATAAAAATAAGAAACCTGTAGGGCTGGACTTGGGAACTGATTGGATCGTTCATTGTTGTTTGTTAATGCTGTGATCTCATGTGAGTGACAGGTTTTGGGACGGGAGGATTATTGTGCAAACGTCATCAGAAGTTGTGAGGGGAGGTTTTTTAAATTATTATGCACACAGATATGATTTATAATAAACACTACAACGTTCCATAAATACAAGAATTGTCCATTTTGATTTCATGGTGACTTTGGTGACAAAGGTGATGCTGTTTGCAATATCTAGTTTTTTGTCTTTTATAAGTTGTGTTGTGAGGTCTGAAGATGAAGAAGCCTGATATTAAAGAAGGTACAGCGATCAGTTTGAGTCAAACCTAACGAGGCACCTGGTAAAGCGGCCCTTACTTTAACCATTAGCTTTTGGATTAAAAGTGACAGTGCGGATATGCTTGACTCATTCATGTCTGACTTGTTCTGAGCGCATTTGCAAGTTTGTGAACCGTAGTGGATTCCTGTTTCCTGAGTCTCTCCACCGACTAAATGACAACAGGAAGTCATATCACACACACACACACACACACACACACACACACCCACACACACACACACACACGCACACACACACACCCACACACACACACACAACACAACACACATCACACACACACACCCACCCCCACAGCTCTCACACCACCCTCACACACAAAAAAGAGAGGAACCACACACACACACACACCACACACCACACACACACAAAGAGCACACACAACCTCACACTCACTCACAACACCACACACACAGACCCACCCTCGATAAGCCACACAAAAGAACACAATCACCACACACACACCACAAGCCACAACAAAAAAAACTCTCACCACACACTCCACACACTCTCACACACACACACACACAGAGCTGTCTCACTCTCTCTCACACACACACTCTCCTCACACACACTCACACAATAGACCACACACACACACACACACACACATGAATACATGATTCGCTGCAGATACGAGTCCAGTGCTCACCGACCCAACAACAAAGAATAGCAGCCAAGCAGAAAAAAAGAAGAAATCATCTGTATTCGCTTAGAAACCTATATTAGGAGCCCATTTGGTAATACCAACAGAGAGGGATCAAACTATACATGATGTCATGGTAGGAGGCACCAATTTATGAAGGTAGGTAAGACGCAGTAAAAAAGTTAAATAGATTAGGTGTCAATCTCCTATAAATCATGCCTACCAACACTGTAAAATAGATAGTCCTGTGAGAGGATTACTTTGTGGGGGTACACTTTGTAGGTAGCATAGTATAACATGCATAACACTGGTGGAGCAGTCATTTATTTTAATATGGATTATAATACTGCGTATCAGTTGAACATTATTATTGAAACTACAGCGTCTCTGACTAGGACTAATAAATATATTCCAATCAAATCGCCAGTATTGCACGTCGCTGACTATCTGAGGGCGTAAGATTGTTTGGGGTGCGCTAAGATCGGTTGTGGTGGAGCATTTAGCCTGTCAATTGTGCTCTGGAGACGCGTACAGTACAAGGGAGCGCAAGGAGCTCATACAAGATATGAACACGATGTGAATATGAACCCATCAACTGGGCATCGTGGATATGAACCTTCTCATGATCGGAGAGAACACATAACTCATATTATAAGGCTTAACGCAAGAGAAGCAACAGAGGATAATCGGGATCCTTTAATAAACCGTTCGTCAGATAGCGCCGTAAGAAGACTCGGGACTAAGGTTTTCTAAAGACAGACGAGAGTAAAAATGTTGTACCCCACACGTCGGACGGGGACGGATCGGTTCCGGTCACCAAATAGCTGTAGACGGTAGCGGCTGGAATAGAAAAGACAAGCACGGGAGATACCGAGCTTCGTTGGCAGCAGGTGGAACAGGGTCCCGGGCAGGGAACTGTGTAAAGCCTCGCGGTGGCAAAAAAAAAAAGGGCTCCCACAAAAAGAAAGTGAGCTACAGGTGTGAAAGACATATGAACCGAACCTGACGCTGGAGATTTGTTATGGTAGGAGAAAATAGTGTGTGGCGGGCTGAGCAAGTTAGAGCGGACAAAAACAGCAGGGGAAACCGGCCCAGCGACCGTAGCAGGCGAGAGGACAATTCAGGAGGAGCCGCCGCACGTCCGCACTCAGGGCAGAGTGGGGCCGGAGAACCTGGCGCCTCGACCGCAAAAAGAGTTGAACTACAAACGGGAGGTAGTGGTGAGTGAATGGCAGCCGGGGGAATACGCGGTGGCGGCTGGGGGGCAGAAAGCCAGGGGGACCGTGCAGGACAGATGGGACGAAGGAGGCAAGCGGGACACACACAAACAAGGCCTGATGGGAAGGGGCTCTCCATTGCTAAACGGAGGATGGCCTAGGGTGGGCCTGGACGCGGGAAAACAAGGGTTGACCTTACGGGGAAAGCCCAAGCCACGGGTCCAAGCGCCTCTTGACACGGTCGGAGAGCCGCTGCGGCGCATGGGAAGCGGACAGAGCCGCGCGCTCAGGGCCCCAGGGGAACGGCGGCGCATGGAGCGCAGAAGGACGCATCGGGAAACTGTACTGGAGGGCCGCAATACATTTGAACATAAGAGGGCTCCGCAACGCGCACGGAGGAGGGAGCACACGAAGCGGGGGGGGGGGGGGAAAGGGGACAGGACCAAAGGGGGGGGGAACCCACTACCAAAGACGGGAAGACATACGGGACGAGATCGACGCGCTTTCCACAAACTCGCCGATGTACACAACCGAAGCGTGGAGGGCGGCCAGGGGTAGGGTGGTGAGAGCGGTTCGAGACAGGAAAAAAGGTCAAAGCGTCGCGGGAAGGCACGGACACGTGGCCCTGTGGGCGAAATGAACACTTGGCCGCCAGGGCGAAGAGCCCGAACCGGGACCTCCGCCCGCATCGCAGGCGCAGACACTCTGAGCCGCTGTTTTTACCACCTGTGCTGCAAAAAGGGACGCGGTCAGCTAGCCCAACGGCGACGCGGCGGAGTGGCGGGGGGTGCTGATATAAGTCGGGAAAATAAGGATGATAACTGTGCGGGAACGCGGACTAGGTCGATATTGTAATATCCCTATCCGTAAGCTAAGCCCGGACCTGGTCCCGACGCAGGACACTCCTCGCTTGCAAAAAAAAGGAAGCTACGCCGGCATCATAAAAAAATAAAAAATAAAAAAACAAAAAAAGGCCGCAGTGCGAGGTAAGATTAGATCCGAGCGCGTTCAGCTTGGACTATTTGAACATGTCTAAGAACGGGTGTGGCTTGAACAACCGCCTGCAGGGGTGTCGGGGTCACTCGGGTAAGAAGAGCGCTGATGACCCCCAGGGAAGCCGGAGAGAAAAGGCGGCCTGCGAAGGGACGAAGGTCCAATGAAAGTAAACAGGGAGAGAGGAAAAGATGGGAACGCTAACGGGGGAAAGAAAAAGGAGAATGCCCGGAGACGGACACCAGACAGAAGGCGAGACGAGACAGGAACCAGAAACGCAGAGCAAAATGCGCTGATATCGCACTCTGGGGGCGGGACAAGCACAATCGGCACGGGCGCCAACGAGGTTCCCATAGTGGTTTGTGATTTGCCGGGTAAGACCGGTGGAGCGCTGCGGACCAATGATCGGTGGTTGGGCGAAAGGCTGATAGAAAGAAAGGTGTACTCAAAGTCAGAGCTAAATTACAAATAAGAGTCAAGCTTTCGTTTTAAAGCGCCGCCAAAGTGGGGGGGACGGGACTGTGGCATTTTACGGAAAACGGGAACAATCGCCTGTGATGGATGCCTGAATCAGCACGCCGTATCAGCATGTTGCTCGAGCTGGAGCAGGCTTGAACAAGAATAAAAAGCCTTGGTATTAGATGATGATTCCACTCCTTCGGGGTGGGGCGGGGGACCGGGTCCTGTCGCGCACGTGTGGCTCTAGTCGAGAAGAGAGAAAAACGAGAGGGTATCAGGCTAACATGCGTGTTCAGTTCTTAGGGAAGCTCGTCCGAACTGAAGCTGAAATATGTGCTCGTCTTAGCAGCTGTGACCCACTTAATTCATTCACCCCACAGTCGATGTCAGGAAAGAGGAAAACAGTGGCAGCTGTAAAGGTACTCCTCTGAGAGACTCATGATTCATGTTAGCCACAGCAGTTCCTAAAACTCTAGTGCTGTGTGCTGCTTTACGTTTCTTCGGCTCTCAGTTACTCTGATACGAAGGGCTTTGAGTAAGGAAGGACTGAGCTCTAGCGTTGTCTGTCAAAGGTGAGCGGTTTCTCCATTTGTCTTTAATTACATATTAGTGCTGGAAATGACTTAGAGTTGGAGTTGGAGTTTTGTATTGTGGTTCCAGCACTCAAACATGCTTGTATGTTTGCATTGAGACTTACACATAATAGAGACAGCACTCGAAACAACAGCACTGTACGCATGAACACAAATCCTCTTATGTCTGCATAATATTTAATACATTGAGTTATTCTTTTTTTTTTTAAATCAGTGTAATTAACTACATAGGTTCAGTGTCATCATATTTATTTAACACATTTAATTGTATTTATATTTTTAATTTGACAGAATCATTCCACCACCCAAGCCTAATCTTTACTATGATCCAAAATGCTAAACATGAATAACAATATATAATATAATATATAATTTATGCTCATTTAAATATCCATTCAAATGTATTTGTGTGTGGCAATCTTTTTTTTCCAAAAGTTTCTCAAAGCATTTATTTGATCAGAACTGCAGGGTTTCTTTATGCACTGATGCACATGCGTAGACTTCACTGATTTATGATGTGCTAAAATATATGGAATAAAATGTGTGTGTATTAAAATGGAATGAAGGATATCAAAAGTACTGCATGTTAGTTTACATATATTTCCCCCAAGAGCATAATCTGTGCAAGTCAACATACTAACGAGAAACTGTGCTTCTAACCCAACGGTCAGGAGCTGTAGGTCCACCACACAAGTTTGCGATGCCGTTTCACACCGAATCACTGAACTATGTGGCAACCAGAAGCGTGCCCCAGGCTTGTTGGAGATAAACTCTGCAGGAAAGCAGGAGCAGGATGAGATGAGATTGAACGGGAGAGTTTTGAGATCTGCATGTATGTGATTTGCACCAAAAATTGCATTTTGAATCCAACAATCCCTCACTACATTTCCTTCCACAGCTTTTCTGTGTTTTTCTCCCTTCCACATTGTGTCTAGCAAGCAGGTGTGATCTTGTCTTTCGCTGTGAAAACACTCCCCAAGAGCCTGAACCTGTAAAGTGCTGTACAGATTGTTGATGTCTTGGCAGTTTCTCCTATTTCAGCCAAAGAGCTCTTAAAGTCTGTCAGTGTTTTAGCTTCTCTGACAATTACCTTTTTTTCTCCAGCTGCACAGTTTGGTAGGAGGGTCAGATCGCTGTTCGCTCTCCGTTGGGTCTTGTCTTTTCCATTTTGTTTCACTGGTCTACGTTGAGCTCCTAGGAAGCTTTCAAGTCTTTTTGTAAACTTCTCTGGCAATTCAGCAGTTTGACAAAACTCACAAAGTTAGCGATACTACAGTATATGTTACATTTCTCAAACGCTCTGTAATTTGTAGAAATGTAAGTAGATCACAGTCATGCTGATATTCAGGAGGAGTGCAACAACTTGCCTTGTGATATTGATCACAAACACACACACACACCAGCCAGACACACACACACCTCACAACACCACACTCACACACACACACACTCACATTCACACACACTCTCACTCACACACACCCCCACACACACACTCACACAACACAGTCACTCACACACACACACACACACACACTCACACACACACACACACACACACACACACACACACACACTCACACACACACACACACTCACTCACTCACACACACACACACACACCCACCACTCATCACACTCACACTCACACACACACACAACACAACACAACACAACACTCCCCACACACACGACTCTCGCCACCACACACACACACCTCTCTCGCACTCCACGACACACCACACACACACACACACACACACACACACAACACTCTCACACTCACACTCACCCTCACACACACACACGCCACGCACACTCACTCACTCACTCCCTCACACACACACCCTCACACACACCCACACTCACACACACACCACACAACAACAACACACCACACACACCACAACACACACACACACACACTCACACACACCACACACACACCCACACACACACCCCACACACACACACACACACACACATACACACCCTATCATCAACACTATATGTCATTAGTAAGCACTCAGGCAGGTATGTACTCTATGTGGTGACTCTGTGGAACTAAAATAGCTAGAGTTCCCAAAGATGAGGTAATGTTAGTTTGGCTTTGTCTTTAAATAGCGCTTCCAGTCCTGCCAGTAACCCAAATGCTAAGTCACTCAAGAAAGACACAAAGCTAGAAAATTATGACCACAGCTGAGGCCAAGTTGCCTTGACAACACCTGTGACTAAGAAAGATCGTACTTGACTCAGAGGTTTTTTGTGATGCTTTAGCCATGCAGGAACAATACAGTATATACAGTATACACTGTGATGGATTAGTGCTGCGTTGATGGGAGTCTCAGTTCTCAGTTCCGCACATATGTTGTTGTCACGTGTCTGTGTTTTAATTTAGTCTCCCGGTCATGATTTAACTGGGTTTCCTAGTTTGCTCACTCAGCTTCTGATCCTGTTCAGCTGTTCTGTTAATTATATCATTAGTTCTCCTTGTTATTTAAGCCTGGTGTTTCCTGAGCTCTGTTCGTTCTGTGTAGTGTGCTGCTCTATTTCCCTTGTTTATTAAAAGCCCTTGTTTAATTTCCTCATTGTGAAGTGGATTGTACTGCACTTCTCCGTTACAGTTGTGCAGTAAAGCGTTCTCTTGTGGGCATGTGGTGTGAGCAGATATACTCACGTCTGAACATCGCCTCACAAGAACACAGATTACTGTGTGATGTT
The DNA here is from genome assembly GCA_018155175.1 of Sinocyclocheilus anophthalmus. Lineage (NCBI taxonomy): Eukaryota > Metazoa > Chordata > Actinopteri > Cypriniformes > Cyprinidae > Sinocyclocheilus > Sinocyclocheilus anophthalmus. The sequence continues at coordinate 98,044 of JADLZN010010766.1, forward strand.
AGAACGACAAGCTGCTCGTGCGAATGTATTCATTTAGCAGACAAATGGCAAACGGCACTGATGCTGGAAGAATGAGATTTTGGACGTTTGGAGAATGAAAGATAATGGATTATTTTTCAAGAATGAGGTTTTATAAACTCTTCTTTCATCCTCTGATTTATTACCATTTTAATTATAAAGCCTAAAATGCTTCAGTCTGTCTGAGAGTGACAGATGAGACGGTGGATGAGATTAGAAGTGTCACCACCTTGACACGCATCAGGGACAATTTCACTGCTAATACCCTCTGAAGACATGAAGGGACTTTCAGAGAGCTTTCAGGAGAAATACACCTTCTGTGTGTCGTCTGCTCTGAGTGCTTGTGATTGAATGAATGGGAGTGAGTTTATTCTGACTGTACTGTATTTTCCCACCGCTTTGATTCCTCTTGCAGCATTAGGAAACAGCTGAGTGACACATGAATGTCATTAATTTGATTAACTTGATCTGTAAGCTCTAGAATTAAGTTAACACACTAAAAGTAGATGTCAAAGTAAATCTATTGAATCTCTTGCAGTTTACTACTATAGCAAGCAAGTAGTAGTGCACACTAGCAAGCTAATTATTACGTTTTATTACCATGATGATAATGGTTTTAGCAGGAAGCACAAGTAAAAGGCTTCGAGTAAAGTAACATATATAATGCTTTTAACGTGCACAATGCTAACATTACAAACTCCATTATAACATTTAAAGACCACCTTTTTTTCATCTTTCTCAAAGACACATGAAAAAGCACTTAATTTCAACATTTACTCTCTCCATTCAGCACCATGCAAAGCATGCTGGGAACTAGAAACCTCCTGTCCTGCTTCAGCCTTGCCACAATAACACAGCAGAAATGATTAATGTAGTTCCACTGCAGATGAATTATGTAAACTTCTATTTTGCACATTTAAATGGATTGTACAAAATGAAATGAAGTTGTGAGAAAATGTTTAAGAATTGTTGAATTAGCTCATTTTAGGTAATTAAGCAATTGGAGCAAGCAGCATTTATGAATTGGTGTATGCATGTATTTATATATTTATTGCAGTGGTTTTAAACTCTTTGCGAGTCCCTCTTGAATAGTGTTTTTCATTTCATGAGTAAAACAAGCCCTGTGGTTGCCTTTACTTGAAGAGACTTTCACTTTTATCTTGATGTCAAGTTGCTGAATAAATTTGGCTCATAGCCTTATATATAGTGTACCTATCATTTTACCTTCTTTAGGTATAAAATAGAATAAAGATTCTTGTTGTTATGACCCATGTTAGGCCAAAAGCTTTAACTATTTTCTTGAGTTTTCATAGAGTAATTCTACAGAACAGGCACTTCTCAAACTTTATATGTAAGGTAGAATTGTTTATACGCTGACTGAATCTGACACTTCTTAGCTTGTGCTTTCTCTTCTTCTGCCTCCAGCTCACAAGACACAGCGTTTGAAAGTCTTGACGAAGCACTTTGTCTACAGCGACTCTACACACATGCAGAAACACAAGAGGACAGCTGACTTAAGGAGCTCTTCAACACACTCGTGCTGTAATTTAGAAACAGTGTTTTCACAAGGAATTGGGTCAGAACATTGACAGAGAGACGAGACACATCAGAAGACCTGCAGGCCTTCAGAAGAAATAAGAAATAGAGCCTTATACTGGGGAAATACACACACACACACACACACTCTCTCTCGCTCACTCACACACACACACACACACACACACATACACACACATACACACCCACACACACACACCACACACACTCTCTCTCACACACACACTCTCTCTCTCTTTCACACACACACTCTCACTCACACACCCTCACACACACACACACCACACACACACACACACACCACACCACACACACACACTCTCTCTCTCTCTCTCTCTCACACACACACACATACACACACACACACACACACACAACACACACACACACACACACACACACACACACACACACTCTCACTCACACACCCACACACAGCCCACTCAAACCACAAAACCAAAAAAAGGAAAAAACAACACACCACACACACACACACTCTCCCTCTCCCTCTCACACACACACACACACAGACGTCCCCACACTCTCCTCCTCACTCACTCACACACGACACACACACACACACCCCCTCTCACTCACACACACACACACACACACACACCACACAGCACACAACTCTCCCTCCCACACACTCACAACACGCATACGGTTTATAATATATATTATTCTATATATATATGTTGACTCGATTTCTACATTGTGCTAGATTCCCATGCTACTATACTTGTGTTTTGATGTTTTCTCACTCCAATATAGATAACATCCTAAAATATCCATATATTTCACATAGTTTGTAGTTGATTTTTTTGTTTGTTTTTTTGCCAAGAATTATGTGTTTTGATGTAAAATCTCCAGTGCTACTTTAATGCCTGGATTGGAAACAGACTGATGTAAATATTTCCTTGTGGATTTATATATGCTATTGCATTTTCTACTCTTGTGTTTCATTTTTCCATTAATATATATATATATAACTTCACAAGAAGTGCTTGAATATTTCATTAGAGAAACTATGGATGGCACTGTAAAAAAATTAGAGAGTAAAAGAAAAGAAAGAAAAAATAGAACAAGAAGCTGTAACTTAGCAACAGCTCTCAGGCTTTATAATCAGAAGATTGTGTAGGATGAGCTTAAAAATATTCTAAATAGTATTATTTTTTCTTAATGTTAGCCCTGCTAATTAATTTGATAACTGAATAACAACATGCTGTTTTGGTTTGATCTTTTTCATTTGCTCAGACCATAACCACACAACAGAATAAATCTGCTGTTAACTGACTGCAAAATTAAAGAACGCTTTGACCAAATTTGTGAGAGCTCTCTTCAAAATACAGTTACATAATGGAGTTGAACATCTCTTAAAACCTAACACAGGCACTTCACAATGCCTGCCTGGAAAAGCTGTTGAACCATGTGACTTCATGCAGATTATTCGGATGCCTACGATAGTGCCATGTTGGTTTACTGAACTATCTAGTGCTATAATTACCACACTGTACAAGCCTGGCAGGATAGTGCTTAAACACAATGTATGTGCAGTAGTAGCATTTGTAATCTTTAAGGCAGAGATGGTGTCAGTCAAGCCCTGAGACGAGCACCACAGGCTCCTTTATGAATCATTCATCTCTCTGCAGCCCAATCCAGCTGCAGCTCCAGCTTTCAGTAAGATTAAAAGTAATTAAGGGGCACAGGGAGTGATTCATGGTACAAGAACAGCCAGACGAAGTGTACAGAGTGTCCTGAAGACTCTGCATGTTAAAGAGAAGACAGTATTCCAGGGCGACTCCTGCTGGAGCAGCGCAGACAATCTGTCACATAACAAGAGTAATGCTTTAAGTGACTTCCTGTCACAGCTGTTTTCTAGCACTTGTAAAAAAGTCTGCATGAACTGAAATCAATGAAAGCATGCAGGAGCGAGATATTGGATACAGACTGCTATAGGAAATCTATTCAGTGCCGTTTGTAGATTTTGTTCAGCACTGTCTGCACACAGACAGAAGTCTGGCTAAATAACAGTGAAAACCCATGCAATTTTATATGCATATAAAAAGCCTGTGCAACTATAACAAATGGCACGTAAAAAGCTGATGAATAGGTGTGTAGGGAGGAAATGAAGAACCACGTCCCTGCTAGAGAGAGAGAGAGGGGGGGAGGGAGAGAGAGAGAGAGAGAGAGACGGAGAGAGAGAGAGAGAGAGAGAGGGGGGGGGGGGTGGGAGAGAGCGTAGGAGAGAGAGAGAGAGAGAGAGAGAGAGAGAGAGAGAGAGAGTGTGTTTGAGAGAGAGAGAGAGAGAGAGACGGGAGGCGGACCGTTCAGATGGCTCTGTTCGGGATACTGACTATCACTTCACTTCACTTCACCAAGAGCCAGCACACCCGCCTGAAGCAGTGAAGTCAAGGTAAGTGCTGACCGAGACTGACTGCACTATTTATGTAACCACATAAAAACCTTGTGTAAATTGATCGTATATAATTTACACCGGACGGAGTGCTTTAATGCATTCGACCGTTTTTCAGTGTAAAGTGATCGAATGCACATGCAGTTGTATTTCAGGTACATTGTTTGCCATATCAGCTCGATATATATGTATATATGCGGTGTTTAAAAATTAGATGAATGAACCACAAGAAATGCGATTAGGCCTATAGAGTGAATTAAAATAATAGTAATGATAAATGTTAATTACACCGTTAGAAAGAAATCTGGCACCGCTGATGCGAATGCGAGTCTGATGCGTTTATCAGAGCTGGTGTGCAAACATTTAATTAGCTTACAATTAAGTTCCTCTCCACTTCTTCCTAGAGCAAGATGGGAAGCGACATGTAAAGGCTCTTTTGACAAGAGTTCGTCGGAAATCCCAGCTGAGCCGAACACAAGCCGCGCTGGGGGCAGAATATTTGAGTTAAATGAATGGCGCCTTTCATCAGTATCTCCACAAGCAGCAGCTCCACAAGCAGCATCTCCACAAGCAGCAGCTCCACAAGCAGCAGCTCCACAAGCAGCAGCTCATCCACAGCGATGCGGGACTCGCGAACAGCGGGGGATCAGTGCGCCTGAAGCGGATATCACCGAGAGCTGTCCAGGGTCCTGAAGACGCGCCGCGCCATGGGTATACGACACTTTCTGCTGCTGCTCATTTATCTGGATCCCCTCAACGTGTTTGGCACCCTGACTGCCAAACGAGCCAAACCTGCTCCCAAAAGGACTCCGAAGCCGAAGGAACTGAACGGCACCACCGTCGCGCCTTCCGCGTCCACGCAGCAGGTCACGCAGGTCCGTCCGGTGCTCACGCACGAGACCTGCCTGGGCTACTACGACGTGAGCGGCCAGTTCGACAAGGAGTTCGAGTGCAATAACACCGACCACCGCTACTGCTGCGGCTCGTGCTACTTGCGATTCTGTTGCCAGTTTAAAGGCAACCGGCTGAACCAGAGAACATGCAAGAACTACCACAAGCCTGACTGGGTGAAAACTGTGCCCCCGTCTCCTGTTCCAACAGGTGACACTTACGATCCGAGCATGGACCAAACGAACACCGCGGTCTACATTACCTGCGGTGTCATTGCTTTTATTATAGTCCTTGGGGTTTCGACTAAAGTCGCATATGACAAAGCAACCCAACCACCTCAGGAAATGAACATTCACAGGTGAGCACCTCGCAGTCATTCTCCTACAACTCTAGCTGTAGTCTCAAAGCAGGTACGGCGTCTAAACTGCTCCTAACGAGCTCAAGTTCTCGTTTGCATATTAGAGCTTTGGAGTGATTGATAACGTTGCAAGTGGACTGGATAGAAGGCGCTCTCACCATCTGCAGTATCTGCAGCTCTGTTGTTTCTCCATATGGAACATCGCACATGCTAACAGGGCTGTGATCAAAATCCCAAGCAGAATTTTAAAACGCACCCTTCGTTTCTGTGTTTGTGTCACAGGGTATATGCTTCATTACAGACGCTTCAATTTTCCCCTTCATTTGTTGAGTACAGCAAGCACAGATTCGTCACAGTGTCTGCCTGTTTGGACACAGAATCACACACGTTCACGCAGGACACGACGAGCGTGTTCATTGGCCAGTCGGTTCATTACGCTGGATTGGCAGCTCTGAGCCTGAGGGCTTCAGAACATTTTAATTGTGCTGTGAGAAAACAGTTCCCTCAATCAGCAGTTTGGGCCTTGGATATGTTATATGCAAATGTATAACCACTTTGCCTAATTATATCTATTTTCTCACATCTGTGTTTTGGTAAGAACAATGTCATAATATTAAATAGAATCGTTGCAGTTTTTCCTGCAGCCCAAATGAATGGTTGGGGGGAACTCAGAGCTTCATGCTCAAAACTGTCTGGCCTTTTCCATATTATAGGAACAGGTGAATGTATAAAATATCATTTAGTCTGACGTCTTGCTGTGGTGGTAGAAATAACATCTGCTAAGGCATTAAACTATCTTGTATTATATAATCTACGCAGGGACACAAATAAACACCAACAAACAAACAAACTGAGAATGCATGTAGGAAAATGTGCTGTTGAAATGCAAAAATAATTCAGTTTCTCTGGTAACAGTAAACATTTACATAGCTAACCGTGACTTTCATAATGCAGCTATGAATTCACATCCTCTGGGCTTCATATATATACCAAATGCAACTCTGAGAATATTGAAATGTGGCTCGCTGATGATGATTAAGCATTTATTTATAGATGTTCTTTATTTCTGTACAAATCCAGGGGAATTAGAGTAGAGAGTAGCTGGACGTAATCTTTCACCCAAACACTGGAAAGGTGTTGTTGTTGTCGTCTTCATATTGTTTAGCTCTTCAATTTTCTCCACAGAGCCCTAGCAGATATTCTTAGACAACAAGGACCCATTCCTATATCTCAGTACGACTGTGAGAACTTTGCGGCGATGAACAGCTCATCCAAAGACAACACTCCACAGTGCACGGGCTCCAAAAACCACTACACCCCAGTGCACAGCTCCAAATCCAATCACGGTAAGCGGCCTGATGCTATTCAGACGTTTGTGGAAAAGTCAAACTGAATGAGTTACTTTCATGGAATGAATGACTGATTTACCTGAGGTCTGTTCCAAAAGCTGTTCCTTTTAATGCTTCCAAAAAACCACGGGACCTCATAAGTGACTGATCTGGAATGATCTACATAAGCAGCAGCTACTCATGCCACAACTGACTGGTGTTAGTATCTTGCTAAGCTAACAGCACGACATTTTAAAAATAATAAAACATATATCATGAACAAATATTAGATAAAGTAAGTTTTTAATTGCACTGAACTTTTTTTAAAATAGATATTTCTTTGCATTTAATGTTTTTTTTGTTTTTAAATGAAGGATTTTCCTCATCCACCACCTTTTGTTTTCGACTGTAGCGTGAATGGGGGATAAAAAGCATGCATGCATTCCTGGGCTTACTAGGTCCGGGAAATTAAGGAGGAGCAGATTTGAAGGGTGGGGCGGGAAAACGATAGACCAGTAACCGAGTGGTGTAGTCAGGTCGTAGCGTATACCACGCATCTACCGTAAAATGTGGAGAGGGCATATTGCTAAAGTCTAGCAGCCAAGGAGGGCACTGTAAATGAGATAGGGGGCGCTTAAAGTGGCTGAAGATGGGTGCGAGAAGAATACGTGGGATCAGAGAAGGCTGCGGGGATCAATTGCAAAGGGCGTAGGCGTGATTGTAGAAGAACAAGAGACGACGGGTCAAGTGGTGACGCGAGAGGAAGAAAAAAAGGGGGGCAAAGGGACGAAGTAATGTCCTAGTAAAGGGAGACTGGAGCGGGTGGGGGAAGAGGAGAAATGGGGATAAAAGGGGAAATAGGATGAGTGAGAAGTAAGGGGGAAGTGATGGAGGAAAAGAGATAGTGAAAAAACAGAAGTTGAAGAGAAAGAGAAATGAAAGGTGGGAAATGATGTGGTAAGAGAAAAGAAAAAAGGAGAGAGCTTTGTGAGGAAAGAAGGTAATGGGGAATCTGGGGAAAAAAAATTGAAGGGGGCGGAAGAAACTGAAATGAAAAGGCAGAGAAGTAGATGAGGGACAGGGGAACATAGGATGGTGACATGATAGGGAGAAATAGGGTTGGGAGTAAAAGTAAAAGGGAGAGAAGAAAGGGCAAAAAAAAGAAGGTGGGGGGACACAGGGTATGTGTAGGTGTGTAATCATTTCCAGGGTGTAAAAGGCTGAGGGTGGGAAGGGTGACGCTGGCGGTACCATGGGGTATAAAGCGTGAGATCACGGCAGCAGCCTGGAGGTCGTGCGTTAAAACAAGATAAAAAGTCTGTAGTATATGTCATGCAGATGCAATTGCAATCGATTGGCAGGACAAAAATAAATAGAAAATTTCACAGGCCCTCAAAATAAGGGGGCGGGCTTAAGGAAATAAAGGAGGTCCCCCGCTCACACAGCTATACTGAGTAGACGATCTGGAAGAATACACTACACTCTGCCTACTCATTCTAAACTTGCAGTCCATCTCCTTACTCCGGAATCGACTCCTAAAGATCCCCTCCTCGTCCAAGTTGGGTTTGGATCGAAGCCGATAGTTGCATTTCAAATTATGATTCGAGCGTACAGGATGGTACCTAAAAATCACAGCATCTTTGCGACGTTCTCATGACATTACTGATCGCACAACACATCACAAGCAGTGCATCATCTCGACCACTGACGAAACAGCACACAAGCACGATATAAAAACATGCTCACAATCATATGGCACACACACACACAACAGCAACAAAGGTGACTTTCACACTACACTGTGACTGCACATGCACTCACCGACTCACGACAGACAATCACACACCACAAACTCACACTCACAGCGCTTGAACACCCCTTTACTAATGTCACTGTTACAGTCAGATCAACAACTATCTGCACTGACATTTTTTCCATCTCCTCTATTACAAAGCGCACACTTGTAGTGCCGTGATCACTTACTAGGGCACTTCTACTCACTAGCTCCGGATCAGGTGATATGAGGCGGTTAAATACACTGTGGAGCTACACTAGCCACACACGACACATCACACTTACAATTACGGTCGAACTTACTTCACTGCACTTGGCCAAAACAGCACTTCGGAGACTCCCACACACTATACTAATGACATCACACGCTCCAAGAGAAATATTCCCACTGATCTCAACTACAGTTGACACGCCTTCTGATGCAATCATAGATACGATGCTACAGAAACAACGGCAGTACTTTTATTTTGACTGCCAATAGAAGAATTTCGTTGAAGAAATCTGGGTTACAGTGAGGAAGTAAATGAGGCCAATTTTGGAGGATTTGAAAGCAAAAAAGTGTGAATCTTATTATTATAGAAAAGCACTTACATAATTCTTCTGTTAAAATGTCTGTATTATTGGAGCTATAATGTTTTTCGCAGTCATTTTGAGGTTTAAACATTATGTTTTCAGGCAGTAAAAAAAAAAAAAAAAAAAAAGTATATTTGCATTTGACTTTAGACAGGAAAGAAATGTTTTCACCCAAAAGCATGGTAACAGGTTTATGTGATGTGGCTATACTGTTGAAACAGTGTATATATGTTTTTATTATTATTATTATATACAGATTGACCCAGTCACTTCTATTTTAAGTGCCTCACGGTAACCCAGATCTTTGCTCTTTCTGAATAAATTTTATTTTTAGTCAAAATTATTTTTTGTGGCAATTGACATTATGCCACAAGTGCTGATGGTATTTGTATTTGCTGATGTATTTCTGCACACATTGATGCAGCTGTGTGTTCATGTGAGCTAGAGCCATGCTGGGTGACGTTGTGTTGTCGTCCATGACAGAGCCCAGCAACATCTCATTCCCAGGCAGTGGAGACCCCCAGGTCCTGTCCCGAATACGAATTTGAGTGCAACGCATTGATAGGATCTACTGAATCAACTCAAAGAGAAAATGCATATTCACATGCCCTGATGCACAAGAGCGTTTACTGGAGGGAAAGACATTGGTTTAAAATGATGTTTATAACATGATCTGGGGGAATAATCTGGGTTTTCATTGTCTGACTGTGAATAATTAGTGTTTTTATACTATACTCTCACACAACTGGACTCTCTTTATGTAATCATGCAGGATATTATAAAATGGCAGCCATAGGAAAGTGTAAAAATGCTTCACTTGTAGCAGGATGCACACCGAACATTTGCACTCAAGTGACTAAAGAATGAGTTGACATTGAGAAATATGCATGCATAGAACATTTGATTAGAAATATACCTGATGAACATATAATAACAGAGCCTTTTTTCCAAAACAGTTTTTTTTTTCTGAGTTAGTAGCGCAGCAGCGCAGTGAATGTGCTGTTGTGTTTGCTCAAATATTCCTTTAAGAGATCAGTAATGCATGCATAAAATGTGTCTAGATTATTACACTATGATGTAATTGGTTTAATTAAGATGTGGAGTGCCAATAGGCAATTTCATAACGATACAGCTCTACACTTTTTTAACTTATTGCCTCGTCATCTCTACACTAAGCAATTAATGTCAAAGTTGGACGTGCCATGAAGTCTTATTGGTGACGGCTGTAGTTTCTCCCTGCGGTTTGCCAAGCCTTACCTGCGTCTCACATGAGCGCATCAGAGCCGACGGCACAAGCGTGTCCAAGCGCAGCATCACAAGGATTCTCACTAATGGTTTGAGGCTCTGAAGTCGTTATCATTTAAACGGCGTCTCGGATTCTTGCCCCTATGGCAAGGTTGAGCACACTTTTTGGGATTTCCTTAGGGGGTAATATAACAGCATATTAAATTCAGCTACATAGTGATGTAACGGCACAGCGTAATGAATTCTTGGCAAGACAACTCACCTGTGCGAGAGACGCTTTGGGCTTCTCTGGATTTAGAGTGAAAGAAGTTTATTGTGGCTTTATTGCATTCTCTTCCCCTGCCTCATGTTCATTTATTTGATTTAGAGGACTGTGTCAGATCTTCCTCTTACCTGAGTGCTGTGCTGTTGTTTTGTCTGTTTGTCCAACTGTTCCCAGTGATCCAAAGCAAAAGGCTGAACATGCTGGCTCTCAGTATGAGAATCTGTCCTTCTCTGAAGCCTCTGTTAACAACATTTTAACATCGTGCTTCCTGCGGCTCAACCTTTATATGGTTAAACTTGCAATTACAACAGTGTACAATAGTATTGTAATAATCAGAATTGTAATCAGAATTGTAATTTTTGGGTGGATAATGTGTAGAGTTTTAAGAATGAAAAGCATTGGATTCTCTGTTCACTAAAGCCCAGAAACACTTAGCTATGATGCCTAGACTTGAGTGAACGTGACTGCAGTAAACTCCCAGATGGCGCTCAAGGTTATCATCCGAGTTTTCTGACTCCTCCATGTACATGCTGGTATTTCATTGATAATTAGAACGTCAAGAATAGATATAACACCTCAGACGCTGCCAGCATCTAATATTCTCATGACAGAGCAGCGTGCTGTTGGGTGGACAAGGTGCCTTTACCTTTGAATTATGGAAAGTTATAAGTCTTGAAATGCACAGGGAATTTAGCTTGTTACGCTGCTGATGGCTGTTTACCTTGGAAGCAAAGTGTGGCAGGACGCTGAGTGATCTTTTACATTAATGTTCTGGTGTCCATTTACAGGAGCACATTACTCGAAGGAGAGCACTCGAGGCGGTGGCCATGACCTTCACAACTTCATCTCGTCTGGCTTTGTGACGCTTGGCCGGAGCCACGTAAAAGGTAACATGATTCTATATCGCTGCTTAATGACACTGAAATCATTTGTCCATAGCAAATGAGGTGTAAAAAAAAAGCATCAATCTAACATTTATTTCTCATCATGTTGGTTAGGAACTCACAGTGCTGGTTGCTAACACTGAATCTGGCTTGAGCTGAACTCTTGTTTTTAGCTTTTGTAGCTATATTCATAATTCTAAGCAGACTTCCACTGTTTCCACTGTATTTTTCTCTATATCTTTCTGTAAAAATTGCAGCTGGAAATGACCTGCTTTGACCTGTCATATGTCAAAAGATCAGGAAAAATGGATTTTCAGATCATGACTCCTTCAATGTTGAGTAGTTTGCTGTATGCGCTTAGCATGTTGCCAAGAAACAAACTGACTGGATCACAGTGTGTGAGCGGAGCTACAGAGGTTCCCACTCCTCGCTCAAAGCTTTCAGTAATCAGTTAGCTCCACTCACGTTTCTATTTTCCACTCCACACTCGCTCTACAGACACTGGTGAGAGAAACCCGCTCCGTCCGGCTCTTCTCTGCAGCCACATGCTTCTTCCACTCCATACACGTCAGAGCTGTTTTATTTTCTGTAGATCTGCAAGGTTTGCCACACCGTTATCAAAATATAGATGTTTAAATAGTGTCTAGACGTCTATTGTCATCTCAACATCCGTAGTGTAACATTAGTAATGTGCGTCAGAATATTCTATAAGCAGAATGTGGAGAGTTTGCACCAGCTGCGGGATTTTTAACACGTACATAAAACATTTAGCTTCATCTAATAGCCGGCGGTAAGTTGACTGATGTGGCAGAGCTTCTTCATCCCACACGCAGGGTCGCTCATTTACAAATCTTCCACATGTGTCAGTTCTCACTTGTGATGCAGCGATTAATATTCATGCGCCCTCTGCTGACTCAGACTGCTAACAATGAATCTACTCAATGCATTCTGTGCAAAAGAATCGCTCATAAGAACCTGCCCATAATAATTGAATTTCTGTAACTCCATTAAAGGGCAAAGGAAATGATGCGAGAAATAAGAGGTATTGGCATCTTTTGGTGTAAGTGATGTGTGTGCATGTAGCTCATCAAAATGTTGAGTTTACAGTGATAAACGTGTCATCGATTAGTATCTGACCAGTAGCACACAACAACTCTTAAACACCGTAGTACCGGGTAACTCGTAGTAATTCACGGCCCAGGCCAAAATAACCATGAGAGGACAAGACAAGCTTCATTAGGCCTGCATTTTTCACTTGCTCCGGTACAACGCATTGACCTAAAATCCATTTATTTTTCTGAATCTGTCTGCCTCCACCCTGCTCAAGACATTTGTTTTTTTTGGGTTATGTGTCTTTAGTGCCCTTTTCACAATGGCCTATTCAGCCATCTAGTCGTGGTGGAAGGAAGGGCTATTTTTGTTAGTCATGAAATATGAGCAGAAAGGATATGGACTCTGCTGCAGGGTCAGTGCTTTCCAGACTGCTGCATTTGAACATGACAAAAACACCTTTCATTTCTTAGACAGGTGCTGCAATATGAACGGCCGTGATTGCAATGTTTTGTTATGGGTATTTTTTGGTTTTAATGCATTTAAAGAGACCTTATTTACTGGTATGTTTGGTATTTTCTTGAGTAAAACAGTTTTTTGTTGTTGTTGTTAATAATACAAATATCTTCTGAAATTGTGTTTTTTTTAGAAGTGCGCTTATATATAGATGCTTTAAAGATAACCTAAATGGACTTAAAACCACAAAACCAAATTTCAACTTATGAAACTGCTGGTGGAATTGTGGGAGAAACCGTTTCGACATGAGTCCTCAAGGATCGCTGACGTTAGATATCTGGTATTTGCAGTATAGTACATGCAACATTGATAACCTAAGTCATGGTAGACGCCATGTTTACTTTGACATGAATGAAGACGAGGCTGTACTGTCTTAAGACTTATTTGGCAAGATATATTTTCAATGTTTATCGATTTAACAATCAATACAGGTTATAGATAGCAGTTTAACCCGTTGAGCAGACTGTATGTCTTATTTTAGCCTCATTTTCATGTGTCAAATTTAACATGGCATCAGGCCTGAAGTCCATTGACGACAGTGATCACGTTTGAATCAGAGTGAAGCCAAGAACAGCGAACACATCTCTCCTCTTGATAATGCTGCAGTAAGATCAATGGTTTTCTTTGATTCTCTCGCTGTCACGATCAGACTGAGACCAGCGGTGCGTTTAGGATGGGCTCGCGACCTCTTGATTACATCAACGGACATGTCGGGGAATGTTATCCTCCTTCATAAATTGCTCTGTTTTGCTCCTAGTGTTCTCTCTCGGTCTTTTCCTCTGATTGTTGCCATGCTACGAATTCTCATCCAGTGCATCATCCTCACCGCTTTTGCCTTGTGTTCCAGAATAGTTTTAAGAATCACCATGGTGATTAAAAGGGTCATTGCGGAGGAAAACTCTCTAGCTGTGGTGAAACCCGTGTGCGGGCAGACCGTTGAGTAATCAAGCGTCCGTCCGGGTACATAATCACAGAGACCATGTGAATGGTTTGTCGCCTCCTGTAGGGTGAGATAGAGACAGGCCCGGGGGGGAGGTTAATTACTTAAACTGTTAATGGATAATTAATTGTAGGAGCATGAGCACACCGTCTGACTGCATAAAGTTGTGTTCGATTTGCGCTCAGCATCTGACTTGAAGCTATGTTGACAATCAAAGTAGGCTACCGCAAGAGCGACTGGCAAGCAGACGCAGTTTCTCCAGGACGGCTACATGAGCTCTGTTGATGACAGCTAATTCACAATTAACCAGACTGTTCATGTAATGCTTTAATAGGGTTACAAACTCTTTTCATGATATATTAATGCTGTTCATTATCAAAATAAAATAAGTCAACCAAACATATAAAAAGTTACACTGCTCAATACTCCGAAGTACAATCTACTGCGTTCACCCACCAAATACTGCGCATGTGAAGGATGATTTGCATGCACTAGAGTGAAGTTCAAAGCATAATACCGTCATTTACGGTTTTGCCAGAGTCGATATTGTCCCCATCACTCGCGGCACGGATGTACCTAATGCAGATGAAACATATCCAGCTGACATTAATTTCTGTTAAATAAGATGCGATCTGGTGCTGGAATCTGTTGTTTTTGAAATCACAAAACAAAATACTCACAAACGTGTCCCTGCTCTTGATATACGATCACTGATGAACATCTTTGATTTTAATAAGGGGAAAAAAGGTGTGTGAGGGCGGATTAGAACCCAAACCCTCGAAAACCACCAGAATGTTTAGGAATACAAATGTTTTTTTTCATCTGTATGCATTTATTCACTGATGTGAAGAATCTTGGGCCTAATAATACATTTTATTATAGTACATGTAAGAATGAAACTATCACGCCGGTCCGGACTGAGACACCACTTCAGGCCACTCATCAACAAATTCTGAAACCACAGACAACCCTATTATTATTATGACCATCACATAAAAATGTCTAAATACTTAGGCTCAGGTGATGCAAAATAATTAAAGCACCTTCACTTCCCTTTTCCATTTCTTCATTTGCTTTGATATCTCATTTTCTCCCTTCTGTTTATGTGTGTGTGTACATTTTATTTTGGCTATTTTTCTTGTACCAGTCACTTCTTTACCAGCAGATCTAGTTATGAAAGAACTGTCTCCACCTTGTTGCAAAACATCCACCTCTTTGTAATGTGTTTGCACACAATCTAAATTTATTTTACTTATTTTTATTTTACTATTTTGAAACCGTTTGATGGAAGTGCAGAACAAAAGTGAGCAGAATCATAGCGCTGCCAGTCAAGACTAACTGATTCATGATTTATTATCGAACGTCACTCACACTCGGTAATGATCACTTGGTACAGCGGTTTCAGTTTCAGTTTCAGCAGTACATTCATTTTGACTTGATGGTTAGCTAATTATACTATTTCATGATTTTCTGATACCATTAAAATTAAAGGATTTGTTATAGAGGAGGAGAACTTTTTTTTACAGCTGTGGTCACCAATCAGCTGTGTGGAAACCATAAGTTCTAACAATGCCTTTTTTTTGTTCCAAGAACTGTATACAATATGAAGAGGAAATAATGAGTTGAAAAGATGCCACGGAATGTCCCTCTGAGTCAGAAATCATGTCCTTCGAGTCATCGGTAGCAAAGATTCTCTCACAAACGTGCAGCATATAATTATTAATATGTGTGTGAAGGAGTAGTATTCTGAGTGACCTAAAGTGGCTGTTCAGTCACGCATCTCTAATAGGGAGGAAGGCAGCTGATATATTGGTTGTCACGGCCTCGACTTTGGGGTTTCTGCTTGCTTGAATATAGGAGCCGTTCCCCTACGAGATTTGTTAATTGCTAGTCATCCTTCATCTTCAATAGGATGCCGTGAGATGGGAAAAAGAAAAAGTAGTTGCATACTGAGACCCAGTAGCATTGGGAATTCAGCAGTTTGCCCGTGTACTGTAGGCCTGACATTTCTCCAGTTTGTCTTGCACATATCATATAGGTTTCCAGATCAGAGTAAAATATTTATTTCTCGCAACTGCAACTTTATTTCACATCGAGTAATTGCAAATTCGTTTTTTCTGAAATTTTGTAACACACAATGTGATTTTAGATCTTTGTTCTGCAATTGGTATGTGACTTTATATTGTCACAATTGTGACTTTATTTCTTATTTTAAACTTTTTCTCACAGTTGTCTTTTTCATATTTTTACTCTGAGCTGGAAAAGGGCTTCCATAGTTTGGTAATGGAATAAATAAATAAACAAATCTCTGAAGTGCCCAGAGTGGTTGAATTAAACACAGAGCTTCCATTTGTTTAATGTGGATGTGTTTTCCCAATTCTCCTCTCTGAGTGAGATGGCGCATCACATTTTAGCTATCCATAAATGTTTAAGCAGTCTTCAATCTCAATCCTTTTTCCTCTTTATTTTGGAAAACAATCTCTTGAAATATCCACTCCAATAATAAAATTCATTCTGATTGATATTAAAATGCTCAGAAATTCTCTTATTATTCTTGAGCTGAGAACTCATTGGCATTTCTCCCCTGATATGTTAAATATAGATGATTTGCATATCAGTTTTGAAATGTCTTTGTTTAGGAGAACCGTCAGACCGAACTCTGATTGACAGCAACCAAATGAGATGGAATTTTAAACAGGCCATTTTATCATGATTTGAGCTCAGTCCAAAGACAGCGACTGGTTTAGTCTCGTCTAACTCCACCAGGATTGATCATTTCCTCCGATCCTTGATTATTCTGATGCCGGCAATGATTATATCGGAATACACGCTTCCCTTTGATTGACATGACGGCTAAAGTGATTTATCCATGGCTGAAAAGTTATTAACACACACCTCCTTGCTCATATAAGCAACATCAAATCAACCTGACTGATGCCTGATTGCAGTTTATTATGTTATGGAAATATGGCATCATTCAAACCAAGGCTGCGTATGACTCACCCTAGTGGGTTTATAGCCTCTGGACGTGAATGTTTTCCCCCAAATGGACTAGATTTGTAATGCATTATCGTTGTGTTTGGAAACTGATTGAGACTGTGCAAACACCACTGCAAGCCTGAATGCCAATTGTTTTTTAACAGAGAACGAAGAATGTGCAATTATGCAAACAGAAGTAAACACATTAACTGGGAAAATAAAAAGAAAGAAGAGAAACAAGATTGTGTCGATTGCTTGGTTTCTATTTCTGAAGCTTGGTGCTTGATGGCTCCGCCCATGTGAAAGTTGATTGGTCCGCTCCATTGAAACAGTCTTCTGATTGGCTGTGATCAGGTCACAGCACTTTTGCCTTCAGTGTGGACAGACACATGATTTGCCGTATGGTGACTGATTAGGGCACATTGTCAGCCTCTAACACATGAGTCTGAAAGCAGTGATTAAAATCTGTGTCCAGGTGACCTGTCTGAGCTGTCAGAATCCTTAGCAGCGAATTCATTAATGTGACAACAAACAGGAAGAGCCTCCCACTGTGTCCATAAACAGCAAAGTCTCTAAATGTCAGCGCAGTCGTCCTCTGTGCCGCCTGTCCAGCTGTCTCACTCCATATTCCCTGAGTGCTGCAAAACATCCATAGAAAGTCAGTTTGCATATCCTTCCGCCTCTGTTTTGTGTCCATTCGCAGAGAAGAGATGCCACAAACTGAGGGGCAGTCAAACTGTAGCTAGAAATGAACAAGCATATGAATAAGAGATTATGGATGGGGAGTTTGCATTACGTGTTCTTCAGTTTCTAGAAACCGAAATATTGTCCTCGATATCAAACGTGGTAAGACTTAATAAAGTCCCCATTAAAAATCGAGTTTCGTTCAGTGTCGTGTGAGGAGGGCTAATATTGCTGGATTTTATGTGGAAGAAGAAAAAAAAACAGTAATAGGAGAATGGGGACGTCCATGCAAATCCATTTTCTTTTATATGCTAAAACCCTTTTATGCTAATTGACTGGTCTTTCAAGAGAGTTGAAATGTCTTGAATGGTTCATTTACTATGCAAGAGAACATTTGATCATATACTTTTACACAAAGTTTGAGGTTAAGCTACCCAAGAGATAAAGATGTTTCTTTAAATATTTTTATGTGGTTGGTGTATATTTTTGTTATTTTCCATCTTCTCGTTACATGAATCCTTTTTTTCATACTGATGTGAAATACTCATATCCAGATATGTAAGACAAACCAGTTTTGTGAAAAAAAAAGATTAAATAACTAAATAAATAAAAATCTTGAATCTTGAAATTTCAAGCAAGTTTCAGCTGTCAAAAAGAACAAAAACTCTTGCCTTTTCAAATCATTTAAGCTCTTAAACTGGTTTTTCACCACTATGTGTTCCTCTACTTCAGGAAAAACGAACAGGTTTTGTTCTCGCCGATGAGCTGAAAGAGAAGGAAGAGAAGTTGGGGGCAAAGGAAGGGGTGGATTGCGATGTTGGGTTGGGTTGGGCTCCTCACTAATGTACAGTATCAATCAGAATCTGTCCCCAACAGGCCAGGCGGCTTTTTTATCAGTGCTCGTTACAGTAAGTGCTGATATTTTATGCATCACTTGGAATGCAGAGTTTTTCATGCAAATGCTCTCGTCTTAGATATTTATTATGCATACGTCACTTGGGAGACAAAGAGACTGTTTCGGGGAGCAGCATGCTGGTTAAGACGGAGCCACTTGGCATGTCATTGAACTCCAGCCAGATACTTCATACCAGCAGATTATTCACACGTAATGGAAATGAATATGTCACACTGTGCCGCACTGATTAATTTCTCCATTTTATAAGATGCTTCCTTGTTCTCAGTGAACAGCACAAAATGAACCTGTTTGATTGTGTCTCCTTAGATAAATCAGTGACATATGGTTTATTCATGGTAGGATACATAAGCCGTTCACATCAGTGACTTTTCATCTCCTTCTATTTGGTATATCAAGTGGCGACCTCATACAGTAGCAAAATTGCCCTTAAAAATCAAATGTTAAAATTGGTTAAAGTCAAAATGCAACGACATAACAATATATGACATAACGTTGGCAAAATGTACAATTTTGTGTATGCATGAACCATTACTAGCCCAAAACATTATGGATTAAACAGTGGGATGAGTGCTGAGTGAGTACCTGCTGTATTTAAATCACAGGTGATTCAGGAATAGTTTTCTCCTCCAAGTCATTTTCTTTTGCTATACTATTGGACTAGTATATGCTTAGTTGCATTTTATTTCTGCATGTATTGTTTTTTTCCCCCCTCTTGCTGGCTGTGATGCATATGAGAACTGTTTAAATGTTTAAATCATGACAGAACATTTTGTTGTTGCTTATATTACTGGGTCTGTATATTCTAAGCACGTTATCTGCTTAATAAAATAATTTGTTAATTACATCACTATTTTTATTATAGTGTGTATTATAAAAGCAATGAAGCATTTAGCTTTGAGCTATATTGGGAAAGCAGTGATGGCTGAAGCGGTTGCAGGCGCTCTTCAGCCGTGACTGTATTGACAATATCACACAGCCGCGAGTGCCTCAGTGCTTACATATGATATTCATTGTTGATTAAGGTACTGTAGCTGTAGGGCCGTCACTGGCAGGCTATAAAGCATGTATGCTATTTGAAAAAGCAATGCATTCAATATGACAGACGATAAATTATGGCTTTATCATTTGTCTCTTTTATTTTATTATGGTAATGTGCTAACACTGCCCTCACTTCCCCATGCTACAAATTGAATTATAAATTGTGCCAGTTCACATTAAAAGGTGACTTTCTCTCTCCCTCAGATGTAAATACCGTTGATTGAAATGGAAATGGACACTAATCTGATTGTGGGTGTATGTCGGATATGCTGGACTGTGTAACTCTTTCTCAGAGCATTAATCTATGTAGTCGCCATTATAATGTTGGTTGTCACTGTATAGAGCTATATCAGGGTCAATGACGTGACGCTCTATTCAATTATTCAAAAATGTGCAGTTCGTACAGTACATACAGTTATTTGAATATAGCTCTTTTGTGATAATTATTTATTTATGATATAATTTTCATATACGTCAAATATGTCAGAGTGATACAACTGTCCTGATATCATAAAGAAGAAAAACGCCTCACCAATCATATGTTGTGACCAACATGCAAAAAAACAACAACAACATAAAACAGGAAATGACATCACTGTCAGGAGTCCTGCAGACTCTCATGACTGTGTGCCAAGACCAACACAGTCTCTTAATGAATAAAAAAACAAAACTTATATACACAATCTTATATACACAAACATGTTTTAACAATTGATAGTGTAGTAAAATTAAATTAAAAGCTATAAATGATAGAAAACGATTAGTGAAAGTGAACTTGCTCTCCTGTCACCTAAAAATCACTTCTGGGATGTAATTAAAAAAAACTAACAAACATTAGAATCATTGGAAAATTCGTATTGTCTATATATATATATATATGTGTGTGTGTGTGGTGGGGTTGCGTGCGTGCGGGCGTGTGTACGAGAAGCAGTAAAGTGTGTCCATGTTTTTTTGAAGCCTTTTCCGTGCCAGCTGTGTGTGGATAATTGCCTCATTATGATTTTCATCGGTGCCCCATTTTGAAATTGCACAAAATGTGCAAAAGACCTGGGAAAGACACTGTGCTCCCTTTGAAAAATCACTTTTACACCACCTAAACAGGGCAGCTCGTTTTCAAATGGACTATTTTCAGGTTGCACGTCAGCGTTCTCCTCTGGTTAATGCATTAATACAGGTGTTGCAGGAAAAGTTTTGTATGCGTGACCAGTGAAATGGACAGGTCTGTCTCTCTGAACATCCCCGAAGTGCTCATTGCGTAACTCTCGTCCTCTCTGAGCACTGATAAACACAGGCCTAGCTGGGGCTCATGGGTTCAGTCCCACTCCCACTGAGGCTCTGAGTGCTGGATATGTAGGCTAATGGATGGAGGGTCCTTAATGTCATTCTCCGGCACAATGAACACTTCAGACGGGACACTTACAGTAGCCTAGATTTGGAGAAGTTGAGTGCAATTAGATGGATCAGCACAATCACTCCTCAGGGGAGGGAGAGAAAATCTGTTTGAATGGTTTTCAGTTCTGAAAATCTTACACGCGCAAACAATTAAACGCATGTGAGTTACACTTTGTTTCCATAGTCCACTTCAGACATTCTACTAACTATGAGTAACTTTGAAACTACAGCTAACTCTCATTGGAGTATTAGTTAGGGTTAGTAGAATAAGCTGCCATGTACTGTATAGTCGGTAGAATGTCCATCAAAATAAAGTGTCAGCAGATATTAAGCAGACAGTCACTAATACTCTAATGACTGCTAGTTGACATGGAGTTGCAAGGTTACTGATAGTCAGTAGAATGACTAAAGTGGACTACTGAAGTGCAACCTTGAGTGTGATTTTATATGCTTTGAGTAAAAAAATGTAGTAACTATTCAAGTTAATTTGTATATATTTCTTCTCAAGCAGCAAAAATATTTTGGAAGAAGCCAAGCATCAGGCTTTCTGTGTCGAGAGTGAAACTCAGAGTGATCAGCCCGGTCGAAAAGAGGGAGAGCAAACCTTAGTGCTGGGTTATAGTCCGTTTTCATACGATTTTAATATGCATTGGATTATCAGAAATAAAACAATTAAGAACATCTTTCAGGAAAGTATTATTATTAACATAATTTTTAAGGAAAATAACTCATGTAAACTTGCATTTTAATGATGTTACATAAAGACAAGTAATTAGTAATAAATGAACAAATTCCTAGCTATAGCACAAAGAGACAAATGAAATAAACAGTGCTTTAAGTTTTTCAGGTATGTCTAACAGAAATAATCAGGAACAAAATATTATAATGTTTAAATGTATAGATTAGAGATGAAACGGTTTGAAAATTTCATATCACTATTAAAGTGACCAAAATGATCATGGTTATCAATATTATCACATTATTGGTCTGTTTTATTGGTCTGTGAAAACAGTGCTGGCATACCAAATTCTTCTTTTGCTTGAATGGATTCAAATCGTTTGAATGCTTAAACTTGCAAGACTTAAAAACACAAACTATTAATCTCTATACAGATAAACTTTAGTGACAAGTGAAAAATAAAGCATTACGCTGAAGGGGTCCAGATCCAGGTTTCGGAGTTTTCATTCTCACATATTCCGTCTCAGATGGTCGGAAACACAGATAAGCATTAATACTAAATATTAGCCTGCCGACTAAACATATTTGAGGACCAGACCTTACTGTTGTATAAGACAACAGTGAACCATGGGAGCTGTCAGTCTAATCTGAATTCTCTCAGGAGAGCTATGCAATATTCATGTAAAAAATGCGCAATATTGACAATGAGGTGATGGCACAGGATAAAAAGACTCTGAAAGCAGATCCGAGTCAGTAATGGAGGATGAGAGAAAAGAGGAAATCCAGACGGACCTCACAGTATGGCTGAGAAAGCTGGATGTGTGTCGTGGTTTATTGGAACTACTGCTGCAGCGTGGAAATGATAGCTGAGTTTTACTCCATGTTAAACCCTCTAGGGAGAATCAAAGTTAAATTCCATTGCAACTATGCTGATACCTACAGCTGCAGGTGAAGAAGAGTCTCACTGAACTGGTGCATAACAAACAGCTGCACCGTATATATTCATTGTTAATTTATACAATATTATTAATGATTGATAATGATTTTAATTTGAATATTTGTAGACAGTTCATTGAAATGATCTTTCTGTCCTCATTTACTCCTGCCCATGTCGTTCCAAACCTCTACGACTTTCTGTCCTCTGTGGGACGCAAAAGATGATATTTCGAATGGGTTTGGAGTAAATGATGACAGACTGATGATTTCTGATCTCATAAGCACATTGGTTCTTCCTTTTACAAGCCTAAATATCACCTTGATCCAGCACACATTTTTAATGCTGAACGTGTATTGTAATTTTCTGAGTGCAGACATCTCAGATCTGTCTGTGGGAAGATGTTTGATGTTTTTTAGGCCCGTTCCCACCACGTGTTTCCAGATTGTCCTTGAATTAGCAGATTTGCACATTTGAATGAAAGCAAAATGTATGATAATGAAAACATTTCGGCTTTATTATCTCTTTATTCTTTACTCTTTATTTTACCTTGCATAATGGATTATTTTATTAAGAAGTATTGAAGTTAAGTTTGCATGTCTGTTCGAGAGGAACATCTCTCATCTCTACTTACATTAATTGAAAAGTGGGTGTTTTTCAAAATTATCCACCTTAATTAAGAAACAAAAAGTAGTACTAAAAAAGTACTATTAATGTTAAACTTTAAAATTGTTGGACATGTATAATTCATGGGTAAATCATGGGTTCTTTGTATTCTCTTGAGCAGAACTGCCGGTGCTTCTCCTTTTTTCATAGCGGTGCACTGGAACATGTTTAATGCTTAATGAATCACGTCTCAGACGACACTGAACTGATTAGCTTCCTGTGAGTGCTGTGCTGCTGCGCTATTAATATTGTGTCTGGCTCCTTTAAAATCCTCTGGAACGGATCCTGCCTCCCTCTGAGAGCGGTAACAGCACACCCAACGTGTGTAATCACAGGTACAGACATCAAAATGTTGTGAAACCTTTTTGTTCTTCTGATTTTCACTTAGCTAGAAACACCACTTTGAAGCTCTCTGCAGGATTTATTGTGCATAATAACAAACAAATAATAGTATTAATGAAAGGAATCGGTAGAGCACATTTAAAGGGCTCATGAACTGGCTTTTTAAATTATTTTATACTGTTGTCTGAGGTCCACTTATGACGTTCATGTGGTTTTTGCATTCAAAAACATCAAAATCAATAAGTAACAGGCTATTTTCTACCCTGGTTTTGAGTCCGGCTCGAAAAACGTTGGTTTTTATGGGCGTGCCGCATTGAAGACTTGGGAGTAAAGGCTCGCTGCCGTGATTGGATAAGAGTTTTGCATAGTAAACGAACTTTGACAAGCTACGTCCTTCATAGTTGGAGCCTTCTGTGACTTTGGTTAGACACATACACATAATCAGGACATATTAAGCGATCAAAGCAATAGTGACACATAGTGCAAATATTTTTTACTCATAAGTGTGCTGCGCCATTGCTTTTTAATCTCAGTCTCTCTACAAATCCGGCGTCGACCTGTGTCTTGTTTACAGAGGAATCCGCGGTGAAATGAAGCAAACAACTCTCAATGACACTCTTCATTAAAAATAAAGTTCAACCACGCATTCCTAATATTTGAATCCAAAGGAAGGTTTTGCAGCGACTGTGTTCTTCCACAACCAGGCACTGCACGATATTCTGCGGTCTTCAACGGCATGTTTATTGCTTGGTAGTTCGATCCGATTTAGCGCCACTTACGATATTTCCCTACTATGTCATGCGCGAATCAGTGGGCGGGGCTACATAATTAGGCGTTGATATTCTTCTGTGGAGGCGGCGTTTAACCTATTTATTACAGGCACATTCCAGGATCTGGCGTTCACCGGGCCTGGTGTCAATAAAAGCTTTTATTTCAGTAACAAGGACGTTTTCAGTTCTGAAACTTACAGGATATTCTTTTAGTTCAATAACCTCTTATATATCAAAAGCTCAAATAAAACTTGATTTCTCAATTCGTGACCCCTTTATGGAAAGCATGTTTCATTTTCAGTGAGTCAGAATAATATTAACCAATGCAATGTCAATTTCATCATCCGCATATTAGGCATAGTGCATGATCTGGTTTCAGGTCCTAACAGCTTGCGTGTGATTGCCGAACACGTATCTCAAACTCATCTCCTGGAGACGGAACAGTACAAGTGCAATTATCATTTAATGTAATTACATTAACCTACTGATGAACGGCTCAAAGCGCGGGATCCTGCTGGCTCACGGTGCGTGGCGATCTCTTTGTCAGCTCGTGAGAAAAGTCCTATCTGCTGCACTGGAGTTTCACCAAGCCAGACTTCTGTAAGATATACAGCAGTGAAGGCAAGCATGAAAACATTTAATTAAAGCCGGTGAAGTCAGTCACGCATCAGTTATCGGAAGCCCAGGGGAGAGGAGGGCGCTGGATGAGAGCTGCAGCCGGTTTGTCACTTCTGTTTGAGGCCAGCAGATGCACAGATTTACAAAATAAGTTTATTCTGGATCGTTTCTGGTGAAAAATACGCACATTTGTGCTTTCAGTGATCGCTTCCCTCTTCAGTTTGAAGAATCCACAGTAATAAAGTATAGCAAGACTTTTGTCCATTTTCACACAATACATTAATAGAGTGCAGTTAATGTGGTCTAATGTACTGTATCTGATATTTAATTGGGATCTATAGACTCAGATTTTACCTTCTTAAATGTGTCTCGAATAACGACCAATGTAAAAAGAATATACATTTGAATAGTCACACAGTGCTGCGCGATGAATCGTATTTTAATCATGATCACGATTTCTGTTTCTCTCGATTTATAGAGCAAGTATCTGACGTTACTTATTTGAAAAAGTAACTGATATTTTCTTGTAAAATAAAAAGTAATGCGTTACTTTACTAGTTACTTGAAAAAGGTAATCTGATTACGCAACTCACGTTACTTATAATAATCAGGATTATATTTTTGTGATGAACTGTTATCATGCAGCCCTACTAAAGGAGCAGGAGCTAAATGTATTTATGAAATGATGGCAATAATATCACGCAATATGTCCAATTGGGAAGTCGTGGCCTAATGGTTAGAGAGTCGGACTCATAACCCAAAGGTTGTGGGTTCGAGTCTCAAGTCCGGCAATTGTAGGTGGGGGGAAGTGAATGTACAGCACTCTCTCCACCCTCAATACCACAACTGAGGTGAGACACTTGAGCAAGGCACCGAACCCCCAACTGCTCCCGGGGTTGAGCAGCATAAATGGCTGCCCACTGCTCCGGGTGTGTGTGTGTTCACTGCTGTGTGTGTGTGCACTTTGGATGGGTAAATGCAGAGCACTAATTCCGAGTATGGGTCATCATACTTGGCCACATGTCACGTCACACTTTAGACAAAACACTTAGATAAACGATTTATTCTTAGTAATGTAATCCTTTTTACTCATCTTTACAAATGGACTTTGCTGTAGTAGTGCTGTAAGTGTGTGAGAGTGTTTCTCTGTTGTTCAGCTGCAGGTGTGTTTCTCCTCCACACAGACAAAGGCTGCTGGGTTTTCAGCATCTATCCTCTCATCTTTCAGCTTGCCCTTTCTCCAGAACCGTGTGCTTGTCCTGATGTATTTATTTACTGCGTCTCGAGTGCGGCACACACACGCTATCAGAATGTTATTATCTATCATGCTCCACTCACCGAGTTAGATTGTGCCTTTCAAAACAAATTACCTCCAGTGTCTTGATTAATTTCATAGATTTTCCCAGTTGCTCTTGGCTTTTGAGCTCATTATGATTTATTTGCGGATTTTGCAATTTTGCTTTTCTCCCCCCACCCCATCTCAATGTGTGAATATAATTATATTATTAAAGTCTCCTGCAGTTCAGGTCTTGATCCATGATTTCTGTGCTGTAAATGTGCCTCCCTCATCAAAAACACTAATTGGTGAATCTGCCCTAGATGTCAATAGAGTCGCTGGCACAGCATTGGGTTCCATGGAGCGCATATGGATGTTTTCAGGGACGATATTGATCGACATGCTTCCTCTCCATTACCAAGCATGAAAATATAACGACTATCAGATCATTGCAATCATGACACTGATCAATAAGAGGCACGGAGCCTTAACATACAGGCAAATTTACTAAACAGTTGCAGGTTTTTGTGCTGAAAAGTGCTTCAGTACATCTTATTCACAAACACCCCCCCCCCACACACTCAACTGACTGTTTCACATAGAAAGCCTTGTTCATAGAGTTGTTTTCTCTTGCATTCTTCATATGCATATTCACAGTATATACATGTTTGTCCATGTTTTGAGTTAAAGCAAAATTGAATGTGCATTGCTGTCAGATATGAAATGTTATTGAAATGTAAATGTCTTCTAGTAGATGGTGCAACATTATGTGAATGCACTAAATGCAACCATGATGACAACTATTATTAAGTCAAGTCACATTTCTATAGTGCTTTATATCATACAGATTGTTTCAAAGCAGCTTTACAGTGATAAACAAGAAAATAATGATTCAATGATGCAAACAAAACTCAATTCTATTGTAAAGCAGCTCTAAAAAGACTATAGTAAACAGTCATTCAGTTAAAATCAGTTCATTGTTCATTCAGTTCATTTATTAGTATAACCAAGTAGAGCAAAAGTAGGTGTTACACTTTTTTGAGTTGTCTACTTCAGACATTCTACTAACTATAATTAAATTTTGCAACTTCATGTCAACTAACTCGCAGAGTATTAGTAATAAGGTTAGGGTAAGTAAAATAAGCTGACATGTAGTTGCAAAGTGACTTAGTCAGTTGAATGTCTATCAAAATAAAGTGTTAGCAGATATTAATCAGATAGTCTACTAATGCTCTAATGACTGCTAGTTGACATGGAGTTGGCAAGTTACTTATAGTTAGTAGAATGTCTGTGGACTTTGTTACCAGAAAGTAATACACAGCATCTCTAAAACAGACTACATTCAGCTGTATTTGAATGCATCTGTGGTCAGTAATTACATATGATCATCACCTTATGTGACGGACCGTCTCATTTGAAATGAACTGTTTGAAAGAACCGGTTCATGGAAAGGAATCAGTCTTTCCATTACTACAATCTGCCTATGGGCCGTCACTAAGATGCAGATATCCAGATGCACAGTATGTTCAGTTTTAGCGATTCACCTGACTGGAGATCCCAATGAAACTCTACATCAGTGCCAGATCAGTCACTATAAAGCATACTAGACGTGCCAACTGGTACTAACTCTCTTTCTGGGTACGTTTGCGAGTAACATTTTGATATTTACATGCAGCAGGTTTTGATCGGTTTAGCTGTGGCATTTGTGAACACAATGTCTGTCTGCCAGATTCACCAGTAACGGCTGGACAAGTCAGGCACATTATTATGTAGTGTTATATTTAACAAATAATCCAACACCCCACACTCACCAAGCCAACCATGAGGGTCTATGGAAGCCGCCCCTGAATGCAAATAACCCAAAAGGACAGAAAATACCTCTGTTTACTGTGGTTAACCAGATAAACTTTACGACCCAATGGAATTTAGAGTCTCCCTCTTACTTAATTCCCTGTTGAAACAGACACACAAGTTTGATAGAAAAGGACTTCTTCCCATTAATCCATAGGCAAGCCTTTCTATGAATGAACATGCATATTGGCTGTGTGTGAATGTGAACGGAAATGTCCACAGGAAGCGGAAATGTGATTTGAATTAGAATGACAGAAGAAGGAATCGACTAAATTCTACACATTGGGGGAAACTGTTCAGTGCTGCTGCTGCTTCATTGGGAAACAGGCTTTAGCACAGTATCAACTGCTGAGACAAGAGCAAGTGTGAAAAAACACTTTTATACAAACCCTTACGTTCCTGTAAACAACACGCATGTCTGCACACACACACACGGCTTGTGCAAACCCTTATGTAAGAGCCTGAGAGACAATGCTGCTCTAAAGTCAGACAAAGCCATGAGACAGGAAGCTCCCGGCAGCAGAGGAAGTGGAGGAAAGACAAGTCAAAGCAATAATTTAGATAACGAAAACAATAAAAACAGCCACACCATAACAATGAGACTTGGCAGCCACGAATAGAGCAGCTAGTCTGAAAGGGAAATTAAAAAATAAATGGCACAACATTTGGACTCTTTAACTGTAATTAGGACTCATAAAGTTAAATATATAAACATGCTTTCAGTCTTTAAAGGTTGTAATGTATTGTTCATGAATAATGTGAGTCAGACAGAAGGAGGCGTTTAAGAACAAATGGAAAGTCTTTCTGAGTTTCAAACATTGATGTGGTTCTTCAGCGCTGCGCCGCTCACACCAGGACCTTCAGATCCATCGTGTAGATAACGCAGGCTCCATTTCTGATATTTGTCCCTTGTCTTGATCAATCCCAAAGGCTAAAACACACTTACAGTACAACGGTCATATACAGGCATCCTGAAGCCACTGAAAACACGCTCGCAACATCGGTGTGCAGAAAATTAGCACAACGGAGAAACATTCAGATAATTACAATTATTTATATCAGCTGCCAGAAGTAACTGTAGCAGAGTTAATATTACAATCAACTAATCTGTTCATTCAGCAAACATTCAGTGTAAAATCATCTCTAGGAACTGTTATTTTAATGGCCAATTCCTGAGAGCCCAAGTCAACAAGCACAACAGCAAATAATAGACGAAGAAACTTGATTTTATGAGAGCTATTGAAAAGACGTACAGTATAGAGCAGCAGGTGGCGAACCCCCGGTCCTGGAGAGCTTCAGACTGCAGAGTTCAGCTCCAACCCTAATTAAAACTCACCTACCTGTAGCTTCCTAGTAACCCTTCAGACTTTGAATAGCTTGTTCAGGTGTGTTTGATTAGGGTTGAAGCAAAACTCTGCAGAGCTGCGGCTCTCCAGGACCGATGTTCGCCTCCCCTGATATAGAGCAACAACAACAAAAATAAACTGACAGCAGTCATAAATTAAAATATTTAGCCCTGCCTTCTGTTTTGTCTCTTTTGTTTTTGAAAAGGCCATCTGAGAAGGGAAAATTGCATCTCCTGGTGAATATGTCAAGATTTTAATGAGATTTTCCCCTCTATTATGCAAACAGATTCTTATTCATGAACTCTCAAAACAAAGTTTTTGCTAGACCTTTTTTGGGTTCAAGTGCCGTTTGAATTTGGTACAAAGAAAGAACCATCTTTGATAATGCAGGGGAAGTGATGCATGGAAATGTGTCTGGTGACAGCCCTCTGACCAGAGCAAAGTTAGGACATTTTCCAGACCCTTAAGCAAAGACATGCATGCATTAGAGCGGCTTTTATTTGGGTGGCTCTCATATTTGAATGGCATTCTCATCTCATAACTGATGGTGTATTTGGACAGGTCAGATATGTTGTTGTTCATTTGTCATGAGGTCTTCTGATCCAGACTTACCTTGAGAAGCAGTTAAGCAGGTATAAATCAGAGGAGGAAGGACTTTCATGAAGTTTATTTCTCTTATCCGTTCTTCTCTGCTTCACCTTCAGGCACTTTCCCTGAATAGAGTTTTTCCATTGTCATCATACACCGTTATCTCTGTTACCTACCAAAATGTACTGTAATATTCATTAGACGTGGTTCATGGTAATATCATAATATTTGTTGTAGTACATTGAGGTACCATATAAATATTATGGTATATGACTATGGTAATCATTGAGTTCTGTGACAATACATTACATTCAGTTTCATGCTTACTATTTTATGTTTTATGTTATTATTGTATGTTTTTATTTTTTATATTACTGCAATATTATCTTATTACAGTATGATGAATCATTAGCATTGTCATATTGACATTACCATGGCACATTATGTGATACTGTTACTGCACAGCGTATAAAATGATGGAATCAGAAAGTATGACACGGTATGATAGTCCAGGGCACTTTAAGGTATCATATCACCATAGTAGATAAAAAAAATAAAAAAATAATAGCATGGATGTTTTTGTAAGATGGATGCTGTTGTTATTATTTCTTCACTTATTTTTTAATTTATGGTTTATTATTATGTATTTTTAATGTTTTTGCTATTGTGATATTTATTTTCATTCATATTATATTCCATACTAATTTAGATTTTGGAACAAAATTGGAGCAGTTTGAACAGTTTGAGCAACTGTTAGAAAAAGAAAAAAGTCTTAATTATTTGATTTTGAAAGATTTTCGGGCCCCATTTTGTTCCCTATTCATGGAAATGATGTTCTATCATCATAGATTTTTATTCAGATCCCACTGATTAATGATATCAGTTTGCTGGTAGTTGCTGAAGTGTGTCGTGTGTGTTTCTTTCAGATGAGCTTCAGATTGTCACACTTTGCTGTCAGGATTTACATTCCCTTGACATGCACATATTTATTACGAAGGAAAACATTTCTGCAAACAAAATCTACAAAGTTAATCTATCCGATCTGCACAAACATGCCCAATTAAACCGCTGGTGTTTATTATGCAGAAGGATCAGGCAGGATTCACACTGTGCTTTCCTGACTACAATGAATCATCACAACCCTGAACCTATTGAAATTCCTGGAGGCCGGAGCGCTGACTCTCTGCTGTCTGGAAACGTGCTGCACAAACAGCGACTAGCTCTCCAGCGGATCAAATACTAGCTTATCTGACAAATAAACAACTGAAAACTCAATGAATGAACAGAGAATGCTAACGGTAATATCACACGGACAGATAAGAGAATCCCTCTGAGAGCACTACATACAGCTTCTCCTCCGTTCTACAGGCACATAAAGATTTGATTTGTTAATATGTTAATGGAAATGAGCCTCTGTGCTCGGGAACAGAAGGCCTCCTCTGAAGTGAGCCGCTGCCCGGGATGTTTAATTAATGTGAGTTATTACTCCACCCGAGTGCTTATCACAGCAAGTGTTGATTTTAGCTGCTTAGGACAGTGATGCAGAGACAAAGAAAGCTCGTAAATAACAAGCTGCATTTCTGTATCTGACTGCAGTGAGACTGGTTTGGCTTTGATTACTGATGCATTCATTCACAGCAGCGCAGTGCTGGGAATACACTCACCAGCGGATACGCTGTTCCTCTTCTGTGTTTGCATTCTCAGATGCCCAGTCCGCTCCGATTCCCATGTGGTCAGTGTGTTTGTTATGTTGATGCGTATTACTCTTAAAGCGGTCATGAACTGAGAAATCAAAATCCCCTTGATCTTGTGACATATAAGAGGTCATCGTACTATAAAAACATAAGTTTCAGAACTCAAAACTTTCTAATTAGTCTAAAAACAGCTTATATTGAAACCAATCTGCAAAAACAACAGGTTGTGGAATGTGCCACTCTATGACGTAATAGTGTGGCTAAACCCCGCCTCCACAGAAGATGATCAACGCCTGCTTCTACAGCACTGTCCGTTTAGCTCCGCCCACTGATTGTGCACATAGTGTAAATAACGAGAGAGACAAACGCGGGTCTACACAGAAGAAACCAAATGATTAAAGATGCTCCGAAGACAACCAGGGGGGGGGGGGGGGCGCTGTGCGTGCCACAATTGTGGACAAAAAGTCTTTGCATAACCTTCCATCGGATCCCAACATTAGGAAAGAATGGATTAACTTTATTTTTAATGAAATTCCAGACCGCGTCAGTAAGTTTGTCTATTGTTCACGTATTCACCACGAATCGTTAGGAACAAGGATTCGAAACAGGATTTTCAAAAGATTGAAACTAAAAGACGATGCTGTGCGACTATATTGTATCCGACAGTAATGCCGCACCACACAAGTGTGAGTAACTGTTTTTATTACGTGATCATTATTGCTTGTCTGTTATTATAGATCGTTTGATATGAACTGAGTATTTATGCGTTTTTGACCTAAATCACAGCAGCGTCCCATCTATGAGGAATGTAGGCTGTCAAACATACACAAAACAATTAGCCAATCATAGCAGTGTGCGTTTACTTCAGAGTCTACAATCCGCCACGCCTATTCAAACAGAGCGCTCTGATGAGAGGGGTCAAAAACAGGACAGATAGCCTTATACTGCTTAAAATATCTTTATTAGGGCTGTCAGTCGATTAAAATTTTTAATCTAATTGATTACATGATGTGGCGATTAATTAATCGAATTAATCACACATCACATTTGGCTGAGAAATTTTAAAGTTATTGTTGTGTAAAGCATCAAACAGACATTACAAAAAAGCTTCAGCAAGAAACATTTTGTTTGATAAAATTTATTACATATACTCTTTTGGACCATGAGGGTGAAATTATGACACAATTGTCATTTTGGCGTGGGTGAAGTGTACCTTTTTATTAATTTTATTAGTATTATATGGAATATGAAATCATTCTTTAATGTAATGATACACTAATAATAAACTAAACTTTGCAGTACTTTGATGTCACCACGATCATCTGTGCAGCGCCACTGCAATCCAAACACGCTAGGCCAATGGTTCAATCGTTAAAAATTTTCACGTATTTAATTAATCTAATTCCGAGTTAAATTACAGCTATGTTTTTTGATGTAAAAAAAATCTTGATAATATTATATTTGGACCTCAGAGAACAGTACAAAATATTTTTAAAAAGGCAGTTCATGACCCCTTTAAAAAGTTATTTGCCTTCAGGTTAAACAGGCATTTTAAATCAACATATTTTCTTGCACGACTGTCTAAGGAAAGCAGCAGTTCTCAACCATCTTTAGCCTTGAACTCTCAAATGTAGGGCCAAATGTGCATTCTTCAAGCACTTTTCAGCATAAGGATTCAGAAATTATCAGAATCTTTGTCTGTAATATTTCTATGGTCATTCAATAACTGGAAATATCAGGGCATGTTAAATTGTGATTACCAGGCCTGGAAAAGTCATGAAAAATAATAACATTGAAAAAAATCAGTATAGCTGTGTTTCAGATGTCCCTCTGATGCATTTCTACTGGTTTGGAGGATTTGTTGCTCTTTCTTTTTTTTTTTTTTTTTTTACTCAAGGATACACCTAAAATTAAAAAAAAATAAAAGATAAAAATGAATCATTTGAATTAGGATGATGTGAAAAGAGTTTTTAATATATATATACAGACAGTCTCTGAATCCAGTCAGTTCCCGACAGCGCCTGGATCCAGTCTGTTACCGATGGCATTTGAATCCAGTCTGATTCTGACTGACTTTGATTCCAGTCTGTTCCCGATAGTGCCTCAATCCAGTCCGTTACCTACAGCCTCTGAATCCATTCCGTTACCTACAGCCTCTGAATCCAGTCCGTTCCCGACAGCGCCTGAATCCAGTCCGTTACCTACAGCCTCTAAATCCAGTCCGTTACCTACAGCCTCTAAATCCAGTCCGTTCCCGACAGCGCCTGAATCCAGTCCGTTACCTACAGCCTCTAAATCCAGTCCGTTACCTACAGCCTCTGAATCCAGTCCGTGACCTACAGCCTCTAAATCCAGTCCGTTCCCGACAGCGCCTGAATCCAGTCCGTTACCTACAGCCTCTAAATCCAGTCGTTTACTACCGCATCTGATCCAGGTCCGTTCCCGACAGTCTCTGAATCCAGTCAGTTCCCGACAGCGCCTGGATCCAGTCTGTTACTACAGCCTCTGAACCAGTCCGTTGAACTACAGCCTCTGAACCAGTCCGTTACTACCAGCCTCTGAATCCAGTCCGTTACCTACAGCCTCTAAATCCAGTCCGTTCCCGACAGCGCCTGAATCCAGTCCGTTACCTACAGCCTCTGAATCCAGTCCGTTACCTACAGCCTCTGAATCCAGTCCGTTACATACAGCCTCTGAATCCAGTCCGTTACATACAGCCTCTGAATCCAGTCCGTTACATACAGCCTCTGAATCCAGTCCGTTACCTACAGCCTCTAAATCCAGTCCGTTACCTACAGCCTCTAAATCCAGTCCGTTCCCGACAGCGCCTGAATCCATTCCGTTACCTACAGCCTCTGAATCCAGTCCGTTAACTACAGCCTCTGAATCCAGTCCGTTACCTACAGCCTCTAAATCCAGTCCATTACCTACAGCCTCTGAATCCATTCCGTTACCTACAGCCTCTGAATCCATTCCGTTACCTACAGCCTCTGAATCCATTCCGTTACCTACAGCCTCTGAATCCATTCCGTTACCTACAGCCTCTGAATCCATTCCGTTACCTACAGCCTCTGAATCCATTCCGTTACCTACAGCCTCTGAATCCATTCCGTTACCTACAGCCTCTGAATCCATTCCGTTACCTACAGCCTCTGAATCCATTCCGTTACCTACAGCCTCTGAATCCATTCCGTTACCTACAGCCTCTGAATCCATTCCGTTACCTACAGCCTCTGAATCCATTCCGTTACCTACAGCCTCTGAATCCATTCCGTTACCTACAGCCTCTGAATCCATTCCGTTACCTACAGCCTCTGAATCCATTCCGTTACCTACAGCCTCTGAATCCATTCCGTTACCTACAGCCTCTGAATCCATTCCGTTACCTACAGCCTCTGAATCCATTCCGTTACCTACAGCCTCTGAATCCATTCCGTTACCTACAGCCTCTGAATCCATTCCGTTACCTACAGCCTCTGAATCCATTCCGTTACCTACAGCCTCTGAATCCAGTCCGTTACCTACAGCCTCTGAATCCAGTCCGTTCCCGACAGCGCCTGAATCCATTCCGTTACCTACAGCCTCTGAATCCAGTCCGTTACCTACAGCCTCTAAATCCAGTCCATTACCTACAGCCTCTGAATCCATTCCGTTACCTACAGCCTCTGAATCCATTCCGTTACCTACAGCCTCTGAATCCATTCCGTTACCTACAGCCTCTGAATCCATTCCGTTACCTACAGCCTCTGAATCCATTCCGTTACCTACAGCCTCTAAATCCAGTCCGTTACCTACAGCCTCTGAATCCATTCCGTTACCTACAGCCTCTAAATCCAGTCCATTACCTACAGCCTCTGAATCCATTCCGTTACCTACAGCCTCTAAATCCAGTCCATTACCTACAGCCTCTGAATCCATTCCGTTACCTACAGCCTCTGAATCCATTCCGTTACCTACAGCCTCTAAATCCAGTCCGTTCCCGACAGCGCCTGAATCCATTCCGTTACCTACAGCCTCTAAATCCAGTCCGTTACCTACAGCCTCTAAATCCAGTCCATTACCTACAGCCTCTGAATCCATTCCGTTACCTACAGCCTCTAAATCCAGTCCATTACCTACAGCCTCTGAATCCATTCCGTTACCTACAGCCTCTAAATCCAGTCCATTACCTACAGCCTCTGAATCCATTCCGTTACCTACAGCCTCTAAATCCAGTCCATTACCTACAGCCTCTGAATCCATTCCGTTACCTACAGCCTCTAAATCCAGTCCATTACCTACAGCCTCTGAATCCATTCCGTTACCTACAGCCTCTAAATCCAGTCCATTACCTACAGCCTCTGAATCCATTCCGTTACCTACAGCCTCTAAATCCAGTCCGTTACCTACAGCCTCTAAATCCAGTCCGTTACCTACAGCCTCTAAATCCAGTCCGTTACCTACAGCCTCTGAATCCAGTCCGTTACCTACAGCCTCTGAATCCATTCCGTTACCTACAGCCTCTGAATCCAGTCCGTTACCTACAGCCTCTAAATCCAGTCCATTACCTACAGCCTCTGAATCCATTCCGTTACCTACAGCCTCTAAATCCAGTCCATTACCTACAGCCTCTGAATCCATTCCGTTACCTACAGCCTCTAAATCCAGTCCATTACCTACAGCCTCTGAATCCATTCCGTTACCTACAGCCTCTAAATCCAGTCCATTACCTACAGCCTCTGAATCCATTCCGTTACCTACAGCCTCTAAATCCAGTCCGTTACCTACAGCCTCTAAATCCAGTCCGTTCCCGACAGCGCCTGAATCCAGTCCGTTACCTACAGCCTCTAAATCCAGTCCGTTACCTACACCCTCTAAATCCAGTCCGTTACCTACAGCCTCTGAATCCAGTCCGTTACCTACAGCCTCTGAATCCATTCCGTTACCTACAGCCTCTAAATCCAGTCCGTTACCTACAGCCTCTAAATCCAGTCCATTACCTACAGCCTCTGAATCCATTCCGTTACCTACAGCCTCTGAATCCAGTCCGTTCCCGACAGTGCCTGAATCCAGTTTGTTACCGACAGCCTCTGAATCCAGTCTGTTACCGACAGCCTCTGAATCTAGTCCGTTACCGACAGTGTTTGAATCCAGTCTGTTACTGATAGCGTTTGAATCCAGTCTGATTCTAACTGACTTTGATTCCAGTCCGTTACCGACAGCGTTTGAATCAAGTCCGTTACTGACTGCCTCTGAATGTAGTCCGTTACCTACCGCGTTTGAAGCTTCTTTGATGAAATCTGTATTTTGTAAAATGCTATAGAAATACAGGTGACTAGACTTGACACACTCACACGTTTAAGTCCAGCTCACATTTTCCCCATTGTTTCCTGTTATACACCATATTTGCAATGCTGAAGTCATGAAGTACTTTGTAGAAGAAGAGAAAGCATGAAAAGTGGTTTGAAAATTGCTGTGCTTCCATTCTTATGTTAAATATAAGGCGGACTGAGATTGTGATTTGGTGTTCATTGTATATGCTTTGAGCCAGATCGCCCATTCTTCCCTTTCCCTGTCCTTTTTATACAGTTCCATTAATAAAAATGAACAAAAAGGTCCAAAAATGGTAAGCAATTAAATCAGCAGAATTTGTCATTAATAATTATTGTGCTTACATGGCTTAGTAGTTCTGTCAGACAGATTGTACTTTTACACCTTACAGAGCAGAACTCGTCTACATGACAAAAAAAAAAACACAATGAAGAAAGACATTTATTTATCACTTCACCCTCGATGACAATGAATCCTGTTTTTGAGTTTCTCTTCCATTATTCCCAGTATTAACCTGGTATGTAATAAAGTTCAGTCACTGGCTGTCAGACTGCACCGTGGCCAAAGGTACTGAGGATGATTGGTGAAAAATGCTGATATGTAATCAATAATGATGGATGAAAGCACTACACCTCCACTAGCCTGTGGTCAGCGCGCATTACTGTTTGCTACTTCATAGCATCTTTTCATCTCCTTCCTGGTGGTGCATTTCTCTCATTATTAATCAGTAGAAGGGACAGTGTTAGTCGGGCTCAAAGCTCTGACAGAACTCATAAGCTGTTTTGATCTAGCTGGATGAACGCTGACTTTGGTATATATTCAGTTATATTGTATGTATAGCTGGGAGGATGTGGATAACAGAATGTAATGGGTGTTGCGACTGCATAAATTGAACAGAAATTGAGTTTTTTCTGCCACCTCAGATTTGATGCATCTCGCAGTGAATCCTGAAGTCAACTATTATCCTGCCGCGAGCAGATTACAGGCCTCTCAGAAACAAGAACTCTACAAAGAGATGGCGAACAATACTCAAACATTTCTGAGAAAAAAAACCAAACTTGACTTGACTCATCAGTGACCTGTTTTGTGTTTGTCAGTTTTGGGTGAAAATGTGCATCCAGAGTATGAAAAGGCAACGGTGTTTGTTACGAATGCACAGTAAACGTTTATGTTATTCAAATGCTCACAGCAATAATTGCAGCGTATTCGAAAATGCATTCATCCGAGTGAGCATTTCTTTCAGTTGCATTCTCTCCGATGATTCACTCCATCCTAATTGATTTAGTCTAAAGCCATTGTTTGCAGAGTGGAAGGAGAACGTCATTCTTTTTTTGTGATGAGCGCCAGCATCCGTTGCTTTGCTGGAAGTGATGCTGGTGTTAAAGGCGTTTGATCTGTTGACTCACCTTGACTCTGCCTGGTTGTGTCTTCCAGGGGAGAAGCAATGGCCGGTTCGGTCTCAGAGTCATCATGGTAGGAACGCTGCTTCTGTGTAGTTGAGTGTGTCTTCCCTCGGCCTCTGCCTCTGCCCTGTGTCTGTGTTTGTGGTGGATGTGTAAGTCTGTGTAAGCTCACTCCTCACTGTGTAGCTCTGATTAGATCATTCTTCTCCTGCTTAATCTGCACCCCTGTAGTGTCTTTGTTCCTCTGGATTATCTGTTCCTCCATCGCTTCGGATTCAGAGTGCCTTCGACAGACAGAGGAGCACGCATGCTATCGCAGGGATAAAGACAGTTTTGAATGATGTTACTTCTTATTAATTAAAGAAGACATCAGAAAAATCTGTGCTTATCTCTGTGGGCAACGTGATGATGCTCCTCGCAAGAAGATGGTCTGCCGGCGTCCTCCAACCTGGTATGTGCAAGCCAAAGGGTCTTTTTAAAATGTGTTTGTACATGTCTGTTGTTGTTGCTGTTTTTCTTGTGAGTTAAACGGTCTTTATTTACATTTATGAGAAGTAAATGAATAAAAAGCTAAATAAAACACATCTGAAAGGATCTGCAGGTACATTCAGTGCTTTGATGTCCTGTTTAATATGGAGCGAACGTGTCTGGGTCAGTGTCCATGAAATTGCGGAAATGTCTGTGATATTGCTAAACGATCCAGCGCAGAGCTTTTCCATCTTATCCCGAGAGAAAAGCTGTGAAGTCACTCAATCAGTATGCGTTTGTCAGTGCAGCACAGCTTTAAAAGCAAATACACAAGCTTTATTACCCATCACCCTTCTGCTTCAAGAGCCAAAGGTTGCTGTGTCTCAAAATCCACGTTAATTAGAAAACTCTCTGGTAAAGAAGACACACTGCAAAAAATGTCCTTACTCAGTATTTTTGTCTTGTTTTCCAGTAGAATTCTTAAATCAAGATACATTTTGTCGAGTAGCAAAATGACTTAAGTCTTGTCTTCTGAAAAATACATCAAAATGTATCAAGGTTTTGGCTTAAAACAAACATGTACAGAAAAAATCAGTTCATTGGCAAATAACTTTAAAAACTCACTTAACACAACTTCTCTAAAAATATATCTTGATTTTAAGAATGTTTCCTGGATAACAATACACAAATACTGAGCAAGAGCAGTGTTTGTACTGTGATTAGATGGCATACGGTACAGCATCTTTTATTGCAGGACGGGTCAAACCGTGGGCTTCAGTGGGGAATTGCATTTTCATACATGTAGGACTACTATGACATTTCACATTTAAAAGTTAACCGTTTTTGTCAGTGGTTAAATGCCAAACCCCAGTGGCTTTCCGGCTCTGCCTTCGTCAAAAACGGAGGAGAAGGGCAAGTGAAATGGATTCAAATTGTCAGCGAGGTCCGGCCCCAGAAGACTATATCAATATTGCCCTGTTTCTAAAGCAGTGTCATAGCTG
The DNA here is from genome assembly GCA_018155175.1 of Sinocyclocheilus anophthalmus. Lineage (NCBI taxonomy): Eukaryota > Metazoa > Chordata > Actinopteri > Cypriniformes > Cyprinidae > Sinocyclocheilus > Sinocyclocheilus anophthalmus. The sequence continues at coordinate 137,833 of JADLZN010010766.1, forward strand.
TGCATTTTGAGCAGGTGCATAAACTCGACCAGCGTCCGGAAGGAAATGTGACGCTCTCATACTCTTCTCCCTCCTACTGGTGTCTCAGTCCCTTCCGGACCCTCATTAGTCAGCATCACCTCTGGAGAGCAGCAGGCTCGTGTGGCTTTTCCAGACTATACGCCGCACTCGTCAGGTTCTTATCAGGGAAGATTGGGGTTTCTGTCATTTGCAGCCAGATATTTTAACAAAGGAACTCAGACAAGCAGATGTATTTGGCCTTGCTCTAAGATGTGCTTGGCATGCTGGATGCTTACTGACTTAATATTCTGGCACGATGTATTCATCAAGGAGGCACAAGCGTGTTGTTAATTCTTGTCAACACAGGGCCGGACCGGATGAGACAGAAGGGAACGAGCACTAGAGGCTACACAGCTGTTCATGTAAATGTTCTCACATGACCTTGTTTACTCGCTGCTACTTGTTTTTTGCAATAAATTTTTGATTTGATTTGAACTTCGTTTCCACAGGAATCAGAGGAAATATCAATCATGCTCTCATCGTAAATGAACTTTTAACTTGTTGTTTTATTCCAGGTATCAGCTATATTGGGATCATTTATTACCACGACTCATGAGATGTATGCTATTACTGTTGTAATTGTTTCAGTTATTAAGCCTGCTTATCGTGAGATTTATTATAAAGAGCACCGCCTTCTTGTAAGCTACTTCTGCGCTAATCCTGGACTATCTGATGATACTGTAAAATGAAACGCGCCCACAAAGATCTCATGTAAATGCGATGACAAACAGCTACCCCTTCTGATGATGTCGACGCATTTCTTCTCTGGAGGAAAAGCAAGAGAAATGTCAAACGACTGAATCATTACTTGGCCATCTGGACATTACTATTCAAACTGTTGTCAGGTTATATTAGATGTGAAACAGGAGTATGTGCAAAGTGACGATTCATCAGCTGTAGGCTCTGGCATCGCTACTGTTTCACTTTCAAAAGGCCAAATCAACAACATTTGTGGTGTCTGATTCATGCAAAGTAAATTTCAGCGCAATATTAAAAATGATGCACAGCTTATGATTCTAAAAGCGACCGCACTGCTGTTAATGTCAGCAAGTCTCTCCAAACAGCTCAAGATAACTCTGAAATCATCAGCTTTTAAGCTATTAAAGGCATTATGTGTTCTTTTATGCTATCATAAACCAGGCAAATCAAACATTACAACCTGCTGTCTGGTTCAGAAACAAAATAAAAGATTCCAGTTTCACCTGATTGAGTCTGATATCAGTGAAGAGCTCAGACAGCATTACGCAGCCTCTCCTAGAGCTGGTGAAACTCTTCATTAACCTCACGACGTGTTGCAGTCGGCTCGAGCCCCTTCTCGTTGACTAAATAACCTGAGAGCCTTGGGCCGAGCGAGCCCAAATTGGCACGTATGCTGAGAGACAGTGACTGGAGAGAGCTCAGACCTCCGGCCCACAGCCAGACTTCAACTAACCACCTTCTCAAAAGCAACTAATTGGTCCCCAGATTAAAGCAGGATCACTGAACTGGACGATGCTTCTTATTAATTAGAACTCAAGACTCGCTTTGAGCTCTGGTTTTCATCGGTGCTGCTGTGAATGTAGTGTTTGCCTCCTTAACTTTTACTTTGTCACTTTTAATCAGTGCTTGTAGACAGTGCGAGGAGATCATCAGACTAATACAGTACTTCTCATCTCAGACCGTGCTGAACAATGAAACACATACAGTATAAAGACAATAAAATCATGCTTTTAGCTTACATTGATTCCCTTTTTGACGTATTATTCCAGAAACAGGATTTTTCAGTGAACAAATACACTGCCGTTTATATGCTTTCATTCAGCAAGGCTGCATTAATTTGATCAAAAGTAACAGTAAAGACATTTATAATGTTACAGAAGATTTCTGTTTAAAATAAAAGCTGTTATTTTGAACTTTCTATTCATCACAGATTCCATGCATATGTTTCTTGAACAGCAAGTCAGCATATTACAATGATTTCAAGTCAAGTCACCTTTATTTATACAGTATAGCTCTTAATATAATACAGCAGCTTTACAGTACAGTGATAAACAAGAAAATAAGTCAGTTATTTCTATCTTTTGCTGTAGTGTGTCAGTAGGAAAATATCAGTTTACATTTCCATACATTCATTTTGCCATTAATTGTAATAATGCAGTGAGATATTTGTTTGCACAAGGAGTCTGACAGCAGCCAGTTCTGCACACAGAGATCTGATCTCACAATCATCCAGTCCGTCTGCGATTACATGAAGAAACAAAACAAACTGAGACAGACTCAATCCAGAAAAACTGTGTCTCCAAGACGCTTGAAGAAAAACTTTGTGTAAAGTATTGTGAAAAGTTTTAGGCACTTGTGTAAAAATGCTGTAAAGTGCGGATGCTTTAAAAAATAATGTCATAAATAGATTTTCTTTATCACTTAACTAAATTAAATGAATACTTGGTGCGACCACACTTTGCGTTTAAAGCAACTTGTGTCCTCGGTGCATTGCTTGTTTTTCAGGTCGCTTTACAGGAAGGTTTCTTGGAAGCGGCTTGGAGAAATGGCCACAGTTCTTGGGTTAGTCTGTCATGGTGCAGTGTATTTGATTTCCTACTGTAAATTTGCCATGTGTTACTGCACATACTGTAGTTGAGTGGCTGATAAACGTTGAGGAACCCTGTAATAAACAAAAACTATATTACTAAATCTATATGGTGCATATACAGTCTACAGTAGGGGTGTACGGTAACAGAAGTAACGGGTCGGTACATTACCTCGGTTTTTGGGGCCACAGGCGATACGAGGAGTGGACAACTGGAATTTCTTTGGGGGGGGGGGGGGGGGGGGTTATGATTGCAATTCACTTTGTGTAATTCCGGAATATAGATCAACCAAAATAAAACTAAAAACAGGTTCAGATTTATAGCCAGTCGACTGGTGCATCTTTCCCACACTGCTGATTCAAAACAAGAAGGCAGCTCTTCGAGCTCTTGTGTGGCATCTGAACTCTGCCATCTTGTTTTGGGTTGCTGCATAGTCTCTTCTTCTGCTCTTTCCTGTTGTGACGGTTAGCGTTGCATTACCTGGCATACCCACTTCTGGATTGATCGCCTATGACTGACTGTATTTGTCGTCTGACTGAATGAAGCGAAGTGTGATGTCCGTACTGTGACAGTTCGGGACGAATACATGTACCGTTACATCCCTAGTATACAGACTACAGGTTATTGAGGAAAAACACCTCCATCTCATCGAATAACAGCAATGATTGACTCCGTTTTATCGAAACAGGGGTCTTCAATCATCTGAGCTCCATGACAGATGTAAATGGATGTTAAACTAGTCACTCTAATGCATTTTTAAACAGGCACAACAGCAGATATCCAGACGAGCAGAACGCTGTGCTTCCTCTAGTATTCATCCATTTATCACGGGCGCTTCATGAGCCCATCTTTGCCAGCTCAGAATAGCTGCCATTCATCACCGTGGTCCACCGCAGCCCATCACAGAGCCATCGGCCGCCAGCCACGCTAAACCACACACACACACACACACACACACACACACACACACACACACACACACACACACGACTTCATGACAGATGACAGAGCAACTTCAGTCCTGTAATAGAGCTCCTGAGAAATATCAGCTTGTGAAGCAGCCTCAACGCTTCTCAATGACGTGCTGATCATGAACTCTGAACTAATGCACATCGTCATATGCAGCGCGTCCATTATTGCTGCAACCGCCAATTTAGTAAATGACACGGTTTTGCTCTTCTGCAGCTGTTGGTGAGTGATGGAGAATTGCATCGCTCCATGTTCGGATGTGTGAGATTAGGGCCATCATTCAATAACTGTGCCTGCATGAGCAATTAACAAAAGTGGTCGTTCTGCCAAGTGCCAATTTGAAAATGTATAGTTCCCTGTCAAAGAATAATGCATAATTAGTGTTTTCAAGTATCATGTCAGTGATTTTGAGCAAATATTGTGTAAATGAGTTTAATTTTACATTTTACAATAATAACAGTAAGCATTTACTTTTATTAACTTAAATATTTTTTAAAAGCTGGTTGACCACCAATGTTAACTGTACGTTTGTTGTTTGTTGCTGCTACTTTTGTCATATGCTTTATGTGCACTATATAGCCAAATATATAGTATGTGGATGTCTTCTAATGAACAGGTTTAGCTGTTTTAGGTACACACATTATTAACATGCGTGAAATCAAACATTTAGCCATGCTGTCTGCTTAAGCAGATGTTTTTAGTTCTGAAAAATGAAATCATTTTTGATTTGGCAGTGATCAACTGCCATTTAAAGGCAGTCCATTTAATCCATTTAAATGGACTGCTGAATCCATTTAAAGACTCATGGAAAGGTTTAGTGAGTCTGGTGTGGAAAGGATTGAGTATCCTGCACCAAACATCACAGCAATCAAGAGCAGCAAAGGAGGATCCAGTCCCTATTTAAAGCCCGGGGTGTTGGAATGAAATCGAAAACAAGCACATATTGGTGGTGCACATACTTTTGGCCATGTAGTGCATGTTGCAATGCTTATCTTTGCTATTAATGTGCTTCCCTTTTTGCTAAAGGCCTTTTCTCCCATTGAAGTGATCACACTCTGGATTAGAATCGATCATGCTTGCCTTTATTTTGCAACCAAATCAGACTTGTCATTGCTTTTTCTGCAGGAGCCCATCAACATAATTACAACCATCTTGGTCTCAGTAGCCCAACTCGAACACCAAAAAATGGTAAGGTTCCTCATCTAACAGCACCATTTCACCGAGATGATCTTACTGTCGAGTGCTTTACATTGATTGTTTGTGTTCGCATGCCTTCAAGATCAGCAGGTCCTTTGAACAGTTGGTTTTACATGGATGGTGTTGTCCATCTTCATCATCATCACTACCATTAAACAAACTGAGGACCATGATTTGAGTTCATGTTCTGGAGAGGACGCAATTTACAGCCAGCCATGCAGTGAATTACTGTGCTTTCCTGAACCTCTCTGACATGTCAAATCTTATAAGTCTGACACCTGGAGCCTCACGTTATATTTCTGTGACCTGAAATGAGACCTTTATAGCTCTGCATGCCCAATTCGTCAAAGCACTATCCCATCTGTGTTCAGAGGACACCATCCGTTCAAACTCATGCCTCAAAACTCTCATCATCTGTCCCCAGAATGTTTTATTGAAGGCTCTATGATAGTAGGGCTCGGGCTGCTGTTGCTGTAATGTGCAGCTGGAAAGCCTCTCACTAGTGAGCAGAAACGGCTCAGATTGTTAGCACTGATTATATCCCTGCCGTTGGTGAAGCATTCGAGTCTGGCTTGGGTTGGTGGAGGATAGGAGTCTAAAGATGGATCGCTTTCCCACCCAACACGCTTCAAAGGCTCCCCGAAGGATCAGTGTTTTTGCCTGTTATTGCGCTCACACAGAGCAGCTAATTCACTGCATGAAAAGAGATACTCTTCCCATCTTGCTGTGATCTATAATGACTTACGTAGCCTGTGCTTATACAGTAGGTGTCTCTGAAGCATCGGTCAGCTCAGCCTGCCATCTTTTTAGCATCTAAAGCCCTATTCGGACACAGGGCGTTTGTAATATTAATAGCCAATTCGCATGGAATAAGAAATCGCAGTAAAACTACATTTAAACAGGAAATGACAGAATATTTACATATTTATTTACAGCTGGTCTACACACATGGGATTAGCATTACCTGAGGTAATTTTTCCAGACCTTTTTACAGAAGGTAAAAGTCGCCGTACTCTTTACTGACATTATCCATAATGTTTACTGAGATGGCACATTCGTACATGACTAAAATCACTGAGAAGCTCTGGTAATAATTACGTTGCCTCACCTCTCCATGTAAAACCAATCCCGTCTGAATATGGCTTCAGCAGAGATCAATCTGTTAAGAGCCTGTACATTATTTACACAATTTGTCTAGCAACATATGCTATTAAAAATAGTATTTAACAAAATAACACACCCCCACACATTACAAAGTTCAATAACACGCTACCATTCAAAGTTAGCAAAAATATGCATTAAATGGATCAAAAGTGCTAGTAAAGCAAAATATTTCTATTTCAAATAAATGCTGTCCTTTTGAACTTTCTTTTCATCTGTGAATCCTGAAAAATAAAATGTGTCACAGTTTCCACAAAAATATTGGGCAGCACAACTTTTAGGTGACTGCATTGGTAAAGGACAACCTGAAGAAATAATGAATTCATAACAGGGGAAAAAAACAAACATTAAATCAAGATGGTTTGCTGGCCTTAGCAGATAAACAGCAACATGGCCAAGCCACTGTTATATCCTCCATTATATAATAAAAAAAAGAACAAAGAATAAAATAATTTTTGTTGGTTTCCAGAGGTAATTGTCCAAAAGCCCACTCTGGATCCTAGAGTGTTTCTGGCAGACAGAATGATGTCTATATGCAGAACATGAAGTGGCCTCACCTGCGAGCGCAGTACTGAATACATGCTCCACACGTCTCTAACATCCACATCACGTGTTCTCATAGTTTGTCTGGCTACTCCACACTGTTGCTGTGAAACTCGTCACGTTGTGTGGACCCGGTTCTCTACAGCGGGTGCAAATAGTCACTCTGACAAAAAGCCCAAATCAAAATGCCATTTCACAATGCTTCATCATTAGAAGAGCACGAGAACACAAAGCAGCCCGTCCCAAACTCTATTTCATCTGCTCTCTCCACATAGTGCTGTTATTGAACTGCGTTCTTTTTCCCTTGAATTGCCCAGCTCACAGATCTCTAAGGCATGGTAAGTTATCTTGAACCTCATTGATTCTCTATCTTTCCTCCTCCTCCCTCCAATGAAGATGAATGTTTTCCACTTCACAAACCCCATGGCATGAACTGAGCGAGTGCAAAATGCTGTTGTGTAAACATTGCTCGTCCTCCGTATCCCCCCACTCCACCCGCAGACTGAGCTCCCACCGGCTCCCTGGAGTGTTGTCGAGTCCCGCCCCATTCTGCTGCGCTAGACCCTGCCCTATTTTTAACCAGGGCTTGATCCTCAGCCTGCCCAGACTCAGACTGGCGTGACGGGCACGCAGGGGCCACCACACACACGTCACATCACATCAGTCACCAAACCGCTCCTCTGCTATCAATGCGACCGATCGAATGCCATTGGTCATCATGGCACTGCGACTCTGGTCTTTTTCTGGCCACTAAATCCCCTTCATCCCTCCTCACAGTAATGTCTTCCAACATGTCAAATGTGTGCAGAAAACCTGACAACAGAGCTTCTGATTGACAGTGGAGATGTTTGCATTTGTGATTTTGACTTTGCCCAGATAAAGATTGGATGGTTTGTTTTGTCTTGCCCACAGAGAGCACCCGGATGAACAGTATCCTCACCTCGCAGACCGAGCCGTACGATCTGTCCTTCTCACGCTCCTTCCAGAGCCTGTCCCACCTCCCCCCGTCCTACGAATCTGCCGTGAAAGCGGACCTCAACAAATACTCCTCGCTCAAGAGACTAAGTATGTCCTCAGCTCTGCTAAGCATGATCTCTCTTCAGCTAAACTTTAAAATAAAGTTGAGTTTGTTAACATTAGTCACACAGAAAAATAAAGTCCCAGTTGTGAGATCTAGAGTTGCCATTACAAAACATGCTGATGTGAGATACTTGTCACAAATTAAATTAAATTAAATTAAATTCAAGTTTATTTGTATATCGCTTTTCACGATAAAAATCGTTGCAAAGCAACTTTATTAAGTTTCTACAATATTTAGTGGTAGCTTATCAGTGGTGACTGTAAGTTAATGTACATATGGCAGAAATGTACGGAAAAATCAATTAAAGATATAATCAAACAAACAATGAACACTATTAACAGCAATTATTATATGATGCAATCAAACTTATAGCAAAATTGGGTAGTTCTGTATGTTGTTTCAGGGTTGGCATCATCTACAAATACTTTTCTATTAATTTTATCATGTATATTTTATTATATTATAAAGTAATAATTCATGATAAGTTTGTTAACATTAGTTATGAATATTATGAAATAAGGTCTCAAAGTTAAGGTTAAAGTTAAAGGTCTCTTAACTGACTACTCAGTTAAGAGTAGTGTATCAAGAATGCACATAAATTAACAGTGATAAAAGGGATATTTTATGGCTCAGAGCCTTCATTTCATCTCATCAGGACTGTTAGCATTCGTCCTCAACAGGCGGTCATTACCCACTACCACGGATTCGATCTGAATCTGATATCACTGAGTAAAGCTTTCTCGTGGCCTTAGCCCTATCCTATTGATTCAGTTAGTGGCAGGTTCTTTTGCTGTGTAATAAGGTCTCAGCTCATTATATTCCCTCAGTGAAAAGTACATTCCCCTGAGGCTTGTGTAATTGCATAAAGAACGCCTCAGATCACTCCTCGCCCTGAACCCAGCCGAGGCCAGGGAAATTGACAGCCCCGCTCATCTGCAGTTCTACCGCGTCCGCCGAACCTCCACCAGCGAAAACATGCAATCATACACTAAACTATTCAGGGCAGCAGACCCTCCTGCGGGAGCGCCTCCATCGAATCTCAGATATGCCTCTGAAGCAAGTTATTTGTTGTAGGGTGTAGCCAAAAGGCTTAGCTGTTCTTTTGGAGCTTCAGTGGTGTTTTGCACTGACAGATCGTGTTGGATGTTGGATGCAGTTAGCAGGAAAGAGCTGAGCGCTGTGCCGTTTCCGTGCATTAGAGTCCTGTTAATATTGTCTCCAGCATCCTCCTCCTCTTCTCCTGATGTTTATTTTGCTAATATTCACAAACCTTCAAAAGGAGACTTCTTTATGAAGAAGATTAATTGAATCTGTAATCACCATAAACAGATTATGTGCCATTAATTTCCCCACATAACACAGTGTTTATCCTTTTGCCGAGTGTGAGATAAATGGTGTTATTTAGCTCTTTTATCTCCTAACAAACTGAATCTAATCCCTTCAAGACACGCTGTTTCAGATGTCCCACTAATATGACTGGCACTACCTCGGGCTGTGAATTATTGTGCATTTTTGTTATTTTTTGCAAAACTTCACAGTCACAGTTATTCGATTAATTCTCACTAATAGAAAAATTTGTGGCTGTAATTTTGTTTGATACACTCCTTTATTGCATTCACTTCGATATCACTGGGCTCTAAATGTGTGGAGAAATCTATCAAGTGTAACTGAGATCTCAAGGGCATTAGCTCCCCCAGAATATATTAATTACGAGCAGTGGATAATTTAATTATTTCCAGTTCCAATCACGTAGTTTGTGACAGTACAGTCACTGGCTGTCCGGACTGTCCTGAACGTGTTTGTGTCCTGAAGCTCTCAAGCTGTGATTCATGATGAATCTCGAAGAAGAGCAAAATCTCTGTGTTTGAAAGTATCTTATTACTTGACTCTAGGGATGCAAATGGGCAGAAAATATCCGGTAAATTTCTGGAAATTTCCAAAAATCCCTGGAATATTCCAAAAAATCCTGGGTCGTTTCCAAAATGTCTGGAATGTTTCCACCTCTTTGCAACCCTACTTGACTCCTCACTACTCGCTGTAGTTTAAATGGCTTGCGAAACCATTTTACTTCTGTAATCTTATGCAGTTCCAAACAAAAAAGGATATTCAGCAAGAACAACTATGTGTAACCATGTGAATTAACTCTCATTAATTCCGACTTCAGTAACTCTCAGAGTGTTAGTAGACTGTTAGGTTAGGTGGGTAGGTCGCGGAGTTGAGTATTGGCACTACCCAGCTCCTCTATTAATTTTGTCAAGTAGCAATGTGCACACCTCAACCAAGCAGACCACGATCCACTGATACGGTGACTGAGCTGCAGTGTTTCTTCCCAACCTCCGCCGCCTCTCCTTTATGTTGACGGACTGTCGCCGAGGCAAAGTGATATTAGTATGAATTCGGCCGGCCACCCGATAAAAAAAATACGTACTCAGAGGACACTGGGCTTGTCATTAATGGATTCGAAATTAACAGTCTCCTATAATATGTCAGAACCTTACGTCACCAGGCGTTATAAATAAGTCAGCCCGAGATAGAAGGAAAGTGTTGAGAGACAACAGGTAGTTAAATCCCAGCCTACACCCACTCTTTGACCTTTCAGGTTGACCTGACTGTCTTGTGACGAACACTTACACTGCTTGGCTTTCATGCCCACCGTGACAAGGCCGGCATAGGACCGCCCCGTTGACGCACTCTACTACCTCATCGGTACGTTCTTAGTACCGCGAAGAGGATATTTATTTCCAGATTTTTTTTGTTTTTTGTTACAAATTGATGCGGGGACACCAGAAGGAGCTTGATGGTTCACTTGCACATGATTATAGTCGATGAACAAGGAGTCCCAGACGCAGCTTAGCTAGCCCAGCACACCGCGCCTTTTCCCCCGCCAGCGTCCCCGCAGAGTCCAGAGGGCCATGTCCCAGGACCGCGTGCTGTCCCCTGAGCGCAGCTATGACGAAAAAGGATGACCACCCCACCTAAACCATATGTCTCCCTGACGAGTCCTATCTGTTCCCCGCTTTAGGTGCTTGGATGCAAATCCTCTCTCCGCACACACCGACGCAGCTCCTGTCACAGGAACCAGCCAGCGCCTGCGCGCTCCCCGACGAGCGGCTTGCTGTCCTCCATCATAGCTACGAAGCCCATACTCCTCCCAGACCGCATCCACAATCAAGGATCCGCTGAGTCGCAGGAGCGCTCTTTCACTCTCAGGAACGCCGCATTCACAGGACCCGCACTCTACTCACCAGGACGCTCACTCCAGGAATCCGTGATCCCCCTGAACAAGTGATGTCCATCAAGCGCTCCGGGTTCCACAGCGACAAGTCCATGTCCAGAGCCATATCCCACACGGACGTGTTTATGCCCACCACGCCTATCCTGGACTGCTACAAGATGAACAAAATGCCTCCCATCCCAGTGCCTCGAAACACCCCGAAGAACACTGCGACCAGGAACCAGCGGCCTCCAAGAGGAAGCCTTCGCCTCGCGGCGCACGCAGCGATGGAGCAGCGGCAAAAGTCCGCAGCAGCAGCAGCAGCAGCAGCATCACCATCACTACCGCACAGGGAGCAAGACCGAAGTAACTGTTTAACCACTTGCAAACTCGTGGACGGTTGAGCCACAAGGCCAAGCAACAACAGAAGCGTCCAAGAGCCAGACTAGACTCGGATCCGGTCCTTTTCAGCAGTTCTCTAGTGACTGACACAACACCAGCGACTCTAGAGTCAACACTGAGACGATTCTGTGTGCATATCCATTCATTTATATCTTTTTGTTGATCACTAATATGGAAGGACTCACTTGCCAGATTCAGCGTTCGTAAGGGCTTTGCATGGGGAGTCGCACAGAGCGTCAGAAGAAAGAGCGTACGATGAAAGGTATGGACATGGAACAGAACTGTATAAATTTATATATACATACATATATAAATACAAATACTGTTTGTACTTCTGGTCCTAGTCAATATCTTTAGAAGTTCTCATGATGTTCGCGCACTTCTTTTGGTGCCTCTACGAAAAAGTTCCATTTCAACGACGAAGTGGTTTTGTGGGTTAAAAAGCACAATCAAGTAAAAGTTGCATTTCGTTCTGTTCTGTTCATTCGTTCGGTTGGCTATGGCTAGCAAGTATCAGTTTGTTCTTCAGTTATTGGCCATTAATTGTTTTGCGAAGATGATTGTAAATAAGCTCTTTTAGCCACAGTAAATGGACAAGTCTGCTCTCGTTGGCAGTTGTATTATTGTAGTTTGATTTTTAGAGATTCAAGACTTCAGAACTATAGACAACCCACTAACCCAGTGTTGGACCATTTAAAGTAATATGATACTGTATGTGTGTCCTTTCAAATGTGTTTGTAGAATGGGAATCGGGCGAATGTTGTTGAAACAAATGACAACTGTTGATATCTGGCTGTAGACTGTGTTGCAGTGACTCACAAGACAAATGAGAATATTATGCTTGTTGTAGTAGCTTCAAATAAATGGTCCTTATTTTTCTAAACATAAAAATGTATGTGAAAAAGGTTTGTGTGCCTCAAAAACACTGAAATACACTATACGAAAGAGCTTCATGATATAGAAAACAGCTAAATTCAGTGAATAAAGATAAGCCATTTTTAACAAAACAAGCTTAGGGTTAGCTATAGTTCATCCTAAAATACATGGGGTGTATGAAGAACGTCACTTGACCTAAACAGGTCTCATCCGCTTGTCGGAGAAAAGAGTATGAACTGATGCCAATTTCTATGGATTTTTAAGGTAATCAGCTAACCTAGATAGCTTGTTTTTTATTGTTGCTGTTTTGTTCAATTTTAATATCTGAGAGTTAGAGCGAAGAAAAATAAAACATTTTCAATATCAGTCTGCATATGTCTGCATATATCAAAGATGATCATAGCCCATGTCCATCACATAAGCAGATCGATATCAAAACGTTTTTTTTTCTTCTTCTTTCTTATTTAAGATAAACCAGCTCCACATTTTCCGAAGCACATACAAAAGACCTGGGGCCTAATTTATAAATTGTTGCGTAGAAGTGAAATGTGGCCAGATTATTCTTCAAAAATTATCTTTATGCACTTCACAGAAGAAAGTTATACAGGCTTTATAAAATACGGGTTGCACGTCACAAACGTCTCTATTCGTTAAAACAGGATGCATTGCTTCCAGTTCAGGGCCCTCATTTACAAAAAGTGCATGTGTACAGATTTGATCTTAGAGTGTGTGTGTCCTCACTGATGTTCATATTTAGAAAAACGGACTTTGATGTGAAAAGTGCTTAGCGCAACATCTGGGTCTAAGCAGACGTACACACTTTTCAGTGTCCGAGTAATGCAGGTAATTGGAAATCTGAGCAATTCTTGCCACTCGCCATTCTCAAGTAAAGAATTGGGACATTGACTGGTGCTCTATTATATGTTAATGACATTAATTAGGCATCGTTTACAGATCTGAAAATCTGAAAGAGAGGAGTATGCACATTTTTTGTGCGTATGTTTGTTCTCTGAATCACATGTACACACATTTGAGAAATGATCGTAAGATCAAATGTAAGACTGGCCATATTTCATGGTAGTCAACGAGGAGAAAATGACAAAGCACCATAAAAATCTCATCAAAACCAGTAATTGACTCTTGCACAATATTCAACACATTCATATGATTTAAGGAACATGTTCATTATAGTTCATGAGAGAAGTAGAGATGTGAACAAAGTGTTCTTTTTTTGTGAAATCCATTATAAACTGAATCAATTTACAAAAAGATGTATACGGCCAACAGATGTGAGCTGAGGAGGACACAGCCTTCGAAACGCAGCTAAAGTCACAGGTTTGGAACAGCATGAGACAGGCAAACCTCTTTAACCTTACAGTTCACCAGCTTTCTCTTCAGCATTTTGCTACAGACAACCTTGCCTGAAAGTTTCAGGTAAACAGCTATTCATTTTTAAATGGTTTTTGGTACATTTATAAATCATATTACATTTTAACTTTGGGAACGTTTGTGTAAAATAGTCTGAGAAGAAAAGAAATGCAATTACATTACACCTAGAAATCAGAGCAGCATGACAAATCGCCACGTCTTCCCCGTACAGCTCTCATGCAGAGCCAGAAAAAGCCCATGTGTCTTAAAACTAACCAACCGAACAAGCTTCAGCACCTAGCTGATATGTTCGGTTGTTTTTTGTTTTGTTTTTGGACACGTGAATTAATACCCGCTGCTCGGGTACCAGCCCGAGCTGCCGGAACCTCCTTTAAATTCATTGGACTTCAGGGGTGAAAATGCAATTCTCACACACAAACAAAGCTTTTTGCATTTACATTCCTTATTTGCAAAAGCTTTAGGAGTGAGACGGCCTCCTATCTCAGTTCCTATCTCAGTTCCCATGTCTTCCCTATCAGCATTTAGATGAAAATGACACTTAAATGGAGTCCGTGTAGTAGACTGGTTGAAGTACAAGCAGAAGCACGAGGCGAGCGAAAGCTTCCGCTCTGCAAATGGCTGCTGACTAAAAACATCGGTCCCATATAAAATAATGAAAAGCCCTCTAAGTCTCCACTTCTGAGAGCAATGTATTGTTCAGGCAAATGCAATGTTTTGTACTAAAAATGTTATCCCAGTCAGGTTGAGGTTTAACGCAGGCTCTCCCTGTATGAATTTGGAACATAATCCGTTAATAATTTACCGTCTGTCTGTCAGAACGGCCGAGCGCAGAGACGAGAGGCAGCGTTTTAACTGCAGTAGATGGGAACGTGCTCCTGAAAAAGGCATTTTTCTATTGAAAACTGACAGTTTAGTCTTTGTGCCTGTACAATAATACACTGAAAATACTTTCCATCATTCTCTTAAGGACTCTCATAAGGGTCGAATACGCCACATAAATCTTCATATTCCGCACGGTATTTGTGAATGATACAGGCAATGGTGCATTTCAAAAGCTTTTAGAGAAAACAAAGCGGCTCCAAGCGCTCCCAATAAGTTTACAGTTTGCTCTGGTCTCAAATTACCATATTTCAGAAAGCCAAAGTGAAGAAATGCTGCGATTCTCTGCAAATTAGCCTGCTTTAATATTACATACACTGCGCCATCGCCGGCTCTCCCCCAAGTCATTTCTCAAGACTGACCTGTAGCCTAGCAACCAGCATTCCCCATGGAAATGATTACAGCTTCCTCCTTTACATTCTGAGCAGGAGTCTGTGATAGAGTTCTGCTGTAGCCTGACACTTTGCCCAGCGCATGCACCCGGCGGCGCAAACATCCGCGGTGTGAGGTGAAATATGAATGGTCAGGTGTGAGCGGTGCACATGTTCAGATGATTCTGAGTCACCGATGCCACCGGACAGACCTGCACTGCCCCTGATCTTTGACCCAAACTTCCTTCTTACTTGAGAAGAAATACACGTTACGTACTACTGTAGTCTATCAATAAAATATTCAATATTTAAAGATGACACTGTCATCGTCACACTCGTGTCGCTCTAAACCAGCATCAGTTTCTTTCTTTCACAGGACAGGCTGAATGTTCAGACTCTAAAATGCAAGCGATCAGGGGCATGTGAAGCTCCGAGAGATTCAGAAACAGCCTCAAAAGTAGTCAATATAATTTTTTTCAAGTCTTCTGATGTTCTGTCCATTGCCACAGTCCACAAATCTCATTTGCTCGTGCGCATATTGCACGTATGCTCTCAACAGAATGAATGCATTTGCAATCATCGACACGCAAAGCTCTAATATGACTCAAAACAGTGAAAAACTCATGGACTTTTATGATACCTTTGTAGTTTTTTTTTAGCCCTGCTAACTCTCCGGTTTCATAAAGCACATTTCAAAATCTGGTTGCTTGCAGGAAAAGAAAAAAAAAAGCAGACATGAGCAACATCTCACTGGTGTGAGTTTAGGATAACAGAAACTCTTTAAGTTGGATTTGACAGCATCCTGACACTGTGTAATCAGCTGTATCGTGACCAACTTGATTAATTGCTTTCACCAATTTAGTGTTGATTTAATCATGGACAGCTGCCAATGTCTGACGCTCTGATCTCCTCAGCTGATATCCACAATCAATACAAAAGCAATCTGAGGAGAAAACCACCACATTTTCTTCTTTAATGGTTTCGAAAGATTCTTAGTCCTAATGATCTGATCTTCAGCTCAGTCGCAGCCATAAACAAACACACACAAAATGTGGTTTTCAGCTCTGTGTTGAACATGCAATGGAAACCGTCACAGCTCAGGGTGAAACAATATGTGAATCCTTAATAACTTTAATAACAGCCTGATCCTCCTTTGGCAGCAATAACCTGATGTAACGCTGGTTCAGACCTGCACATGCTCAGCAGCGTTCCTCTTTACAAACAGGTTTAAACACAGAAACGCTCTGGGTTAGGTGTGTTCAGGTTCTTCCCGTCGCGTCACCCAACATCCATTGAGCTGTATATTCTCCTCCATGTTGTCCAGATCATTACGTCTCATGAGATCGGTTTGGCCTTGATGTGAACATTAAGGATTGTAGAGGTGCTTCTGTAACACTTTCCATATTTATGCAAGTCAACATTATTAAGCTCGAGTGATCTTCCGTTTTGAAGGGAACACAAGAAACGGATTAAAATGTGCACCGCAAACAATGAAAGCATCTTTGAAACATCCAAATGTAAAAGTATTTTGTTTGAGGCATGATTCACATTAACATGCTTCTTGTGAACAGCATCTCTTTGAATGGACTGTTTTGAAGTAATTCGCCTCAGGATTCGCATTCTGTTTTTCATGGTGTGCTCAAACAATACATGAAAACGTCTTCTTGTGTGTTTGTGTCGTCGTGATTTAGCTGAAGATCAGATCAAGTGTTATGACCAGTTCGTTCAGGAATATAAATTTCTGCAAGCTTTCATGGAGCTCATGACAGATGTAAAGCATCTGTGATATTTGCTTCAAGAAATGCAAATGAGAGAACAGTGCACTCTTTACTGTTGTGCTGGAACGAATAAACAAGCAGCACATTCATCATATTTAACCGATGGGAACACAAACAAATGAAGAAGCTTCCCTTATATTTTGTGTCGGTTTCATATTTATTTCTTGAACGTGTTTGTCTGCTGTCCCTTACGCCGGGACACGAGAGAAATGAATATAAAGAGCACAGCAGAAGCTGTGTGTCACATGAAGCCCCGTTTCCCGATGCTTTGTAATTGGATTCTGAATGAATTTATTGCTTTTCTCCACACATTCTGTTGCCCGGTGGCCCTGTTTCATAGCTCAGTCTCAGTACGTGTTGTTAAGTTTTCTCAGTAACAGATATAAGTAACCCTGGAGGCTCATCGCTGCTGCTGAGGTGTTGCACTTTCTGCTTTCTGATAGAACTGAGATTTGTAAGCTTGCTGCTTTAAACATCAGAGAACAGAAGTAGAGCAGAGTCACACAAACCTGGGAAAGAAAAACTGAACAAATATGAAAACGTTTGTGCAGACGTTTGCATTGGAAAATTCATGGTAACACTTCTTAATCACTCTATATGAAACATTATTTCATCATATGATTTCAATATAACATATGCTATAAATGTGCACTAAATGTGGAGTCATGTAAACTGTATTTATATGAAGGTCAGATCTTTTAAACATCAGCATACATCTGTGTGAAACTGCTCGAACTCAGGGAAAGGGAAAATTACTTTTTGATTAAACATTTGAGGGAACAATTTAAAAATAATGATATGCATATTAAATGTTAAAATGTTGACTTCATTTCATGGGGACTTTAAGCATTTTGTGACGAGCGTAAATGTAAAGTGACTTCAGCACAGGAAAAGCGTGTGTGATGATAAAATATACTAAAAAACTGTCACTGAGGTAAAAATAAATAATCTTAATTCTAAGGCAAAACAAGATTATTTTACTTGCTCCATACAAAACGAAATTTTTAATGTTTTTCAGAAAGCAAATCTTAAGTCATTTTGCTTCAAGTATCTGTAAGTACACGTTGATTTAAGAATGTTCTGATATTTGTACTGGAAAATTACAAAAAATACTAAGAACATTATTTTTTGCAGTGTAGGTTTATTTATTGATAATACACTTCTTGACAAAAATAATGAGAATTAGTCATATAATTAATACGGTGAAATTATCCGTTAAATGCGGCTCATCAAATCAGATTTGAAAGTTGGAATGTGTTTCGTAATGTTTGTCAATGACTTCTGAAATCTATTATAAAGAATCTTGGTTGCACTTTATTTTACAGTACGTGAAGTTACATGTACTTACATGTACTTACCCAAGAAAGTACTGGTAATAAGGTAACTACATGGGGTTAAATCTCATTCACAGACATGAGGCCAGATCCTCCATCTCTGCTCATATGTGCTCTCACACTCGCTGGAATCGCTTTTCCCGAAGGCATCCTGAATCCGAGTTTAAGTTCATCGAAGACGTGCAACTCGCAGTGATTAAAATCTTCCTCTGCGTAATTAAAACTGGTTTTCAGAGACATTCCCAGAAAACAGCATGCATTTCCATTCATCCATGTGTGTTTCTGCAGATCTGTGTGAGCGAGTGCTAAAGTGACAGCTCTCAGAATCAACTCGTTTAACCAAATCAATCGGTAAATTAAGCAAACAGTGCTGGTGTCATTAAAGTCTCAGCTGGAGAAGCTCAGGTGATGCTCCTCTAGGGTTCTTCAGCCCAATGCTTGTTTTCATTTGGATTTAAATCAGCAGAAACCGCTGCCTCATTCATCGCAGATGCTGGACAGTGTTTAAAACCAATTTTTAATCTTTCATGACAATGTAGTCAGTGTGAATTGAAGCCAGTAAATCTTACAGATGCATTCAAATACTCATGAAGGCTTCGGCTGTCAGGAAAACACATGAGAGAAACTAATGTGGCTGATTGGAGAGCTTCTAGAACATAGAACAATTCATACAGAAATATGGCCAAATAATAATAATAACATTACAAAGTCCAGTTTTTCCATGTTACTTACATGTTCACGAGTCAGACAGGCAAATCTGTAATATTTAGAATACCTGATTGTAGTCTAAAAAGTTTATTTTCTTTAATAAAAAAAAAGATAATATATATAAATTCTTAAAATTTCTACTATTAACCTTGTTCCTATATTTGAAGTCAAAGCATTTCATTATTTCACAATAATTAATGGCTAATCTTTACATGCCAAATTATTTATATAGTTTCAAACATTCAATTAACAAAATTTGTACATAAAATTGATTTTACATGCCATATAGTTATTTTTGCATTATTTTTATGTATATTACGGATCTGTAGTGACAGCAAACCCACTGGCACATCTTACCCCACTATCTACTCTACAAACCAGATACACTATAATTCCGGTAAATTATAAAGACGGTAAAGTCAGTGTTCGATTGTTCTGGATGTCAAGCTTTCCACGTTTGCTCGTCTCACAAATATCTGCAGATGAAAGGCGCCCTGAGAGAGAAACACGAGTCAGCCCAGAAGCATTTCTGATAAGATGTTTATGTATTTGTAAACGGTACAAAGAAATCCTTAATAACAAATGAAATTATTATTTCCAGGTAATAAAAAACATGAACGTAGCCTTGCTCTAGCAAATGCACTGTCATGTGCTGAGATGATCTTTTAGTTTTTATGTCATTTAAAGAAGATGAAACCGGTGCAGGTCTGTACGATGATTCAGCTGAAGGAAAATGTTTTAATGGGGGCTCAGATAAACATTTTTATACTATTGTTTTTATTCCCTGAGGTCCTGAAGTTAAAGATGTGAATGAAGGAAGTGTTTTTTGTGCCTAAATCAGTCATAGTTATTGTAAATGTTAATGTAAACAAACAGATTTTGCTGCTTGGTTTAAAAAAAACTGCAATGTTTTCATTCATTTTGAATTTAAGAATTTAAATGCGATTCTTCGTGACATGAGCCCTTTAAATGACAGAAACTAAAAACATGCTTTTTCACACTCCATATAACATAATTGATTTTTAATGGAAAATTCACAGCTGAATATGAATATATATGAAGCAGAAACATAAAGATGCATATCAAATGTGATCTATAAATCTCAGTGTTACACTGCTCTCTCTTAAATTCATAATTGTCATTCTTTTGTTTTTACGGCATGTTATTTCCCACAATGCACTGTGGCTCCAAACACATCTAGGAATGTGTGAATAATTCAGATTTTTTCCACGTTGTGTCACAGAACGTAAAAGGATGGAAATCGTCTCAGTGACTCCTTGTTGAAACGGCCGAGGCCAGAGACCTGCGTTAGTTAATACTTCTCTTTTCTTCATACGGCGTCCCATCGTTCAGGGATTTAATGCGGTTAAAACAGGTCTGAAAAGAGCAACACAATCTCTCGCCTGCATGCTAGCGGTTTAATTTCTGCTGTTACCGAGCACCAGGACAGAGACGGATGTGTCATTCCAGCAGGTGTGCCAAGAAAGCAATAACTGACTGCATATCAGATTTTAATAATATGGCATAAAAATCATTCAGCCATCTGATCAGCAACTGATGTCTTGATGAAATCCGTACAGCACGACGAAGGGTTTGGAAACTCACAGGTGTGTGTGTGTGTGTGTGTGTGTGTGTCTGTGTGTGTGTGGTCTGTGTGTGTGTGTGAGAGTGTGTGTGTGTGTGTGTATGTGTGTGTGTGTTTGTGTGACGAACACACGTCAGTGTCAGTGAGCGCTCTCATCAATTAATCACGCTCAAGACTCCCATCACTCCCTATTTGAATAAAGCCTTAAAATATGCCCATTTTATTATAACAAGCCAATTAGTCATTTTTCCATTAGGAGTTTTTATCTTTCTTGACTGACTCATTTACGGAGGTAGCATTGCCGGTAAATCAGAACATTACACACAGAGGAAAGGATGGTTTGCAGGATGATTCAAATATTCAATTAGCCTGCAGGCAATGCATTCATCCAATAAGTCTGATCACGACTGATGACGGTATTCCTGCTTCTGGAACGGATCTCTCCTTGGAGCACAGAAACACAGCACCGTTTGGATGAGAGGGATTCAATATAATAAATACTAATATATTAAACATGACAATGAAGTTAGCAAAGCAGGTGTCTGAAGCTCAGAAGATCAGCATCTGAATATAGTGCCCTGCTGTATGTGGCACACAGGAGCAGAACGCGAAGGCAAAGCTGTCAGCTCACTCTGGGCTCTTTAACCCCATTCTCTCAGCAGATCCGTTTGTCAGATACATGAGGAGTTCATGCAAAGCGCTCATTGCTTACAAATCCCAATCTCTTATCTAAAAAAGGTCAGCTGTCATAATGCATTCGAGCACTCTTACACGAGTCGCACTGGGAAATGAGCCGAGTTTAACCTCTTCAGACACGAGAGTCTGTCTCCGGACGTGACGGTGAGATCGCGTGACCCTTACCGAGGGTTTAATGAGGTCACATGTAACACTGATACTCGAAGCTTCATCTACAGCAGACAGAGATGTGCTCCTCCTCATCGTGTTCAGATCACAGTTACACTGCAGCCCACTGGAGCAACAGCAGAATAAACAATGATACAGACGTCTGGGTCATAATATGATTTTGCAATTTTCATGTACACTCAAAACTACAATACTGTCTTCAACTCACTTGTTTCTCTTTCATCTGCATATACTAACATATACTATATATATCACACATATATATTCCTTAACTGTAGCTTTTACTACAGGAAGGCTTTAATTGCAGGTGAGAGCATTGACGGCTCCTCATTACTGTGCTTACTTTGATTTCTTTTGTTTTTAATCGATAGCATTATGAAAAATAGCAGCCTGTACATTTACAAACTATAGCTACAACATGCCACCTTTAAATCTGAAAAATCTACCCGTAACACATTATTTATAATACATTCTACAACAAATCAGTCAAAATTGAGCACAGTAGCTGTTACTGCACTAAACTGTGGTAAATTCTAGTGTGGTCATGAGTAGATGAAAAGGTCTTATTTCTGTTGGTACAGGATGGTGTTTTCTCCTCTTTTCCTCGTCAGTCAGTCGTTTTAGATTGCGTGGCTGATTTAGATGCTTGATCTTCTGCATCACACAGCTTTAGTAAAAAGTAAATCAAGGGTTCTCAACGGAGAGTTTGGCTCCAACCCTAATCAAACCCACCATCAAGGTCTTCAGGAAAGAAAGTTACAGGCAGGTGAGGTGATCAGAACCCTGTAGTAAGTGATCACTAGAGGTCAGACGGCTGTGTGATGCTTTAAAAGCAGTGCAGATGAGGGACAGTGAGCCTCGGGGTCACCACAGGCATTCACACAAACACAAACCAACACAAGCCTCCAATCCTAATGATGAACCCTAAAGCCGTGCTCACACTACAGGGGTTTTAGAGAAGGCGCGGGTTATCTGGTGATGTGAGGCGTTTACAGATCAAATCTTGCACCTCTGAAACGTCGCCTGCAACCAGATTTCACAATCAGTTAGGATTTTAAAACTCCTGTAGTCTGAGCCCGGCTTAACAGAGTGTTTTACTGTTAGTGCCAAGATCCTGGCCATGCATGAGTCAGCATCCCGGATACTTCACGAGGCTTGATTAATTAGCAGTTTTCATCTGGGCTGTCGACACGTGCAGGAGATGTGAGACAGCAACATGTCATGAAACACACGCAGACACATCATGCACATCCAGACTCAGCCATCTGAAGGAGCCTGTGGATTTGTGGCAGAAAACGCACCTTCACAGTCTAAACTGAGTCTCTTTTCACAGATAATCGTCCTTTAAACAGATGAATCCGACATCATGTACATTTACTCACCATCACATAGTTCCAAACTCGTACTCGTAGTTTTTGTCAGAATATGAAAGCTGATGATCTGTGGCTACATCAGCAAGTTAAATATGTCAGGTTTTGAACCCAGGCACCTACAGTACATCATCCGTATCTTTTTACCTGATGATAGCCGCTGCAATCCATGTTTCCCGGCAGACGGAAGTCGGGCTTCCAAATGTGATTTTTGATTCATTACTATGAAGTCTTGTAACAAAATGCAAATAATTAAAGTGCACAAAGCGCTTCAAACATTCAGATTGGTGTTTTTCCAAATTATTTTCTTCCTTCTGTGAAACACTAAACGAGATTGAGATTGTGTGAGCTTCTGTTTTCAACATAATACATCTGGATGGTGATTTATACTCCTAAAAAGATCATAAAATCTGTCTATATGACTGCGCAGTACATTTCAAGTCTTCTGAAGCCAGATGGAGTCATAATTCAGTGACAATCCTAAACGGCTCCTAATTTGGAATATAGTGCACAAGTCAATCGGCTACTTTTCATGATGCTTTATTTATCTGACTTGTCTTAGCATGCGTTTAAGCACTTGTCTGAGAATCAGGCCAATGGCTTTAGCGCATTATTTCACTGAGCCACATGTCTCTAACACTGCTGCTTCCTTCAGGAAATGCAGATCTAGTCCGAGTCCATAGCTCTTTAGCACTGGGTTGTTGCCATAAAAGCGAGCACCGATGCTTAATTGCTGGGTGTAATGAAGGGCATAAATATTAAATTGGGAGCAGGTAGTTGTGTAGTTGTGGGTGAGTAATAACACGCCCTCCAGAAGCTCATCAGTCTCTTTTAACACAGTGTACGTCAGCAGGCCTTTCACTCTCTCTACTTCAATAAGCACACATAAATAAGCGCTGCTTCTCTCACCTCGCTGTTGGCCTCCAGACAGTTGTAGAGCATGTTGATGGAAATGGTCAGGTCTCCGGTGTTGAACGGGTGACTCCTGTTCCAGCCACCACCGCGTGTATAGCACAGGGCGAAGAGGATGCTTTTGAACTAGTTCTCGCGGGCGCACATCTCCAGAGTGTCCTGTCAATTAGGACACATCGGGATCGTGCTATCATTCTGCCAACAAGCTCCGACCGGAGAACAAAGAGAAAGCACTGTAAGAGAAAACCTTTGCGCTGCTCTTTTATTGTCAGCGTTCCCAGAGGACATCAGGCATTAGGACAGACAAAAGAGTGACTCCACTCCAATATATTTAGGAGCTGATATTCCTTTTTAATTGTCACTGCTTGTCAGAACTTTTCGGCGGGCTCATTATTTCAAACCACTTCAGTGGGTGTGTGTGTGTGTTTGTGTGTGTGTATGTGTGAAAGTGACGTGACATGTGACATAGTATGGTGACCCATACTAGGAATTAGTGCTCTGCATTTATCCCATCCAAAGTGCACACACACAGCAGTGAACACACACACACCGTGAACACACACCCGGAGCAGTGGGGCGCCATTTATGCGGCGCCCGGGGAGCAGTTGGGGTTCGGTGCCTTACTCAAGGCACCTCAGTCGTGGTATTGAAGATTGGAGAGAAAGTGCTGTACATTCACTCCCCCCACCAACAACCCCTGCCGGTACAAGACTCGAACCCAAAACCTTTGGGTTACAAGTCCGACTCTAACCATTAGGCCACTTGTGTTGTATGGTATTGTGTGTGTGTATTTGGTGTGTGTACTTGTGTTGGTGAGTGTGTGGTGCATTTAATTATTTGTGTGTGTGTGGTGGTGTGGTGTAGTACGTTTGTGTGTGCATGATGTGTGTGGTAGTGGTTTTGTGTTTGTGTGTGAGTTTGTGTGTGTGTGATTTGTGTGTGAGTTTGTGTGTGTGTGTGTGTCTGTGATTTGTGTGTGTGTTTGTGTGTGATTGTGTGTGTTGGGGTGTGTTGTGTGTGTGTGTGTGTGTGTGTTTGTGTTATGTATTTGTGTGCGCGTTTTTTTCTGACAAATGAAGGGAAGAATTTGTATAATGACATGGGTATGACATAGGTATTACAAGGAGCAGGTGACTTTTCAGGACATTACCCCATGTCCCCACTTTTCAAATCACTTATAAATCACACAGATGGCGTGTATTGAAAGATCTGAAATAGCGGAAAGTCTCCTGTGAGGGGTAGGTTTAGGGGTAGGGTTGGTGTAGGGCATTAGAATATACGGTCTGTACAGTATAACCATTACGCCTATGGGATGTCCCCGTTTTTCACAAAAACAAACCTGTGTGTGTGTGTGTGTGTGTGAGTGTGTGTATTTGTGTGTGTGTGTGTGTGTGTGTATGTATTTGTGTGTGTGTGTGTGTGTGTGTGAGTGAGTGAGGGTGTTTGTGTGTGTAAGCAGCTTTGATATTAGAGCAGGAGGTGTTGAAGCTCTGATCCATTAACATTCTGCAGTTGTGCCGGTACAAACACACACTCTACAAGTAGGGTTTGAAATTATATCTCACCATTATCAACAATATGTTTCTGATTAGCCAAATTACTTGATCTCATATGACCTAATGTGAGAGCCTGCAGTAACGCGGTTTGAGCAGTGTGGCACTGTAGCACAAGACTATAATTCAGCTCTCCGGATGAAATCCAACCGAAGAAGACAACGCATCAGCTTTGCTACAGAACGCAAACACAACCGAACCTGAAGCTGCAGAGTGCCGTGTAGATGAATATGTAAATATATTAAATAATAAAAAATGAATATTCGATCAAAGCCTACTGATTAATCTGTGAAATTACGATTAGTCTATAAATCACTCTAATAATCGTCAGATTAATCGATTTTTTTTAAATAATCGTTTGTCACAACCCTACTCTGCAGTTTGAGTTTATGATCTCCACAGCCATGTTTAACAGCTGGTCACAATCAAACCAATCATGAAGAGATAAAAATAATTTCCATTAGCCCTGAATTTGACGCCAACAGGAAGCAATTGACTCTGCTCTTTGCCAGGACCGCTGAAAGGTCAATATGAACGTAGCTGTCATTTTCTGGATTACTGCTGCTTACTAGAGTTTGAGAGCGGTTTAGGCTTTTTCTCTGCAATTGATTTACTTTCAGGTGCGTACATGACTAGAATGTGACTCGTTGGGCTGAGAAATCCTCTTAGAAATCTACAGTACGATTGCCGCTACAGCACTAGACTGAGCTGAAAAGTCATGCCACAGATCAGGTTCATTGATTACACATGCAGAATATTAATTAGCAGAAGCACCGCAAACAGAGTCGGTCACAGAGATTTGCAGATGATAATTCATGTTTTAGCCAGATCCAAGATAACTAAAACGGCACAGTATGGATTTATGGGACCTTGCAGAAAACATGACCCCCCCCCCATCCCGCATTATTCAAAAATGCATTAGAAATGAGGAGGCGCTCTTACGCATCTTCTGAGAGAGTACTGAAAGCCTGGCTCAAAACAGTGAAGAAGCAGCAGAAACCAGCACTTTCGTATGTAAGCAAAAATCATCTCTGATGATGAGAAAAGAAGAACACAGACGAGAAGTCGGCGCAGTTGAAACACAACGAGCAATTCCTGCTGACTGCTGTTATTTGCCCGCATGGAAGTAAAAATCCTTCTTCAATTTTCTATACATGTGAAGTATGGTGTCTTTTGTACGGTCTTAAGCTCTAAACTGCAATGTTCTGCATTTTGTTAAAGATGTAATGCATAAAAGCAGAAAACGGGAAAATCTGGTTACAAAAACAACTGAGAAATGAAAATAGCAATGACTAATAATGCAGGAGCACAAACGATTACCTCCTTAATGGCGTTATCTGCAGAACATTACATTGTGCTGAATGAACTGTCAGTGTTAAAATCACTATAACAGCGCTATTGATTCACAGAAAGATTTAAATGAAAGAAAACAAACCTCTAAATGATATCAATATTGCAATTGGCTGGTAATGACTTGAAAGTTCCAAGGACGAGCTGAAAGCCTCCGCAAAAACAAAGTGCTGTTTTAACTTCCAGCTTGTCAACACAAACTAAGGCTTTCTTTCTCCAGGGCACAGACAGAGCCATCTGCAGTCTTTACCATCCCAGGTGAGATTTCTGTCGCTGAGGAGATGCAGGCGATTTCTCACGGCACATTCAGTGTGTAAAATACTAAGATGTCTTCATGTGTTTTGATTTCTTTAGGAGGTGATTTGATGCTCATTGATTAACTGGGAACACATCAAACACGATGGCATTCTGACGTTGGTTTTAATTCACTCAAATTGCAATCTTCATCCTATAGTATTAAATCAGAAAAATGCACAACTGATGCGAATGCACATTATAATTTCAGGATTTGTTCTCTCACACAGCATGTCTGTTGTAACTGGTCATTCCTGCTGAATCTGCCCATAAAGCCTGATAACGGCTGGCTGAATGCAGCATATTCCTTCCAGAAAAGCCATTAAAGTTAAACACTAACCTGGCAGCCACTTTTCAAGTAATAATCGTCCCTGAGCGAATTCACCTTGCTCTCCCGGTCTCTGCTCATTGTGTATCATGTCTAGCGGGAGGAGAAGTCTGGTCACTGTAAGCCACTTGATTCCCAGGGCGAAGGATTTTCTGCTCTAGTATTAGCGATTGATTGCCCCTCTACAGTGAGCGGATTTCTGCATTTCAGCCAGCCAGGACCCTGTGTGCTGTAATATAATTAACCTTCAGTGGAGGGGAACTTTCCATTGAATTCATAAGTGGGCTGAAACTGGAGATGAGACAAGAGATGAAGACTGTGGGAAGGCCCTACGGAGATGGGAATCTATGGATCCATCGATTTAGACGATTAAGCTAGCGCTCATCTCGGAGATTCTGATCAACCGGAGGATTTCGAGTAAAGACGTTCGCATTCTGCTGCCGTTGATAAGAGTCATTGTGATTCTGCACAGGAGCCTCATTCCTGTGCGTTCAATGATGCAGCAGCTTTATCTGGATGAGAGACATCTGAGCTCAGACCACCGCCCTCCTTGTTTTCTTGACATATCGATCATGGCTGTGTTTTTTAATCAGACCTGATTTGTGCATTTGAAAGGCTGCTGGATGCTGTCCAGACTAATATGTGTAACGAGCAGCGGCGGACTCATTAGTGGAGTGCAGGTGTGGGGCATTTCTCTCTCCCAGCTCAACACAACAGGTCATTAATCAGCCGGGAGTGCTACTGTACAGGCAGCATTCCTCATCTGATCATACGGCACAGGTTAAAACATTTAGGGGGAAGTACACACACAGTGTGCTGTTTGAGTGCACAATTTTCTAAAGGAACGATGCACATCAGGAAACTGCTGAATGCAAAGTAAACAGCGTCAGAATGAAGCCTACAGCGGACTTTCACAATCTGCTGTACTTTACTGTAACTGCAGACCAGACTCCAGACCAGTGCTATTTTACAATAACTGAGATGATAATATTGTTTTTATTTTTATACTTTCCTTTTATTGCTGGGCAACATGGCCAAAATAATTATCACAATAACATTTTTCATTTCATTGATCTTTTCTTTTTCTCTTTATTTTATATTTATTATATTTTTTTATGTGTATGTTTATTTATTGTCGATTCCTTTATTAATTATTGGTGCTTTATTTCATTTATTCCCTTAATTATAATATGTCCGGCACTTTGTCTGTACTTTCTGTACTGGAAGCTCCTGTCGAATTCTTGTGTGTGTAAACCACTTTCAAAACCTTGCTGATTCGATATCGATAAATTATCATGATAAATTTCAAATCTTTATTTCTTTCAAGTTAAAGGCAGATTTTTGCTCCTAATTGAAAGTTGCAGAAAGCAGACCATTAATTGTGGTTTTAAACTAATCTTTATGGTCAGAACATTACAAACACTTCACGTTTTTGAATTCTTTACACTTTTCTAGTCATTTTTACATCAAGACCTATCTTAATAGAGAAATGTATTTCTTAGTTTCTGCATGTTCTAATGAGTGATTTTGTTTCAAATCATGAAACAGGTTTGTGTACCTGACTTTGATGACGAGTATCTTCAGTGCAGCCTCCAATATTAATAATATATTAATTTTACTTTTTTTTGTCTCTTAGAAATGCACATTTGACAGTATAAGTAGCTTGAGTTTGGATGTAGATGTATATACGGTATACTGAAAAACAATGATAAGCATATCAAAAGTTTTAAAGGCTTTTATTGACAAAAAAGATAATGAGTCAATATTTACAGTGTTGACTCTTGTTCTTCATAACCTCTGCAATTCTTTCTGGCATGCTGGATATTAGCTTCTGCGCTAAATGCTGACTGATGGTGATCCATTCTTGCCTTAGTTCTCAGAGTTGATCACAATTTGAGGGCTTCTGTTGTCCACTTGCCTTTTGAGGACTGACCACAGGTTCTCTATGGCTTTGAGATTCGAGGAGTTGCCTGGCCACGGATCCAAAATTTCAATGTAATGATCTTCGAGCCACTTCTTTATCACTCTTGCTTTGTGGCACGGTGCTCCATCATGCTGGAAAATACACGGATCATCACCAAATTGCTCATGGATCATTGGAAGTCGCTCTTGCAGGACGTTTTGAAACCGTTCTTTATTCATGCCAGTGTTTTTGGGCAGAATTATGAGAGAGCCCACTCCCTCGGTTGAAAAGCAACCCCACACATGGATGGTCTCAGGATGCTTCGCTGTTGGCACAACACAGGACTCATGGTAGCGTTCACCTTTTCTTCTCCGAACAATCGATTTTCCAGATGTCCCAAACAGTCGGAAGGGAGCTTCATCAGAGAAAATAACTTTGCACCAGTCTTCTGCTATCCAATCCTACTTGCAGCAGAATTTCAGTATGTCCTTGATGTTTTTCTTGGAGAGAAGTGGCTTCGTTGCTGCCCTTCTTGACACCAGGCCGTTGTCCAGACATCTTGGCCTCACTGTGTCTGCAGATGCTCTCACATGTTGTGTCTTCTTTTCGGTCTAAGTCAGCTTACACGTTTCTCTGTGGTTTTCGACTGTGTCTGCTTTCTGTTTTCTCGTGTGCAGGCTGAACCAATCGATTCCGTAGCTGACTCCTCAGGAGGAGACGGTCCTGTTCTGTAGCTGAGTCCTCATGAGTCAATCGATGTTGTACAGTTTAGTTTAAGTTGGCAAATGCACAGAAGGTATTGGTCTGGACCGCAGGTATCTGCTGATCTTAAGGGGGTCATTTTAAAAATGACAAAATGACACCTTAGCTTGAAAATCGCAGGCCATTACTGCAGCATTTTGGTGGCATGATGTAAATGGTCTTAACATGCATCTGTACCGTGTTTCTCCAAGTCCTTCAGCAGGTCGACTCCAGGAGACAGGATGAAGAACTTCTCCTCCACGAAATCTCTGAAGGGTGAAAGAATTGCTGCTTGGCTTTTTGCAAACTGAAGAGCTCATTATGATCAGACTGTAGTAATGATGAACTTCTGTATCATAATAAAGAGCACACAGTCAGGAATGGATCCACGCGGGGCATCTGTGGAAGCTGATTGTTTTAGACACTGGCCTTTGCTGTCTTACTATATTAACCCCGCCTGCGTCTCCATAAAGGTCAAGCATCACAGACTGTAGAAACACAGAACGATTCTCTGTTGTTCAGTTTTTCTTGGCATTTGTGTGTGTGCTTGAGATTATTTGGAGCGAGTATGCTGGGATTGTTGGTGGGGGTGTTGTGAGTGGGAGTGTCTTTTGTGCCAGGTGACATAGATAAAGCGGATGAGTGATATAATGATTGATTAAAAAAAGGGGGCAGGACTGTCAGAAGATTCTGGGACAGACTGGATGAAGATTTATGAACAAATGACTCTAATCGTTAATGGGATAAAATACTGGTTACAGGTTCTACACAAGACCAGCGGAAGTAGAAAAGGCTCAAAAGACACTTCCGTTTAGCTTTCAGTGGCTCATGTGCAATAGTCCTGTGGAGCGGCAAATGCTTTTCTTAAGTACAAACAGGTCACATGTGCCAGAATTAATATGAAGCAATAAAAGCTGCATGAAAAATAATTATAAAACAATTAACAAAAAGTTGTTTAAATAATCTTTTGCTGGAGTTTAGGACTTTCCACACGTATTCGTCGAAGTATGACTCATTTAGCATGCATTATTTCACACGCTGCTGAGTGGACAGAGCAGAGTATATGAGACAAAGGAAGTCTCACCCTAAGCAGTCTTATGCACGGAAGGACGCAAGAATCGTCAGCGGGTCAAAACTTAGCCTAAAAATACAGGGGCGCTGAAGTGTTTACCATTGCATTGTGTCTTAAATCTAAGGTCACGAACAAAAGGGTCGAAATTTGACAGATAATACAGAACACAGGTAAAGTAACTCACAGCAATAAATAACAACGCAAAATGACTAAGAGAGAAGTAGGAAAAGCTAGAGAGAAAGGGAGAAGACGTCCTCCTCTAAGGCGAATGTAACAATGCAGATCATGTCCTGAGGGATATCATACCTCGAGAAATAGCGCATCATAACACGCAACCGGCGGACCTCCACGCGAGTTCAGCAATGGACAATACGGTACGAGGAGGCGGAGATAAGGGAAGGCACAAGAACGATGGAGAGGATGAAAGGGAAGGCGCAGGCGGGACCAGGGCAGACGATACAAGACAAAGCTCGTGCATACGGCACGCCTCACAACTATCTTTTCGGGATTTAAGTATCAGGGGTCATTTCGGCCTACATCACTTGATAGAAATGTGAAAGATCATCTATATTAAAACAGTAACGAAAGTAAAGTCCACGGTCGAGCATTCTCACTATACTCACTTTTGCCTCGTAACTCCTGTGCTCCTTGACTTAGTTATAGACAGTTATGTCAGGTATGGGGGGATTAAGGTCTAAATTGGTCATATGCGATACATTAATAGTGCTTTAGAAGGGACAATAAACGCCAATATCTATAAGATCTGCTAGTAAGCACCATTAATATGAAATGTCCCAAACAAGTGTACCATATAATATAAAATAATATAATAATATAAAATACTAAGTCAAACGAGCTAGATAATACAGAGAGTTGGTAAAGCAATATCCTCATATGCTTCTGCTCAGGAAAAACACAGAGGGAGGACTTCATTTAATACTCTTCTGCTTTTTTCTCATTCTCTAATGAGACACTTCTGTAACTAGTTCTGGGGAAGTTCAAGATTTATCTGCATAAATCTGTACACAAAGGAAAAGGCAATTATATTTTTGAAAGCTGTATCTTTGTATCTTGTCAGTATGATGACTGAAAACACAAGAAAACCAGTGTACAAATTAACTATACATTCATTATCTCTTCTCCATGTCTGCAAAGCTGTTCTTGTGAATATTAAAGTGAAGAATTCTGTGCTGCAGTTAGAGAGGTAAAAAGTTAAATAAAAAAAAAAAATGAAATACAAAATGAGATGAAATAAAATAATAAAATAAAAATCAAGTTTATGCTGTGTTCAAGTCTTGATAACTTGCGGCTTGATGATTTGAGTCAGCGATGGCTTTGTGACTCTTTTTAAATGATGAACAGATGCTGGTGTCTGTGTGTTTGCTTCTGCTTGCAAACAGGGACGACGTGTTGCCCATTTATTATCTTTGTATTATTTCATGGCACTCTTTATGTCATCACACTCAGTTCAGATCAGGTAAACGATAACGCAGTATAAAACATAATGAAGCATAATAAATGTAGCCGTAGCAATCCCGTGTGATTAGCGAGTGTAGTAATGCACTGAGCTTCTGAGGCATCAGAGAGAAACACGAGAACTAAACGCTGGAGCACAGGGAAATAAACAGCGGCGCTACCTTCAGAGAGAACTGGTACATGGGGTGGATTTTGTTGAGGTCGTTCATGATGAGGTACGAATGCATATGAGTTTTTGTAATTTGGTTAATTAACATTGTTTCAGTTAATAAAATATACATTGTTTCACAGTAAATTCAAGTTAAACTTGAAATGTAGCTTCTGTGCTTTTATGGCAAAATTCTGGCAACCACAGCTGTCACTGATTTACTGTAAGTTACTCTCTGGAAGACGTTACAGGAGCTGAAACACACAGCAGACACTGAAGACCCATGGACACACCTTGACTTCGATCTCGGCCGCCGTTCGTTTGGTTATCTCCAGGTTCTCCACCAACTCGATGTCTCCAAGGAAGTTTCTAGACGCAGAGGAGAGCCGTGAGAGCAGGTTGTCCTCCAGAGTTTTCAAAGTGATTCTGGAGCCGCTCTGCTGCTTTGTAAAGTTTGACTACAAAGTAAAAGACACAGAAAGACGTGTGAAGATTCTTGAAAACAAGAGCCACGGAGAACGAGAGGGCATCTGAACAGGTGCAAGGATCAATATATGCAGCAGACATGAATCTAGTCTTTGCGCGGATTAACAGACATAAAAAACCACGTGTGATGGGACTGTCGATGCTGAGATCCATTTTCCATTTTGGATAGAGAAACAAACACCAATACCGCCCCACACACCCCAAACACACAGAGACACACACACACACACACACACACCACAGACTGACACCCACCAGAACGAAACATCACGTTGGGTTGGTACCGCGTAATCTTTCTGGTGGAGCGCGACCAAGCTCGATGTCCGTGGCCTCCTGATGGAGCTCAATCCAGAGAGCTGTCATCCCCAGCGCGAATATTAAACCGTCCAGGCAAAACTCATCTCTGAAGAGGTCAGTCTGCAGAAAAGCTGGAGTATAATAACGTCGCTCCGTCAGTGACCACCTTTGACAAATAACAGTTGGGTTCAGAGACGTGAGCCCTCTCAAGAGAGAACATCTCCCCGTCCGGTTCTGTTGTGGATCCACGGGTCGCATTTAGTCGCTTGATTAGAAATTTCACGGGGCATATTGTGCGTGTGCAGTCTCTGTTACGGACGCCTCAGACCTGGAAAAACGACAGGATTCAATAGGCAACCCCACGCTGTGATGTAAGTGAAACTCAGTACGAATTCACAACTACAGCCAGTGACAAACCTGCGCTGCAAAAATTAGGCAAGCCAGAAGGGCTGCGTTCCAGTGGAAATAAAGTCCTGCTCATTAGACGAGACTGATCACAGTGACATTTAGCCTACTTCATCTAAAGCTGGCTGCACATTAGACGATTGTCAAATCTTAAAAGATTTTAAAAACATGGGAGACCAAAGACATGAAGACAGTTCAACCTATTTTTAGCCTTATAATCCTCTGAATGCACACACTAGATGATTAGACCTGACCGCGAGACCACACACTTGATGATTGTAGGAATGATTTCACAGTGACACGAGATCTCACGGACACTCGCGAGATCAAACGTGACTAGAGAAGAAAAACAAATAGAGGACAATCAATGTTGTCAGCTGGCTCTCCCGGCACGCGTTCTGTTGTACAGTGAAAAACAAAGTACAGCAAAGAATATGGGTGATGTACTCTGCTTTCATGGCATGTTTGTGGCTGCCAAGTTTCAGCTATAGAAGCACGCAACATCTGGCTTGCTCGTTCTCATTGGCTATCACGTCTATATCAATATCAATGTGTAAATATCACGCGGCTATCGCGGGTATCACGTCAGAGATATTTACGATTTGTGTTCTGCGATGCTCCGTCTCGATCGGGAGCAGTTAAATAATCGTAATGACACCACACAATAGAGGATTTTTTGGACAAAAAAATTGCTTGCGACAAGCCGCGAATCGGGACCCCCCCCCGATCGTTCGGGGGTGCAAATCGGGCTTAAAATCGGGCTTAAAATCCTCTAGTGTGCTGCCAGCCTAACACACATCTCACGCCGTAATAAGATCAAAAACTGCACACGTTTGCTCAGAGCAATTATGTTGGTTATGCGTGATGTAAAACTCAAGCCAGGGAACATAAACAACCCCTCTAAAAAACATAGAAATAAGAGAGTGCATCCCCGCGGTGCGCTTGCATAAGATCAGCAGCGTTTCCCCATCTTTAGCATCTCAGCTATGAAACACTAATTAATCAAGCTTCACTAAGTAACATTTCAATTTTACAGGATGCACATCTCAAAAGAACCGCATTCACTTCCTGTCAGTTATTCAAAAACACTTCTTGGGTTTGTTGCAGTTTGTTCGCAAATGAAAGCTTAGGCGTCAGACAGACATTTCAGGAAGAAGAAACACATTAAGTGAAACAAGAAAAAAAACTGTTGGCAGGATGAATAAAACGATTGTGGAAACTGAGAAACTTAATGGGGAAGTTCAAGCCTGTGGCACAAACGCCTGCTTGACCATTCCAGCTAATTACGGACAGTAATGTTATACTCATATACTGTACATGTGCATATGTGTTACCAATAGCTGAAGCTCTCGTCGGACATTAGCAAAACTGCTCAGGGAAAGTGTAATTATACAGGTGAAAGTGCAAACCGTGAAGCACTAATTAGCCTTTTGTAAGTAAAGATGAGAAGACTGAGTCGAGCTGTGGAGCCTCAGATACGCTCGGATGATTGACCGCTCTGTTCGTCAGAGCATGATGACTAATTATCAGCTCCTCAGGTCCGGTCTCCAAGCTGACCACAGCGCACTGAGTCTGGAGCTCCAGCTGCGAGTGAGGGTCCATCAGCTTGGTGTGAAGCGTCAGACGGAAACTGGGCTTGTACTCGCACTCCTTGTCGCCTATCTTTATGTAGATGCAGCGGATTAGAAACTAGAATCCTATGATTAATCATCAAAGGAGAATAATCTTACTGTTTAATAGCATAATTTGGTGTGCAAAACTACATTACCCATGATGCAGTACAGAAAATTCCACCAATCAGAGAGTTGCAGTGAGCAAACAGCTCTTTAGCTCCGCCCACTCCCACTTAAATATTGTACATGGATATACGTTTCTGGGGGGGAAAAAATGCTTCAAATCAGAGTCTGTAATGTTGTGACTCTCCTCGTAGCTGGTTGGTTTGGTTCATGGCTTATTAAAAATCCCCATGAGAAAAACAATTACTCCCAGCCCAAACAATGGTTTTAATGAAGAACTGCTTCAGGCAGAGCTGGCGCCGCTGCACGTGTTTGTTTGTGTGATTTGCTGCTGATTCAGTACTGCTGCACGCCTGAACGGACAGCATAAATGACTTATTCTGGGGGTTTGCTGCATTTTAATTATTGCTCAGATTTGTTTCTGTTTAGCTGGCTCATCTATTTGTTTCTTAATTAAGACTGGAGGCAAGTCAGCTTCGCCAAGTCGCTGTCAGGAGAAGAACACAGACAGAGGATCTTATAAGAAAAACAGGGGTACTGAAGTTTTAATCACAAGTTACTTGGAAAAAAATTAACTTACATCTGCAAAGACTAAACTCAGGCAGAAACTCGGGTAAAGACGAGGAAGAGACATTTAAAAACGCAGGACTTTAGCGGTGGATACTGTACATGTAAAGTCAAATTACTGTACAGAACAGTTTAGGAGAGAAAAGCTTGCAGTTTGGCACCACATTTATTAACCACTCAGACTGATCTGTAGTTGATGCATGTCTGAGTTAATCAGAATCCTGCCAAAGGAAATTTAGAAGTATACTATAGAAATATAGAAATATGCAATATAGAATATAAATAAGGTGTAAATAAGGAAACAAAAGAAAGATCATATAAAAATGAATGAATGGGGAATTTATTTTTATCTACATCAATATTTTAGGTAAAAAAATGACATGTACAGTGCACATTTTAGATAATGTTTCTTTTAAGTTTGTCTACACTTTCCACCTTCTGCCTTCAATAATTAATTTTAAATAGAACCGTGGTGTGCCAAATTCATTTTTAGTAAGTAAACTTAATGTACACTCTAAAAAATGCTGGGTTAAAAAGGGACAAACCCAGCTATTGGGTTGTTTTGGGTTCAGAACAACCCAACCGCTGGGTCAAAACAACCCAATAGCTGGGTTTGTCCCTTTTTAACCCAGTGCTGGGTTATATTTAACCCAGCATCTTTTAGAGTATAATATAAAACACAGTTAATATGAGGCCATTAAAGCTGTATGCATGATAATCAGGTTTGACCTGTGTTTGTAGCTGCTTCTTCTGCTTAAGCTCTCCAGAGAGATCAGAACAGAGAGCGACGTTTAAAACTCTACTTACATTGATTTTTGCCTTGATGACGGAGAGTTTCTCCTGCACGGAGGCAAGTTCTGCCTTGACTTTGCTCAGGGCTTGTCTCTTAGGCTCGACCTCGCAGTAGACCTCATACAACTTGACGATGTTGATGACCCAGGAGCAGGAACAAGCTATACTTTCAGTCAGCAAGCCTTCTAATGATATGCATTATGCATGTTTTATATATTATATAATACACACGTGCGGTGAAACGGGACCTTGTTGAGAGTGTTCAGAGCCTCTTGTGCCGCTACGAGCGCAGTTTCGGCTTTAGCCAGGTCCTCCTCACAGTCTCTCTGTTTGTGCTTCACCTCCTCAGTGATGCAGCCTCCTTTTGCTCCTCTCCACACCCACCGCCGGGATCAGTTTGCCTTCGCTCTCATTCTTCAGCTTCAGCTCCACTTCCTTCAGATCGTCCACCTAAAAGACAATGCTGAGCATCGGAATGAGATACATACATCAACAGTGTGTGTGCAAAAAACAAACAAACAGAAATATACATACAGTGGCGGTGACTTCTTTAAATGGGTATTTATCTAGTTTATCAGAGACCACAAATAAGAAACACCATGACAACTGACCATTTAAAAGCAGTTTCCCTCTGTAACTGGCACAGATTTGCAGAAAATTACCATTGTTTTATGAATTCACAACATTTTATTATGTACTGTAAGCTTTATGTTACACCTCAAATGACAAGGCAATTTATAGTAAAGTTATTATCGCCTTATGAACTAAAATCTCTAAAATGTGTCGAGCTCTCCAAGCATTCGCAGCTTATAATGAGTGAACGCCCCTGACATAAACAAGCAAAATAATACTAATTAAGCTAAATATTGTTCATGACACCTAATGCAGTAACTATGCATAAAGTGGCATCATAATATTATATGTGCCATATTTATTATTCCCTGTTTAAGTTTGTTGAGGAAGCTCACGGTTATCAGCTAATTGCATCAGCAGTTGTTCTGAATAACAAGCTATTTGTTTTTGTTCTAGACTCATTGCTAAATCACATTAGTGATATTATCAGAGAAATGAGCGCTCAAAGTTTTAATAGATAAAAGACAATCACTCGATTGTGAAGAAGCACTGTTCACTGAGATAGGACGGATGAACTATTTCTGTTGTCATTCGTCACAATACGTTGAGCTGCTGGCACTTACTCGAACAGAGTCCGATTGGAAAAAGCCAATCAGGAGAGAAATACGCAATTAGCTGGAAACCACTGTCAGACGCAATCCCATGCAACATGATGCAGCTCGTGAAGCAAACAAACAAACAGTCGAATACGGCTCTTCTACAGCGATCCCGAACTCCTCTGCAATCTGCTTCCTTTCTCCAGCCTCCAAATGAGCTGATTAGCCTTAAGAAAACGAGGCGTCAGGGATGCCCTCGGGTAGTGAAAGTCTACAATACCCACAAAATCAAGTTGCTATCATGTGGGTAATTAAGCTTATGAATAGGAGGTAAAGACGACCGAGGACCAATTGGCCAGAAAGCAGGTTTCTCTGCTCCTCAAACTACATGAAGCGCCTGTAATGATCCTCTTCATTCAGAGAGAGCAGATCATCCTCACAGGTTCACATCAAACAGCACAAGTCTAATGTCACATTGTTAAAATATCATAAATCATCTTAAAAGAGCTCTTAGATAACAGTCGACTGAGTCCAATGCAGAGTCGCTGCTGCTCTCATGAAGCTGGATTGATCTCCATCATCATCATCATCATAAACATGCTTACTTTGAGCGAAGAAAAACGACACAGATTCTGATTTAGACAAGAAATGCTTAACGAGAGGCAATAAAACGAAGAAAACCACCTCTACGCCCCCAAATGTGGGCAGGGACCAACCGGCTTGAATGGATATCCGCTCTCTGCTAATTACATGTTACGGGTCCCACCTCAATAACGCAATAAACTTTCTGCCTCATTAGCAGCTACATTTCATTGTCATTTTGTTTCTCATCGCTGATGTAAAGAGGTTATTCTGGGGAGCGTCCATCTCTACCAGCACAATCGGATATATATCTTGCAGATTTACATTCCGCCGCTCGTCGCTAGCAAGCACAATCTCAGCGCACAAATGAGCTTTCTGATAGCTTTTCTGTTTGAGGGTGAAGCGCTGAGAGGGACTGACGCGTTACATCAGGCATGATGATTAGCACAGTGCAGCTGAGAACACAGTCATGGCTAATGAGGAGATCTGCTGAAGAACATGAGAACAATGTCACTCATGTAAGTTCGTGGCACTGCTAGCTGGTTGTCCTGCATCTTCAATAAACAAGCTACAGATAGTCCAAAATGCAGAGTCTAGAGTCCTTCCCGGTCAAAAAATTATGATCATATGACCCCAATTACAGTCTCTGCACTGGCTACCTATTAAGTTCTGTATCAGTTACAAAATATTATTACTTTCCTATAAGGCCCTTAATGGGTTAGCTCCTGCGTACCTAACTAGTCTTCTACCACGCTACAATCCATCACGCTCCCTTAAGGTCACAAAATTCTGGACTTTTGGTAATACCTAGGATAGCAAAGTCCACTAAAGAGGTAGAGCTTTTTCACATTTGGCTCACAAACTCTGGAATAGCCTTCCTGATAAATGTTCTGGGATCAGACACACTCTCTCTGTTTAAATCTAGATTAAAGACACATCTCTTTGGCCAAGCATTCAAATAATGCATCTCATAATCTTTTACTGCAGTCATATCTGATCAAATGCACATTATTATTCTTTAGTTTGGGTTAAACAAATCAATTTTTGCTTGGTTGGAACAGCAGCTAATCTAATTATGTCTCTATTTGTTTCTCTGATTTTACTGGGATTGACATCCCGTGGTAACTAGGATGTACACAAGCTTCAGTCTGGATCCAGAACACCTGAGAAGAGATGATGCAAACCCCCCAGAGGACCTCAGATGATGCCAACCCTGGAACAACATACAAACTACCACATTTTGCTATAAGTTTGATGCATCATATAATAATTGATTTTTCCGTACATTTCTGCCATATGTACATTAACTGACAGTCACCACTGATAAGCTACCGCTAAATATCGTAGAAACTTAATTTTCTGTAAAGCTACTTTGCAACGATTAGTATCGTGAAAAGCGCTATACAAATAAACTTGCATTGACTTGCATTAAGGTAGTGCGTCATGTGCTAGGGGTGGGTGGCTGCGTGGCGAGGCGGTTGCGATGGCTGCTAGTCTGAGGGGCCAGAAGACGACTGGAATAAACAATGTTAAATGAAGTGTAAGGTCCACGCACTTGGCCCAAGGAAGGTATCCAACGGTGGATGAAGGTTTCCTGTGTGTTTCAGTCTTTTCAATGTGCAAAGTTATTTAATTTAAGTTAAACTCTAATCTGACTACATTCTATTACGAACTCAAATTTAAAGCTGAAATGCCAATCGGTTGTTTGTTCATCTCTAATTATAAATATTATTGTTATTCAGACATCTGATTATTCTATTTTTAATCGTATTGCATCTCATTAATCTTATTCCTATAACACTTTGAGTCTCGTACCGGCCCGTGTACG
This sequence comes from Sinocyclocheilus anophthalmus, assembly GCA_018155175.1. Classification (NCBI taxonomy): domain Eukaryota; kingdom Metazoa; phylum Chordata; class Actinopteri; order Cypriniformes; family Cyprinidae; genus Sinocyclocheilus; species Sinocyclocheilus anophthalmus. The sequence goes on from JADLZN010010766.1 coordinate 177,820, forward strand.
GATCTCATATTCACAAACTCGTCAGTCTTGGTCATTAGACAGAGGCGACTGACTAATATGCTGGATGGCTCGTGCAATACTTAGCTCATCCTAGAATACTTTTATTAGTCCCCATAGATATTTACCACACTTAATTAAGGTAAGACTATATCTAACCAAAGGTCATGACCATTACTATAGAACCAAGTTGACCAACATAACTTCTTGTAAGCAACTTTATATAATCATGCCGTGATTTCTCACAAACACTTAGTTAGAATAATGTTACAATAATCAGAGGTTGAGGCTGACACGAATTTAGGTTGGTCAACAACACACTGTTGTTCTAAACGGAAAAACCCAATAGCCTCTACAGTCTAAGTATACATAACTAATGCCAATGAGTTAGCCGGAGCTCTGAAACATCATTTTAGTCTGTTGCTAACCTGAGCGCAGATTTGTGGTGTTATAGACTTAACATAATTAATTAGAGTCAATAATCTCAGAGTGAGTCAGAATAAATTAAAATGTAACAATTTATAATCAGGTAAATATGTATTATGCCAATTACATAGTCAATTCAAAATATCAAATCAATTCAAATCAATACAAAACATCAAATTCTCAAAGATATTCCTGGAAAGAATTAACAAGATTCTTATTGTTTTACTTAAGATTGTAAAAAATGTTCTTTATAAGTTAGGATAGCTTCAAACTTGACTTAAATCCTAATAGATATTATTTGTTTGTTTATTTATTTAAATATGACATTATAATAGCAGCTACACATAATACAAGTTTTTTTCTTCTTAATTGGTGAATGTTATTAACCCTCATGTTGTGTTCCGATCATTTTGACCTGGAGAGGATTTTCTTTTTCCTGAAAAAACATACGGACTTTGCTTCCTAAAAACATTCTTGAACATTTTTTTACTTTTTGTTTTTTTTCCCCCCTACCCTGTTACACTTGTGCTGCTCCGTCCGACCTACAACACATGACTCATAAATCAGCATAGGCTTTGTGTTTCTTTCTGGAAATGATTGCTCACTGATCTGCGCTCATGCTCCTCAGTTTTTACATGAATATTGACAAAATAATCCACAAATAATGTTTTTCCCCTCAAAACTGAGGTGTATTGAGGCCTGTGATCAATCAGCTCCAAAAAGAAACACAAAACCTGTGCTAACTGAAAGAAACGAGCTGAAATCTGCTGTACTCTGGGTTACAGGATCAAATTCTCCACAGAAATTATGTGCAACTATAGCAGTGATGCTCAACTTACAAGCTACAATTACCACAAAAACCACACGCCTGAAAAGAATGGCATTTTCCTAACGCGGTGATCACAGATCAACAGAAGCAGGCGGCTGGCGGAGCGGGTGATGTTTTTGACAGACCTGCTGTCAGGAGAACCACAGGAACACTTCAAGCTCACGCTCACATTTAAAACACTGAACCGCATCAGACTCCTACTGGTTCCTTATGAGAGGCGCATGTTTCATTTACATTCAAGAGGACCTATTAATGTGTGCTGACCACTCAAAACATAAATTAGCTAATGCTACATGAATTTATGGCATGCAAATGCACCTTATATCAGAGCTGCAAGCAATGCTTTTAATGCTCATCCTACTTTCCCTTCTGGAAAATAGTTATTATTAAGCCTTTACCTACACCATTATTATGTAAAATAATAATAATAACAGTAATAATAAATAAAAGTGTTTAACTTTTTTAAAGAAAAGCAGTGAAAGAAGGTCTTGAACCTTCATAAAAGCCAGTGAGACATTAGATATTTATCTTGTCATTTATTATGCTATGCTGAGCGAGTAACTCTGGGTTTATAATGATTTTGAACAGGCACATGAAGAGACGCTGCTGAGCTTCTCCAAGCCATTTTCCAGTCGCTCCATCTTGGAGGTCAGATCTCTCCTCTTGAGCGCCAGCAGGTTCCCGTACAGCTTGATCTGCTCCAGAAGGACTTGGTGTAGTTGTAGTGCCGCTCGTTGGCCAGGTAGTCTTTTGAGGTCTTGTTTACGCTCACGTGTACGTAGGCCATGATGCAGTTCATACATGAAATATAATTACCAGATTATTGCCAGAAATGTCATACTACTGAGCCATCACAGCCGTTTGATTTTTCCCTGAAATATAATGCAGAAACTGACTGCACAGCGCTCGGCCAATCGGATTATGTTCTTCATGACTTCAGGCGCCTCACACTCTCACACAAAATCACACTCTGTGTTTGCGCTTCAATGCATTAGATGGCGTTGAGACGCATAACTGCGGTGAGAGAGGTGTGAGAACTTTGAACTGGATCTCAGGAATCGTGACAGAATCCATTCTTCTGAGCTGATGTGTTGGAGCAGTATGGATGTGCTACACGTCCTGCAGGAACCGCAGGTTGACCGAATGGTAACAAGTTGACACAGTATAAAGAGCAATTTAAGGTAAAACTCTATACCTGACTCAGGGGTGACTGTTAAAAGGTCTTTAAAAGCGTTTGTGGAGTGGTCTTGAGTTTAAAAAGCGAGCACAGATGTCTCGAGACATGACTTTAAACTGATCAACTGTTTCTAATACGTGAAACGCACGGTGCAATAGAGCACAACAGTCTGTAGTGGAAGAAAAACTCCTTTCATTTTCTCCACAGGGAAACTGATTTTTTAAAAGAGACAGACCTGTTGGGAGCTCTCTGGCTGTTAATCAATCGTATATGCTGTTGTTGTACCTGTTCGTGTTAATTCACTTATTTTTTTAATAATTGTGGTGAAAAACTACGTTATCCATGATGCTGTAAAGAAAATCCCACCAATCAGAGAGTCGTGGCGAGCGAAGCGCGGCAACAGAGCTTTTTAGCTCCACCCACTCCCATGAAGCACCACAAATTATGTAATCAAGTCAGTACGTAAACATTTGTGCATATATATACATAATTTTGCAATAAACATATATTGTTTCTATAGATACAACCAACAACTTTAAATGAATAGTTGTATATTTCTCTATCATTTTAATTTGCAATGCTTCATGGGATTGTAATTCTTACTCTCACTGAAGCTGTTCACAGTCTTGTATCCAGTTTTCAAAAACGTTTTTTTCTGTACTGTTGTGATTCTCCTCGTAGCTGGTTGGTTTGGTTCGGTTCGGTTCATGGCTTATAACACTTTAACAAAAACCTTTTTAAAATCTCTGGGGGAAAAACTAATAGGAAAAATACTTCCAGAACGAGAAAGTGGACGGCACTGATGCAGTCTATTGGCAAAAAAATGGTCCAAGTCAACAGTGCATCATGTTTACATAGAAAAACAATTCAAAAACAGTGTGGAAGCGGGTACTGTACTCACTACCAAAGTCCCTGTGAGACAGTCATGTCACGCGGCGGCCGTCTTTCAAACGCCTCGTGCAAGTGCAGCTCCTGTCTCTTTGAATGGGGAAACATCGAATTCCCCAAAACTGTCTGCCAAGCTTGCGATTAAATTTCATCTTTGAAATCTTTATATGATGCAATCAATGAAATCTGACAACAAGTGTCTCAGAAATGTTGTTTCTTATGCTCCAATAGCATTAAAAACAGCATATTTTTCAGGCTAGAGTGCATGCGCAGTCCTAGCGCACGTCTGACTGTTTCTATAGCAACCGCAGCTTCTGACGGCAGCTGCAGTGATGCGATGACTTTACCAATTAGTGATTGGCTCTTTTATTGAGAAGGTGGGACTACTCCGCCATATTGCGTGTTACCTGCTCTCCCATTCAGAAGTAACAGGAGTGCAGTGTGTTGGGTATATCTACATTCTGTCACTACTGACACTCCACACATCAACACATATACAGCCCTCCACCCACAGCCTCTGTGTTTGTGTAGCTCGAGTATCACTGCAGTGTTCCACACTCTAATCTTTCTCTCAGGCTTCATGAATCACTCCTGCTCACGCACTTTGAGCTGCCTACAGACACGGTCGATGAAGAACTTCCAGTAGTTCTCCCTGGTGTCCATCAGACCCTGGCCACGCACTTCAATCCTTAAAGAACCGATGATGTTCGTCATCTCGTCGTCAGGGAACAGGTCTGGGATTTCACCTGTGAGCTCTCGTCCTGGAACGGCCACCAGATGAAACACAATACAGGCATGAAGGCTGACGAGCTCTGCAATCTCATATTGAGCTCAAGAGCTCCTCTGGTCATTGCTAATTATTGCATTATTTTTCAGACTTTTGCAGGGCCAAGTGAGGCGAGGAGCTTTATAAGGAATATTCGACAGGGCAAATAACAGGCGGTTTCAGTGGAGCTCCAGAGTGATTCGGTGCAATGGAAGCATGGTTTGTTTTGGTTCCGGCTAATAAACGGAGTGAACCTGATGAACGCCGCCAGCCTGGTCACCAGACTCCAGGATCCGGTTGATCTGAAGCAGGAGAGACGAGGGTCAGAAGATCAAACAGAGTCATGCAGAGGAAGAATCAAACCTCATTCTGCTGAGTAATGCCTGAAAAATCAACCACTGCCAGTATTCATTATATAGTGTGTTCAAAGCTGATTAATACATAGCAGGACAATTAATTGACAGCAAACTTCACTGAAAATAAAGTGACTTCACTCAACTCACTAAAAACCTGAAAGCGGATTTGTTTCTTATTAATTCACGATGTTTGGAATCAGCACAAAAGCCACATGACAGCATGTGCATAATTGAAAAATCAATTAGCTGGTGGGTTGCTTGTCAATTAATTGGTTTCAGGTTAGGTTAGTTTTTTCTTTTCTTTTATAATTTTCTTTTATTTATTTGTTGCCATGTTTTAATTTAGTTGTAATTATGTTTTACATTTTTTTATTGTATTTCTTAAATAAATATTTTTCTGATTATCGTGAATTATAAAGCATAAATGATATCATTCTAATGATGGATAAGACAAGTGAATTTAGTTGAATTTATTTATATATATATATATATATATATCCTATATAGAAAATTACACTAGATTTTTTCCTTCTAAAGACTGAAATCATGAGATTAATAATGATGATTTTTTCCCTTTTTTTCTATTGATATCCCTAGTTTTAACAGGAAAGTCCAAATTAAAGTGCATCACAAATGTGACGGCAGTAAACATGACATGAAGTTTCAGAAACGCTTTGCTAGTGGCAGACGCTCAAAAACTTCACAGGACATGCCGTAGAGATCCATAATGCATTTTGGTGTGCGTTAAAAATACAAATGTATAGATTTTTGATAACTTGATATGAAACTTGCTAACTTTTCTCAGGGCTTTAGCATGTTAAGCTATCTAGTCCACTATCCTAACTATCCTAACTGACCCCCAACTGTTTTCTGGGATAAGCTGCACAGTCTAAAGCGTTCATCCATCAGCAGAGGCTCTTCCTGGCTCTCTTACATATGAGACATGGCATCCTCGAACAGAACAAGGTTCAGAGCCGCACTGACTTCATTGTAGCCGTCAAGAGCTTCCCGCAGGGTCTTGTTCAGGCTCCCCCAGGACTGAACCGCCATGTATTTGGGTTCACTGATGCCCGAGGAGATGTATTAGAAGTGGCAGTACATATTCATGGCCCGGGTCTCTCCAGGGTCTCTCCTTATATCCTGCTGGGAATAAAAAGCAACCTTAAAACTTCATGAAATATTAAAATCTGAATAACTAACGCTGAGTGCTGCTGCCTTGGGAAGGAGCTCATGTAAATCAAATGATCGCCACTCTGAGAATTCATGATGGTCAGAGACCTTTCCCTCTCCAAACCCAACAGAAACAGCTGTATTTCATTTGCTGCTCGTTAAGCAGACACGCGTGTGTGTGTGTGTGAGTGTGGGGTTTTGTTTGCGTAGTGAGTGATGTGTGTGTGCTGTGTGTATGTGTGTGTGAGTGAGTGGTGAGTGGTGTGGAGAGCGTGAGTGTGTGCGTGTGCATGTGTGTGTGAGCGTGTGTGATTGAATGTCTGGATTGGGTGTGTGTGTGAGTGTGTGAGTGTGTGTGTGTGTGTGTGTGTGTGAGTGTGTGAGAGAGAGTGAGTGTGTGTGTGTGTGTGAGTGTGAGTGTGTGTGTGTGTGTGTGTGAGTGTGTGTGTGAGAGCTTGAGTGTGTGTGGTGTGTGTGTGTGTGTGAGTGTGAGTGTGTGTGTGATTGAATGTCTGTGATTGAGTGTGTGTGTGTGTGAGTGTGTGCATGAGTGTGTGTATGTATGAGTGTGTGTATGAGTGTGTGTATGAGTGTGTGTGTGAGTGTGAGTGTGGTGTGTGTGTGTGTGTGTTGTGAGGGAGTGTGCGTGATTAGAGTTGCTTAAAAAAGGCGAGCAGTGGTAAAGAAGGGAAGCTCTATTTCTCTCCTTCACTTTTCTGCAGAGTGTTGGCTCAAGCCTCAGGAGGAGCAGAGCCGTGGAGAGAAAAGCAGCAGAGCTCATTTTTCCCCAATGTACTGGACTGCCAGGTTTTGCTCTGATTGCTCTGGTTTCCTGACTCCAGTCAAACAAACCATAGAACTTTTTCACGTGTCTGTCTGTAGCTTGTTCCAAAGATGGTGAAGTTTCGGCCGTTACGCCACCATCAGGTCAGGTAAAACACGGGTTGACTCGTGAAGGTAGATGCGTCACAGGTGCTAGGAGCGGGGGGGGTTGGGTGATGTTTACAAAATTGGCATCGGACGATGTCTACAATGAAACATCGCGATGGACAATGACATCGGCGAGTGGGGGAGGGGTGTGGGGGAAGAGTCAGGGGTTGTGCCCAAAGTGTGATTCCTTATAAGGGAAAACATGATTTCTAACACCGTGTCTACACCAGTGGAGCGTGGACACGGTGCGACAAAATACTATAGAACCACTGATGGTGGGCCGGTTTGGTTTTTTGGCCGTGAGGGCCGGTGTTGTCATGCCACTGGGGTTGAAATAGGATGCTGTCCCTAGATTGCTGCACTCCTAGCAGCCCCACTCTTTTATTTTATTATTTCTCGCAGCCCATATTATTATTTCACCAGGACATATCAAGTAACAAATTCTCAATTGAATACTATCCATTATTTTGCGCAAACTCGCGTTAACGGTAATTCCCTTCACAGTCCGCGATTTGATTTTGTCAAATCAGTTAAACTTGGACCTCATTATTGAAGTAGGCTACAAATCTAAGCAGCCCACACTCTCTAAGTTTTCTTTAATTGAAAAATATGCATTTTCATTCATTCAAAGGCTATATGGTTGCAATGATATTTTAGTTCAAAACTTTAAATGCCATTGTTTAAAATGCTTTATTGACTGACGTTTCATAGACCTTCAGTTGTTATGCTTTCGAGTTTCATGCCATTTGTATGCATGTCATTTCACAGTATTTTCACCTCCTAAATTACTACACTTGTGAAGTCACAATTCTATAATTGGTACAATTTACTCAGGCCGATGAACATGTTTAGTAGGGGACATTCAATTTATTTTTAGAATAATTGTACATAAATATAGGTTAAGCAAAACAATTGTGATTATTTCGGAGAACATTTCAACTGCAGGCAGACAGCCTACATTATGGTACAGTAGGCTACAAATATTTGGAGCGTCCCTTATTCTGTCCCTTATTTTCTTAAAGAATAAACACTTATTTTCTACAAGAATAAACAATTTTCTTAAAGAATAAAAGATAAAGAATCACAATTGTCCCTTATTTCCATTTCTGAAGTTAATTGGCAACCCTAATGATGACGTAATTATCTTTTGACTCCCCTGACAGTGGCACCTAGCTCAAAAAACAAAACAAAAAAAAGTCAGTTGTTGTATATGCGAGCAAAAAATAATAGATGAAAAATGGATAATAGAAAGCGCAAAGGTGGCACTGAAAAGGCCAGCAAAAAATAAATAAATAAAAAAAGTGGGCCGGTCTAAGGCATGAAACTCCAGGGCTGAAAATGAGTCCCACTCCGGCCCTGCGCCTACGCGTCATTTTCTTTCCGAACACGGTATTGGGATGCGGGGGGAATGGAGGCCGGGGGGATCACGATGCCGGCTCAACATCGTGATGTCTATCAGCCATCGGCTATGGACGATGGCATCGTCTATCGGCCCAACCCTAGAGTCCGCAGACACTCGCTGGTGCAGAACAGCATGCACTGAAATCAAACAGCAACAGCGTTTTAACCGCAGCAACAACAATGGGTTAATCGGCTTCTCCAGGCATTTCAGATGTCAAAAAACTGCATAACATTTTCTTTTGCATCTCAGTGGCAAAGCAATAAAACAAAAGCATAAAAGAGCAGATATCAATACAATTCAACAGAGAAAGATGCACAAAAACACTGAACTGCTAGAGTGTAACGACAGGAGAACAAACCATTGATGACCACCGGTGATTTTGGGTAAGAACTGCATCAGATCCGTCTAATACAGTATATCGCACCGCTTTAAACTCTACAGTAATCAGAAGGATTTCAGTCAGCAGAGCAGGCACAGTTTTTAGATTTCATCATTATAAAATATTGGCATCCTTCGAGTCAGTGCACTTCAGGATTTAAATTTAAATTTTACACCGCCACAGGTCTTTAAAAGTGACCGCGACACTATCATCTCCGTCCAAAATAAGGAGATCGATCAAGAAATCGACCCGAGAGCCTCTGGTAAGACCCAAGCGCTCGAATGGATCCCCGAAAGCATCATCTGCTGTGATCCAGAACTCAAATTCATATTGATTAACCATCAGGAGGAGGATAAACAGCGTCTTGGTTGTGCGGTCCAACCCACGCCCCGCTCCAAAGAGCCTCTGACACGGCTTACAGCGGTTTCTCCTCAGCTTTCATTCTGACGCTCTGGAGCTCTTCTGACGGTACAGCTCTTCATCCCTTCATTCCTCTGCTAAAGCTACATTGATTGTTATTTTTATTTATTATTTTATTCACATGTACTTGCTATTTTTTTTAATCACTCTTTGTGTAAATCATCATTCTTTGTGACTAAAAGTCTAGGATCAGAGTATATCAAGTATATCAGCCTAATTATCTGAGCTCGTCCTCACACCCAGGCTATTAATTAATGACTTCACGTCAATAACCAAGCGGCAGCGTCTGAAAAAAGAAATGTTTTCCACTGAACTTTATTCAAATGGAAACTTTTTCTTGGCTGAGGGACGAACAGGCTGCCTTTTAATTTGATAAAGAGTTCACAAAAAACAACTGGATAGGATTGTGCCTTTGGGTGTCTCTTGGTGTAACAGGAGACTTTTAATACTGCGTATCCCCAACCAATTAAAGCGCTACGAGAAATAACCAGCAATCGCCTCTGTCTCACATCAACGGAAACACTGAACATACAGTCAAGATAAATAAAAACGAGCTGCAGATTTGGCCGCAGATGAAGACTCAGAGGGAGCGTGTCGTGAGGCTGCCGTGTGTCTCTGTCCTCCGGAGGCAGAACTGAGGGCCGCACTTCAAATGTTCCCTCAGCTGCGTCTCCTCGGCTCTTTTCTGCCTCTCTCATTTCACTTCATTACTGCGACGGCATCCGCAACACTGAGTGGAGCTTCAGAGGCTATTCTCTTCCATTCCAGCTTTCATCATCACTAAAGCCAGGAAACAGGGCTCAGTGAAGCCGTTTCAAAACAATGCAATCCAAAAGCCGTTTGTCTAATGCAGCTGGGACAGCAGAGGTGGAGGATCTGAACGGTTCGTGCGTCCGGATAATGATGCTGACTCTTAACTAGGCTGAGAATGGAGTGGATTTCAATTTGACCACAAGCGTGTCTGCCAGTTAGAAAAACACACAAAATGACTTTTAATTAATGGATCAAATGGATTTTTATGCATTTGTCAGAACATGCACATGAAAAGAATCCATGGGTGAATTAATTGTTAATTTCCGCCTGCAAATGGAAACAATCCGGATGCTGATGTGTGGCTCTCTGACAGCTTGTTTTCATGAGCTGTTCTGCAGTTAATCTGTATCTGTATAAAACTGTCAGCGCAGTCATTTATTTCCTCACACTGATTGCTGGGATAAATGGTTCATCATGAAGGATCACTGTGTGAGTCTGCTGGTGTGTGAATATGTTGGAGAGGTTGCTGGAGCAGCTGAGAGCAGCTCTTCTGCAGTAGATGGTGTTCAGAGCCTCCACTCCGGGAAACAAGAGCACAAACACCCAGAAATGCCTCTGAAATAAACCAGCCGTTCAACAGCGTCACATCAAACCACACACTTCTGTTTCGACTGCTCACATTACATCCACAAAATACACCCTGTGTCATGTTTGGATACCAACACTCTTCAAAATATCTTCTGTTGTGTTCAGCAGAAGAAACAAACTCATACAAGTATTGGAACAACATGAGGGAGAATAAATATGACAATTTTTGAGTGAACGATCCCTTTAAGATGTGTTCTTGAAGGAAGTCTCTTCTGCTCACCAAGACTGCATTTATCTAACTAAAAAAACACCAAAATTGTGAAATATTATTATAATGTAAAACAGCTGTTTTCTGTGTGAATCTGTGTTAAACTGTAATGTATTTCTGTGATGTGCAGCTGTATTTTCAGCATCATTACTCCAGTCTTCAGCGTCACATGATCTTCAGAAATCAGTATAATACGCTGATTATTAGAAACATTTCTGATTATTATCAATGTTGAAAACAGTCGTGCTGCACAATATTTTTGTGGAAACTGTGGATGCATTTTATTTTTCAGGATTAACAGATGAACAAAGTTCAAAAAGATAGCCTATTTGAAATAGGAAATAATTACGTTATAAATAACTTTTTCATTAATTTAACGCATCATTGCTGAATAAAAGTTTGAATAAAAAAAAAAACATCTCAACAGTAGTGTAAATTTCTTATGAATTCATATAACATAAATCTAATAGTATAGTTTTTGATTAGCTTGCAAAAGTGCAAATTATTGATTTTATTAATAAAACCATGCAAATGGCAAGTGTGTGTGTGAGTGAGTGAGTGTGTGTGTGTGTGTGTGTGTGGAGGTGTCGCTCTCTCCCACCTTTAATTACCAAGCCTGAGGTGCCCTTGAGCAAGGCACAGAACCCCCAACTGCTCCCCGGGCGCCACAGCATTGGCTGCCCAGTGCTTCGGGTGTGTGTTCACGGTGTGTGTGTGTTCACTGCTGTGTGTGTGCACTTTGGATGGGTTAAAAAAAAGTGCAGAGCACTAATTCCAAGTATGGGTCATCATACTTGGCCACATGTCACTTCACTGTCACTGTCACTTTGTGTGTGTGAGTGTGTGCATGTGTGCATGAGTGTGTGTGTGTGTGTGAGTGCGAGAGTGTGTGTGTGTGTGTATGTCTGTGTGTGTGAGTGTGTGTGTGTGTGTGTGTGAGTGTGTTAGTGTAGGTGTTGGGGGGGGGGGGGGGGGGGGGGGGGGGGGGGGGGGGGGGGGGGCGGGGGGGGGGGGGTGGGGGGGGGGGGGGGGGGGGGGGGGGGGGGGGGGGGGGGGGGGGGGGGGGGGGGGGGGGGGGGTTGTATGTGAGTGAGTGTGGTGGTGTGGTGGGTGTCTGTTGCGGGGCACGTATGTGTGTGTGTGTGTCAGAGAGTGTTGTGCTGTTGAATGGCTCTGATCTCAGTACCTGCAGGCGAGGGTTCATGCAGGACAGGTACAGGACATTGTGGATCTCCTTCAGCTGCAGCGTGCTCCTGTCGTACCTGTGAGCACACAGCGTTCATCAGTCACACACAAACACACTCAGTATGTGCAGCGCGTCTGCGCTAAAGCCACTGCGGCTCACACAAATATACCTTCAGCTGCTCTCAGCTCATCTCAGATCTAACAGACTCGCCGGAGACTCGGCAAACCAACAGCAGACACGCTCTCGTTCAACACAGAGCCTGCAGTGACAGCCCTGCGACAGGACCATCTGAACCTCATGAAACACTCCTGTGACCAAAGCCATTAATGTAGCAATTAAACAACGCTGCTGAGCAAAGCCTCATGATCATAACAGGCGTGTTTGTGTCAGATCGACTCAAGGCTCTCAGGGAATCAGAGCTCTATACGGGAGCTCTAACTCTATATCAGCGTTCTGTACGCATCCACCTCCGACATCTTCAGGTCATCGATGAAGTAGACGAGGCGCTTGCTGCCCGGCGGCCTGTAGTTCCTCCAAGGGCTTCTCTAAAACAGCTGCAGGGAAGACGTTCGTTTTCAGATGCTTTGTGAGCACAGATTTAACAAACACATGAAGTTAATGAGTTCAGAGAGAAAGTCTCATCACCGTGAAGCACTGCGGAGAAGTGAAGAAACTTAACAAGACAACTGCAGTGCATGAAGAATATAATGGCACTTCACATGAAGAGGGTTTGACTGTTTTGTCAGAACTGTTAGATATATTTAATCTGTTAATATTAGTATTTATATACGTGTTATATTGTTTTCATAATCTGTTGAAATGATATTCACTTCAGTGTGCAAAAGCTATTTTAACTTTTTTCTATTACATGCATTTTAATGAATATTAATAATTAATAGTAAATTAATAGTAATATTAAAAATGCAGCATTTCTTATGGACACCCAAGATGTAACATATGTAAAAAATAAAATAAAATAAAAAACATGCTATTCCAGTGTTTTAAGCAAATTATAGTCCAGTCATGTAACTCATGTTATTAAAAAAAAAAACTGATTGAGGATTGATTAAAGCCCTTCATCAATAAATACAGACTAGTTTGGTCCCAAACTAACTAGCTCCTAATGACTGAAAGCTTCCCACTTATTATCTAGCAATCATCAAATAAACATCAAAACTAAGTTCAATAAAAATTGCAAAATTCATATAAATCAAATACAATATAAAATATCTATAAAAAATTATTATAATATAATTAATTATAATATAAATGACATAATATGTTTAATAGTTCCAGGCCTTATATTGCACTCTAGTCTTTGATTATGTATTAATAAACAAAGGCTAAAGCGTGTGATTGTGATTGTAATGAGTGAAAGCAAGCGAATAGACACATGGCTCAACATACTGCAGAGTGATGAATATCAAACCAACAGAATGCAAAGACAGCGGAGGACAAAAGCAGCTGACGCTGGGAGGAACGTGAAACAAGAATCTGTCACTGTAGTGTCCAAAGGGCTTTCAGTGTTTAATGGAATCAAGCAGAGCCGCTGTGTATCTGAGCACACACGTACACGCACTCACACACACACACACATACACACGCACACGCGCACACACACACGCCTCCACTCACACTCACACACATGCATCATCTCAGCTAAAGGTCGCAGAAAGGTGAGGCTGGTTCCTGTGCTCTCTTTCATAAAGATATCTGAACGCTGTGTGCGAAAACTCATACTGAGCGGGAGTTCTGCCCGTCTTGGCTCGGCTTTACCTTGTTATCATCCATTACTGTGTTCAGTGACTCAATCCGCACCGGATCGATATCGCCATCCAGGACAATCCATTTGGGCCTGGCGTGACTGATGTTGGCCAGCTCGCGCATGATATTAGGAAACAGGCCTGCGGGGGAAAAGCAAACGTGTCGAGTCTCTCTTCGGGTTTTTTTTTTTTTTTTTTTTTTTTTTTGTGATTGAACTCTGACACGGTAGTGGCTCTCACCGTCCTTCCACTCGCGCGTGGCCGGGTTTATAATGCAGAACAGCTCGTCACTGGTGACGGCTTTGGAGTTGAGGTCGGCCCACACGGCCCTGCGCTTCATATTCTGATATGTCTTGTGGAAAGGCTGGAGGACCTGGGATTTGCCGGTGTTTATGGTAAAAACAGACTTATATTCCAGGAAATACAGTAGCTCCTAAAACTCAGACATGCTGAGTGTTTCATACTGACGCATTACAATTGCTTCTGCCGCTTATGTGAGAAATCACTCTCGAAGTCTTGAGGTTTTGATGCCAGAAGATAGACTTTATTATCAAAGAATAAGAATCTGCCCAGTCTTTCTTTGCATTTTCTTTTATATAGGCTTCCGTAAACATACGTATCGTTCAGCCGCTATTGCTCATTAAAGGGTTCATATGATGTTTCTAAAAAGAACATTATTTGGTGTAATGAAATGTGTTTATGCAGTTTAAGGTTAAAAAAACACATTATTTTCTACATACTGTACATTATTGTTTCTCCTCTATGCCCCGTCTTTCTGGTCGATTTTACAAAGCTCATCAGTCTGAAAAGCGAGGTGTGCTCTGATTGGCCAGCTATCCAGTGCGTTGTGATTGGCCGAATACCTCAAGCGTGTGACGGAAATGTTACGCCCCTCACCATACTGTGATGCTGTGTCCGGCCGAGCGACGAGACAAAACCATAAAACCCATTACAAACGAGGCATTTGTTGCATCCAGTGGGGACATAATTACGGATTATAATGACTTATACTGTCTTTTTACGCGTTGCGTTGCATCGCGCTGCGTAAACATAAAACCATGTCTGCATTTGTGATCGGAGAAAACAAACAAGCGCTACTCTACACTGCTCAAAACTCACGTTTGAATCATCAGTGGCAAATCCTTTAAATATAAAAAACGTACTTACAGTCTGTGAGTCAGAACAGCCGGCATTGTAGTCTACTCTCCCAGGATCAGGAAACGGGCCTCCATAAAATGTGCTGCACACATCGAATATTTTGGTGAAGTGTTCTGGAACAGTGTTGTAAATCAGACTTAACCACTGATTTCTAGTCGTTCCTCTTTTTGAAGCCAACAAATTATTTTCACTTTCACCCGAAACAACATACTACAGCGAGATAAAGTTACGCCTCTTTCTTGGCGTGAACATTTTTGGTCGGCGTTAGCAATCTTCCCACATAGTGATGTAGACATGTTGGGGCGTGTTAGAACGAGCCGTTTTAGGTAGGCGTGGTTAACTAACTTTTATAAAGAATATCTCTTTGGATTTGGGACTTTAGTCTTTGCAACTTTACAGATCTTCTTTTTGCACCAAGAGCTTGTAACATTCCAAAGAGAAAGGAACAACTAAAATCGCATCATATGACCTCTTTAACCTTTGACCCCAGTCTATATCTCCTCATGAGAGCATAACACAAAGAGGTCTCGCTTCATCATGTTTTTTCTTAATGGCAGCTCATCATACAGTATTTGAGCACACACAGTTGAATACATTACTATAATAGTTGGATAACTTGATAAGCTTGATCACTTCATATTTTGATTAATAAAATTCTTCTACATAAGGACACAGAAACGGACGGCTGAAACTGATTTCTGGAGCATCTGATGGCATTGATGCAGCTCCCCGTCGATCTCTCGAGCGCTGCTTCAGCATCTCTGAGGCTTTGCTGATTGCTGCTCTAATCGGATGTCTATCAGGAGCTGCTCCTAATGGCAGACTTAAACACGCACCTCTTCCTCTCTCACACCTGTCCTCAGCCAATCAGAGTGCAGACGGTCAGATGGGCCGCAGCAGGCTGTGATGAGGTTAAACGCGCGCCGGAGCTGATGGAGTGCTGTTATGTTGTTGCTGTGGCTCTTTGACCCGTGTGAGATTGCACTTATTTCCCCTGGCTTTGCTGAATGCTGCAGCTGATATCCAGAGCTCGTCCTAATGCTCCGGCACCTGAGGTGCTATTACACTGTAATTCCTGCTATCTTTGATTTGTCCAATCTATCCACTTGCAGACCGCTTTGACACTAATGTCTATTTGCTTGAAACACAACAGCAGGTTTATGGCTCTAAAAGGAACATACCGTGCAGCCGAAGAAGAAAAAATGTGAGCGCAGCATCGATCAGGACTGCGCTGGTTCAGGGGCCGCCTGTCAATCACAGACTGACATGAGATCAAAGGTTATTGCTGTCTCAATCTTAATTTTAGACACTAGTCTGCAGATGTAAATTCTGAAATTGCCTGATCTTTGCCAAACAATACACAAACCGACAGGCTGTCTGGAACAGAGTACGAGAGCAATTTCCCATCATCGCTCAAAGTGTTCTGATCAGCTTCTCTATGTCTCGCTCCTCACACAACTCCTGGAGAAACGCTTAGCTGAATCATGCTGTGTAATAATCTTATGCAGTGACAAATTGGTTGAAATGATCGGTATCGTTTGACAGCCATGTCCTCTTGGTTGATTAACAGATGTGTTTGTCTTCCTCTTTTGCCACTTCCAAAGTCTACTGACAGTTTTGTCAATGGACAGTAAATAATTTACATTTAAAATTTTTGTTTGGTAAATTTTGAGCAAAAATGTAGCAGAGTGCTTGAGTAAAAGTACAGATACCCTAATAAACATTACTCCAATAAAAATGCAAGTACTTGTTTTGGTAACACTTTAGTTTAGGGCCCAATTATCACTATTAACTAGATGTGATATGGGGCAAAATGTGTTGACATTAAGAGAAACGCTATGCAGTCACACTAGTTTTATATCACTTGAACCTGCTACAGCAGCAGGGTGATGCATGAACATTCATTATTGTTTTACCTGAAATCATAGTAAAATAATACAGACATGACACACAAATACGCACACATTCAAGCATTTCAATGGCCTTAAACAGCTCGTGCTTTCACAGATTTAGTTTGCCTACATACTGTTTGATTTTCATTTATAATAATCAATTCTAAAACTCGGCATTAATGGCTTTTCAAGCCATCAGTTGCGCTCACTTGGCTCATTTTGACCGGATCATTGAATCAGCTGCAAACCGATCAGTCTGATTCTCAAATGAATCATTGAGTGCAATTTGTGAACCGATTCATTGTAAAGAATCAGCTCGTTCATGAATCAGACCTCTCAGAGGGAGCGGCGAATTCTTGAGTTTGAAATAACGAGGAACGATACAGTTTTATGAAATGTAGTGGGGTAAAAATATGATATTATGTTTGGAATGTAGTGAAGTAAAAGTTCTCTCAAATAAATATACTCTGATAAATATATAAATCTCTGTGCCTGTGCTCTTTAGATACTGGTATCTGGCTAGTGAATACCGCCTATGTACTGACCAGTAATCTTATGTATGTGAGGTGTCAGTTGTTATTAATGAGCAAACCTGACACAAACAAATCTCCTGCTCTCAGTGAGGACATGTCTGTGGCATCATCTGACATACCTTCAGCACAAATCTGTCCTCGGCCTGCAGCTTGAGATCCAGCACGGACTGCTTGACAAATTTCTCAAAGTCCATGTCCCGTTTAGGGCACGTCGAGTGCTGGGAAAAGGTCCCCGATCAGGCCCATGAACACAGGCATGTCGTCGGTCATGATCTTCGGGACGTTAAAGTTAAAGTGTTTGGAGAGCAGCTCCTTGCATAGCTGATAGAGAGTGATGAACTTTCTGGCCAGAAGTCGAGCCTCTATGAAACCCTCGGCCACCAGCATGATCTCACAGATGAGCTCGAGGTCTGGCACTCTATTGCATTCTACTGATTATAAGTAACTTTACATCTCGGGCAGGGGTGGGCCAGTTCAATCCGAGAGAGCCGCTGTCCTGCAGAGTTCAGCTCCAAACATAATCAAACACACCTGCAATAGCTGATCAGTGTCTTCAGTATTACTGAGGCTACAGACAGGTGAGGCTGTGCTTCAGGGTTGGAGCTAAACTCCCCTGGGTTAGGGTTAGTAGAATATGCTGCCATGTACTTTAGTCAGTAGAACTGATATTTATGAATGTGCATTATTTTTACGAGTATGCAGCCACAAATGAACTAAGCTGGTCAAATTAAAAATGTGTTCGTGAATGCTGACTCTACAGAGGAAAACAGATCTAATGGAAAAAGTTAGTAATTGTTTGAAATGCAAAATATCATTTTAAACTTGTAAGTCTGTGTCAGAGAGAAGCACAGGTGCATCCAATCTCCTTCTAACCAGGATGCAGATGCTGATATTCAGAACGGCAGGATTCCCCTTTAAGAGCAAATGGCGTCTAATGAAATGCAAATCTGCAGCGCACCTGAACAGAGCCTTGAGGTTCTCCGGCAGCTCGGTCCTGCCGGCGTAGCCCGGGTTCATGGTGATAAAGATGCCCACCGACGGGACCAGGTTCACATCCTCGCCCATGAAGTTAAACCTCTTCATCTTGTCTCGAATGGCATCTTGAATACTTTTGACATGATGGACATAAATGTAAATGGAACAGAATGTATGTTACTTGCATCAATGAGAAAGTGAGAATTAATCACCACAAGAAACAGGGAGCTGGACATCAAAATATTCATTTTCTTAATAACAATAAACCTCTAGCATGTGATCCATCATGATGAGCTCAGAGAAGAATATGAGGCGAAAGAGCTCGGCAGAAACCTAAAATGCAACTTTCTGTTTCTGTATAATTTTTCAATACATTAAAAAACAAACTTGGATTGACTGTAAAACATGCACAATGTTCGATGAAGTCTTACAAAAATAAAAATGGCAAGAAGAGAAGGAACAGAAAATGATAAATGTAAAGAACAAATACATTAATGTAAAGACTACATGTCTTCCTAACTTACACGTGTTTCAATCATGACAACTCTGAAGATTTTTAGCATGGTGATGGATATGACAATGTTAATGTATTTGGTCTTGGCGGAATAGATCTGCTACGCTGCTGCTGAATTGCTACTGCTGTTGATTATTGCTGTAGTTGTAAATTATTGCTGCTGCTGCAAAAAAAAGAAAAAACCAAGCAAGTACATGAACTTGCTACTGCCAATGCATACGGTGATATGGTGCCGTGAGTTTTTAAGACATACTGCTGCTGCACAAATAGCATATAAAATAACTCATAGCAGATCTATACAGGAGGTGCTGGGGAAGGTGGAGGGTTTCAGAGAAACTCTGAAAGCGCGCTGCAGGAATCTCTAGTGAATGCTAGCCAGCCATATAAATGCAAGGCAGTAAGCTCATTGGCTGCATATGCAGCATGAACCAATCAGCTTGTGCCAAGTCGTTCTACTCTCTGAATATCATCAGTTACGTTAACAACCCGTCAGCCTGCGCCATCTAGAGTTTCATGACTGAACTATATATTTAAATGGCCAAATCCTTATTCCTTTCATTCTGTGTACTGACCTTGATGAAATAATCAAATTGAATTTTATATTAGGAATTCATATTTGCCACTGCTCAGTCGGGCTGTGCTTTAATGGAATAGTTTATGAAGCGACGATCAAAAAAAGATCTAATTGGATTACAGCGTCACAGTGAATGGTTAACCTGTCAACAGCAGGTTTAGTGTCTGAAACGGCAATGATTCAGCCGCTCGCAGCTCTGAAGCACAGTCTGATAGAGTTCAGGCCGCTAGCAGATGAACACTGACATATAACATTAAGAGTGAGTCAGATATTGTTGAGAGCTGATGGAATAAGATACAAGGCTTTCCTCTGCCATGGCCTTACATACACACTTTTGAAGAACCTGACAGGGTGACCGGGACACCAGAATGGAAATCACTGAGACATATTATACTGTATAAGGGTTAGTCAACACAAAAATGAAAATTCAGTTATCTTTATTAAAGTGCCGTATTATGCCATTCTGGATATTGCCTTTCAGGCCAAGTGTAATGAAGCTGTATGTGAATGTAAATGATCTGCAAAATTGTAAAGCTGAAAGTACACGATAAATAAAGTTATTGTCTCCCAAAAGAAAGAATCGACTCTGAACAGCCGAAAACGAGTCATCAGTAATTCGAATCCCAGGCTCACAGTACGGCGGGGTTTAGAGAGACTGAATCTCAGAACTGCTTCAAACGAATCGTTTGAGAATCGCTGGAAAACTATATGATATTAAATGCATATTTTGAGAAAACAAAAGCGTTTAACCTTGCATGCATGTAAAGCTATTGTAGGAGACTCCCAAAACAATATTAGGAACCTTAAAAGTGGCATAATAGGGGCACTTTAACATTTTCAAGCTAACTCATCTGACTGACTTTGTTCTGTGGGACTCAAAAGCAGTTGCTTAGCAGAATTTCCAAGCTGCTTTTTTCCATACAATGAAAGTGAATGGTGACCAAGTCTGTGAAGCAAGATTATCATATGACTTCAAAAGTGACTTTAAAACTTCCCAATAATGTTATCGATCTGATTGCACTGACACTGACACAAAAGTTGAACTGAATTGATCTGAATAATGACTCTATTGTCTTCATATTTGATGAATTTTGCATCGATTCTGTTATTTTCCTGTTTATTACTGTAAAGCTGCTTTGGAACCGTCTGCATTGTAGTGTATTCAAAGCATATGAACCTCCTTTATTATGTTTTTTTTTGTCCTGGTCCCCATTCACTTCTATTGTATGGACCAGAGTAGCTCAAACATTCTTCTAAAAATCTTTTGTGTTCCACAGAGGTACATGCGTCATGAGAGCGAATAAATGAGCACAGAATGATCACTTTTGTTTCCGTTTCCATGCACTGCCTGACTTGACTCGTTGTTTGTAATTAATAAAAAGATGAAAACGAAGTGGCTGATATTTGGGGACCCTCCTCTGTTAACCGGTTTCCCTCCCATGGTGAGCGGTGGCGAGGTGAACACTGCAGCTGGTTAATTTGTCTCAATACTGATATGTCTGGAGGCCCTTCTGTTTGTTTTAGCTTAACCGAATGGAAAATGTATTCTGTGTCTTTGTGAGTATAAAATTTCAATGGACTAAATCCCAGAGAAATATCCTCCTCCTTATAAAAGGATGAGGCTAAACGACAGCCACTGCCTGTCAGACGGCCTGACAAACGCCTCACTATCATTTCTCTAATGTTCTGATTCACTGTAAATTGGTCTTCGTGACTGCTTTGCTCTGAAAACACTACAAAAGAAAAGGTAATTCATTTCTTATCACACCTTCTCAATGTCCTGACATTTCAGACGAGTCTTTCTCGCAGTTTCAGGAATTGGCCGTTAAACCCGTGGCACTGTATCACAACCAAATGTGTCTCCAGATGAACGAGCAGCTGCACATTTATAATCACGGCCATCATCATCCTCAACACAATAGCCATTGTGAGCAAATTACATCTGCCAGCGTTATGAAGCTGATTCACTGGACTGCAGTACTGTACGTGCGTCTGCAGCGCTTCAGCTTCCCTGCGTAACTCTGAATTGCAAGGCATAAAATCTCAGAGGCAAACAGCAGATGCCACGGCATTATGAGATGGTCTGACATACAAGCAGCTGATGTAACCATTGAGTGAATCATGAATGCAGAATTGTCCTCGCACAGTGTTATTCTGATGCATTATATCTTTATTTTTAGCCGAAAACGTTCCCTGGTTGTATTTCAAGTAGGACTGTTGATTTTACGGGTTAATTAAGTGTGATTTTAAAATGATTACTGCTTTTAACGCAGCGCCCCGTCCAGACCTGTCTATCATCTTACACTGATGCAGTGTCTGACGATCATGATGCAGGACGACTGACTGACTGATGGAGTCTATTAGAATGCAGTTATATGAGGCTAAATATCAAGATATGTGTGCAAAAATCACCCTCTTATAATTATTTCATATGATATAGTTCAGCAATATCACACCAGCAAGAGTGCCATTTCTCATGAATGTCTGCCGAATATCGGCACAAATGCAAATGTCACTCTGATTTTATTCAACAGTTCAATTAACAAGATGTTAATATTGTGTTACATTTTAGACACAGTATTGTCAATATCGCCTGTTTTGATCAATTTCACAAATGAAAACCACTCCAAAAGTCAACACATAACAGTGATTTGTTACTGAATTATTCCACAGTTTTGAATTAATTGAGTGAGTGAATGATTCAATGACTCACTCATTAAGACAGCTTTAAGTTTTAGTTTGGAGAGTATCATTCATTTAAAAAAAAAAATTCATATTTAAACATTCATTAAAAAAAGAACATTAATAACCATTTATTACCATTATTTATGTTGAATCAAAGTATTTGTTTCTAAAGCTACTTTTTAAAAAAAAACGTCTATTCCATGCTTTTTTTTTATTCAGCACTAATGATTTTAAATCATCTTTTGGGGGGTAATTTCTCAGCCAAAATTGCTGTATGATTAATTTACACTGAATTACTTAATCAGCGCATCATGTACATTAATTAGATTAAAAACCGGCCCTAGGTTTCTAAGCCGATGGCATGACCCCGGTTTATCACATTCATATTCTAAATGCTGTGTGTGTGTTTGCAGCGCTGGCTCTGATGTGATGAGAGCTAAGCGGGGATTGACTGCAGGCGTCTGTGATCCTGAGGCCATCATCTCTCTGCAGTCGTGATCCGGCACGGTGTCTCTGCTATACTGATGAGGCCTGAATACTGACACGGCTTCAGATGTAAATAAAGCCGCTCATCAGAGCTTTCCTAATCTGCTGGAGCCCATGAGGGGAGAAGTAGATTAAGAAATCGCTCATGAGATGAAGGACAGGATCAGGCGAGGTGTAGAGCGGGTTTGGAGCTCGCTCTGAACCTGTTCAAAACATGACTGGTTATGATGGGAACAGCAAACTACCCTACTATTCTCACCAGGAGCGTTCCTAGCCTTTCATCAGTAACGAGTCTCAATGCTATTATAGACAAAACGATTCATAAGCAATAAAGGGCTGCTTTGTTGCTGCATGACAAACAATAGAAGTCAAGTCAAGTCACCTTTATTTGTATAGCGCTTTATACTGATTGTGTCAAAGCAGCTTTACAGAGTCAAACAGGAAAATAGTTTGTCAATAATGCAAGAGGACAATCACAAAGAGTCATTTTTTCAGCTAAAGTCAGTTCTTTGTTAAATGAAGACACTTGCAAGTTTTGTAGGATGAATTGTAGGTAAAAATCACTTCATCCAGCGCTATTTTTTGTTTTCCGTCTTATAAAGTATCCAGTCCAAAAGATTCAGTGCGTGAGCGAACTGTCCAAATGAATCTCACTGATCCCGTTTGACTCATTAGACCGAAAGAGTGATTCCTTTGTGAATTTGTTCTAGTTCTGATTCTAATCAGCTGACAGAAAACACATGACACAATTGCTAAAATATTATCATTATATTAGGATTTAAAGACACCTCATATTCACAATAATACTACATTAGCGATTGAACTGCACTGGCACTATTGGATGAGGACAAATGCTGAACTGAATTGTTCTGAAAAACGACACTATTGTCTTCTACAGCTGCTTTATAGCTGAATTTACTTTGTTTCATAATTGACATGGTTATTGATCTGAACTGAATCAACACTGAAATGAATGGAGCAGAGTAATGACTCTAATTCAAATTCAGCCATAAAGCAGCTCAGAAAATGACAGTAGTCCCATATTTGATGAAGTTTCAGTTCAGTTCATCTTTATTAAGACGGATCACTGACCCTGCATCACTGATTCTTACTTTCCTGTTTATCGCTGTGAAGCTGCTTTGAAACAATCTGTATCGTATAAAGGGCTATAGAAATGAATGTGACTGGCTCTCAGAGAAAATGATTCTCAGGTCATACAAGGATTTATCAGCAATACTTCACATCTGTATTTCACTGGCACTCGTGCATCAGTAGAAAGGGTTCTTAGTAGTGCTACAGTATACTCAAGTCCCATTGCATTGTGGGATACAATACTGCTCCTGTTCATTCATCATGCTGGAAATGAAAGATTAAATCAAGCGCATTTGCATTGCTTGTATTTGAACATGGCCCGTCTACACAATCGACGTCAGCTGTTTTAGATCAAGTAAACTGGAAAATGCATGTACGAAACAGCAAAAGCCCGACAGCCTTTACAGTCATGATGTTCTCTGTTCTCGTCACCTGCTCGGAGTTCGCTCCGCTCATGATGAGATGCAGCGACTGCGTCAGAGTGATGTAACACCTGTGTTTGAGCCGAGAGAAACACACTTCAGCTGAACAAACACAAACACATTTTTAATCGTATAAAGCCTGAGCAAACAGCTCAATTCTGGGAGACAAGCACGGCTAAATGAATCAAGGTTTTGCCTCACATTTAACATCGAGTCTGGAGTATTTACTGATGACCTGTGTAAAGAACAGAGGTGTTTTATGTGTTTAAGTAAGCCTTTACCCCTGAAGAGTCCTACAGTGAGGATCGCTGGCATTCACAGGTGAGGATGGCACTGTTTTACGTGATTTACACAAACAGGCAATGCTCCTGAATCAACATCCTCTACTGGTCCAGAAAAAACTATCTAAATCTTTTAGTGAATCAAGAGCACAATACCAGCAGAACATCTTTTTACTGAACCAAAACCATACAGCAGAGCCAGCGCAATTCTATGCAGCTGATTCACGAACAAATGACTCTTATGACTGAGTCAGTTCAAACACATACAGCTTACAACTGTGCTATGCTGAACCTAAATCAGTTTAGTTACAATATGACAACATGTATTCAAAGATTCAACACGAGTTTTGTCAGTAGTATTTTGAAAAATAACGTATACATAACAGATCAAATGTTTGGGCTCGGTAAGATTTGTTTGTGCTATTGAAAGAAAAGGCTGCAATTATTTGACAAAAAAATATAGCAAAAACCCTAAAATTGTGAAATATTATTACAATTTAAAACAGCTGTTTTCTATGAGAATATCTGTTAAACTGTAATTGACGATGTACAGGTAGAGTTCCAAAAGTCTTTTAATAATAAATCCAGATGAGATGAGATCAGCGCAAAAGTAATCCAAGTAATCAATTTCCATAAAAAGTAACACAGTTAGTTACTTTTTAGGGAGTAACGCAATGTTGTAATCCAGTACTTTTAAAAGTAACTGGATTTTTTAAATAAACCAAGCAAAATGCAAGTGAAATATTTAGTGAAAACACTTATAAAGTAGGCAGCCTGTGGGCATGAATGGCGTTCAGCGGCTGGTATCTTAATGGAGCCATCTGTGGCCCGGTGTCGTGTTTCTGCATCATCTCGGTTCAGTGTGAATGAAAGGCAGACGTGTGACTCGGTCAGACACTGACCATATGCTCAGGAAAGCACACTACCATTGATTTGACTATCAAACAGCAGTGTTTCTGCTTTGAGATGCTTTCAAAGGGCTGAGACGGACCCTCCTGAGTGACCTGCCGTCTTTCTGTTGCATCTGATGGGACACGTGGCTCTCTAACGAGTCACTCCATAACTAAAGCTGTTTCTCTGGCGTCTCACCTGTCTGTGAGCGGCGTGAGGACTAATCGTGGAGTGTTGCCCAGATACTCGTATGAACAGAGGAACTGAGCATCGAGCAGAGAGTTCTCCACCTGAGAGAGATGATTATGAAGGATTAGCATGAGGAAAATATCACACCTAGGCTGGAGAAAAACATCAGTGCGCCTCTGAGCCACTTGACGGCGCTTTCATTACGCCTGCTATTCTACTAAACCACAGGTCTTCAAGTGAGAACAGAATATGAGCAATCACAGGAGAGCACACTGAGGCTTTGATTACGGAGGCAGCATTGGATGATCTCTTATGAGACGCAGCAGGCTTCTTTACATGGTCACCCGCTGCACTGAAACGCTGCTCAACGCTCAAACCATTTCAGCTTTGGTCTTTTGAAGGCCACCAATGGTTTCCAGATGATTCACATGACTTATGCAAAGCGCTTGCGGTAAATTCAGATTGTAGCAGCATTTAGGAGAGTCCCTGGACAACATCAGCGGAGAAAAGGACAATTTGGCAATATATTGTATATAATGCAATATGAAAGTATTTCTAGTGAATTAATTATGCCTTGTAATGCACTGTAATAATTATAACCACAGTTAAACTACTACTACTACTAATAATTACATTAATACATTATAGTACTTATCTATTAATTGAGCACACCTTTAGATTGTAGAGTTCATTAAAACTCATGACAAACAACTGATTTCAGATGTAACAAAGAATCTGCAAATATTATAATGCCTTTTATTTTTGGTTACAATTAATGAATTATTTTGCTAACAAAGGTTTTCTCAAATATTTGCTTAGGGTTGCTTATTTATTCTCAGAAATAATGATAATCAGCGCTGGCTGTTTTCAAAAGTTTTCAAATAAAAGCTGCTTAGGGTTGCTTATTTACTCTGATGAACAATAATATAAAGAATGTGTCAAACTAAATAAAGTTTAATTTTCAAGAATTAATTTTTTCTTCATTATGATAGTAGGCCAGTCGTTTCACCCTGACATTTTTTACTTTATGCTTCCAAAGAAATATCAATATTTTAGTTCAGAAATTGAAGCATACTCATAACAGAAGGGGTGTATTTCGTTTCGGTTTGTGAAGCTACAAGGAAACTGTCAATGTCACACATTTAATTTGTGACCTAGAAATACTGCAGAATGTCTTAATTTTACATTTTTCACATTCATAAAACTTTTATTCACAGGTTTAAGAGAGCCTGAAATGTTTCAGCTCCACTGAATAAAATAAACGATCATGATTTCAACACATACATCCAGAGCCGTAATCCACAGCAGATCTGCGTGATGTTCTGGACTACAGCAGAGGCCAACAGTGATGTCTGGTCCAGGGAAATGGACACCTTTGCCTTTATTCAAACATTTTATTATTATTGCATAGTTGTGCTTGAAGTGTAACATTAATCTATGCACTCACTTGTTTCATTTGTTATAGCACGATGAAATGACAAATTACACAAGCCACATGAGCAAAATGTATTGAGTTCTGCCCAGCAGAACGACTGCTGTAATCAAAAACAATGACATATTAATAACTAATTATATTCTTGTACTCAACGTATGCTTTATTTCCAGTCAGCTTTTACATTTTTTTTTCTCAATGTTAAGTAAAACCCATTTTCCATGATACGCTTTATTTGTTGTTGTTCTTTTTTTTTGCCAAATAATTTTAGTGTTTTCTTCTTCAATAGGTTTTGATCTTGTATGGTCATTAAAAGCAAATATCCTCTCTGGACATCACTTTTGGCCACTACTGTACATCTTCAGTTTAAATCTATGGGGTTATTTCACATTTCAGTCGCTTAGAACAGTAACAGCACACATTTTCTCAACAAAGCGCATGAGTTGAGTTATTATTCATGTCTGTCTCAATGCAGCATGAACCACTATCACTATTTCAGGTGTCCTTCAATAAATAAATTAAAACCTAATTAAAATGCCTCTGAACCTGAGGGAGAACGTGTACGGCTTCACCACTGCACAGCTGCTATTTCAGCTGAAGTTTGTCCTAATGTGACATATGGAAAACTTGCAGTTTGCCTTCAAGACAGCTTAAGAAACAGCGACCAACACTGCCATCTTGTGTGTGCAAATAAAATACTGACAGCACTGCGCTGCACCTGCACTTCATGTTGGATGACCTGTGTTTATGTGATGGTCTGTGTTTATGTGATGACCTGTGTTTATGTGATGGTCTGTGTTTATGTGATGGTCTGTGTTTATGTGATGGTCTGTGTTTATGTGA
Organism: Sinocyclocheilus anophthalmus; assembly: GCA_018155175.1. NCBI lineage: Eukaryota > Metazoa > Chordata > Actinopteri > Cypriniformes > Cyprinidae > Sinocyclocheilus > Sinocyclocheilus anophthalmus. Next base: position 205,085 of record JADLZN010010766.1, read on the forward strand.
TGACCTGTGTTTATGTGATGACCTGTGTTTATTTGATGACCTGTGTTTACGTGATGGTCTGTGTTTATTTGATGACCTGTGTTTATTTGATGACCTGTGTTTATTTGATGACCTGTGTTTATGTGATGACCTGTGTTTATGTGATGGTCTGTGTTTATGTGATGGTCTGTGTTTATGTGATGGTCTGTGTTTATGTGATGACCTGTGTTTATTTGATGACCTGTGTTTACGTGATGGTCTGTGTTTATTTGATGACCTGTGTTTATGTGATGACCTGTGTTTATGTGATGACCTGTGTTTATTTGATGACCTGTGTTTATGTGATGGTCTGTGTTTATGTGATGGTCTGTGTTTATGTGATGGTCTGTGTTTATGTGATGACCTGTGTTTATGTGATGACCTGTGTTTATTTGATGACCTGTGTTTACGTGATGGTCTGTGTTTATTTGATGACCTGTGTTTATTTGATGACCTGTGTTTATGTGATGGTCTGTGTTCATGTGATGGTCTGTGTTCATGTGATGACCTGTGTTCATGTGATGACCTGTGTTTATGTGATGGTCTGTGTTTATGTGATGGTCTGTGTTTATGTGATGGTCTGTGTTTATGTGATGACCTGTGTTTATTTGATGACCTGTGTTTACGTGATGGTCTGTGTTTATTTGATGACCTGTGTTTATGTGATGGTCTGAGTTCATGTGATGACCTGTGTTTATGTGATGACCTGTGTTTATGTGATGACCTGTGTTTATGTGATGACCTGTGTTTATGTGATGGTCTGTGTTTATGTGATGACCTGTGTTTATTTGATGACCTGTGTTTATGTGATGGTCTGTGTTTATGTGATGGTCTGAGTTTATGTGATGACCTGTGTTTATGTGATGGTCTGAGTTCATGTGATGACCTGTGTTTATGTGATGACCTGTGTTTATTTGATGACCTGTGTTTACGTGATGGTCTGTGTTTATTTGATGACCTGTGTTTACGTGATGGTCTGTGTTTATTTGATGACCTGTGTTTATTTGATGACCTGTGTTTATTTGATGACCTGTGTTTATGTGATGGTCTGTGTGTATGTGATGGTCTGTGTTTATGTGATGGTCTGTGTTTATGTGATGGTCTGAGTTTATGTGATGACCTGTGTTTATGTGATGGTCTGTGTTTATGTGATGGTCTGTGTTTATGTGATGGTCTGTGTTTATGTGATGGTCTGTGTTTATGTGATGGTCTGTGTTTATGTGATGGTCTGTGTTTATGTGATGGTCTGTGTTTATGTGATGGTCTGTGTTTATGTGATGGTCTGTGTTTATGTGATGGTCTGTGTTTATGTGATGACCTGTGTTTATTTGATGACCTGTGTTTATGTGATGGTCTGAGTTCATGTGATGACCTGTGTTTATGTGATGGTCTGTGTGTATGTGATGGTCTGTGTTTATGTGATGACCTGTGTTTATGTGATGGTCTGTGTTTATGTGATGACCTGTGTTTATTTGATGACCTGTGTTTACGTGATGGTCTGTGTTTATTTGATGACCTGTGTTTATTTGATGACCTGTGTTTATGTGATGGTCTGAGTTCATGTGATGACCTGTGTTTATGTGATGACCTGTGTTTATGTGATGACCTGTGTTTATGTGATGGTCTGTGTTTATGTGATGGTCTGAGTTTATGTGATGACCTGTGTTTATGTGATGGTCTGTGTTTATGTGATGACCTGTGTTTATGTGATGACCTGTGTTTATTTGATGACCTGTGTTTACGTGATGGTCTGTGTTTATTTGATGACCTGTGTTTACGTGATGGTCTGTGTTTATTTGATGACCTGTGTTTATGTGATGACCTGTGTTTATGTGATGACCTGTGTTTATGTGATGGTCTGTGTTCATGTGATGGTCTGTGGTATGGGTTTATGTGATGACCTGTGTTTATGTGATGGTCTGAGTTCATGTGATGACCTGTGTTTATGTGATGGTCTGTGTTTATGTGATGGTCTGTGTTTATGTGATGGTCTGTGTTTATGTGATGGTCTGTGTTTATGTGATGGTCTGTGTTTATGTGATGGTCTGTGTTCATGTGATGACCTGTGTTCATGTGATGACCTGTGTTTATGTGATGACCTGTGTTTATTTGATGACCTGTGTTTACGTGATGGTCTGTGTTTATTTGATGACCTGTGTTTACGTGATGGTCTGTGTTTATTTGATGACCTGTGTTTACGTGATGGTCTGTGTTTATTTGATGACCTGTGTTTACGTGATGGTCTGTGTTTATGCGATGTATTGTTCAGGTGTAAGAGACCTGGGGTGTTCATGCTGATGACCTGGTTAGTGATGGTATGTGGTTTCTGTGATGGTCGTGTTCATGTGAGACCTGTGTTATTCATGTGATGATCTGAGTTTAGGTGATGGTCTTGTGGTTATGTATTGTGCATGACCTGTGTTCATGTGATGGTCTGTGAAGACCTGTATGATCGTCGTCAAACGGTGGAGAGATTTGAGAAGACACTTATGATTTTGTAATCTTATGTGGGTACGCGTCTGTGTTCATTGCTGTTGTACAGACGAGAGCAGCGTGAACATTCTGCTAAACATCTCTTTTTTTGTGCTCAACAGATATGGGTTTGGAACAACATGACGGTAAACTATTTCTTTAATAATAATAAAAAAAAAATCCACCATCATCTGTTATTTTAGTATCTTTGAATTACTATTATAGTTTTTCTACTAATTTGGTATTATGCATTTAGATTTCTTTATGAATTTGTATATAGTTTGTATAGTAGCCATTATATACTTATATAATATATACATATATAATTTTAATAGCTAAGTAACCTGTTTGAAGATTGTGGGGATGATGGAATAATTTATATGGACAATGAAGCTATCACTGAGAAGCAGGTGCCCTGAGATGGTACTAACACCCTGTGATTGTTCCTGAAGGTGCATGCAGGACGCTGTCTAGATTTTGAAGCGTTTATGAGAGAAGGAATAACATTGACTTTGTTTTTGAAAAAAAGATGCAAAAAAATTAGGGATTTCATACAGTGCTTCATCCTGCCAACATTCCCAAAAGATAAAGAAACTTCTTAAAAGTAAGAGTAGACCATACAACTTGTGTGCAATGATATAAATGAAGCTACACAGAACTCTTCAGAAATAATCTGCGCCTCTACAGTATTTCTCAAATCTCTGATGTCAAACATGGCCCAACACTTTTAAAGATGCCATTTTTGCATCAAACAATCACAAATGAGATTTCCAGCTACACTGGATGGAAAGAAACATGATGGCATGAATTGTATTCTCTTCAGAAGACTTGTAATGTAGTGCACAAGCCGTATGGACCACTTTTATGATGCGTGGTTTTGCGTGTTGAAGTATCAATCACTATCTCTCAAACATCTCTCTTTGCTTTTCACAGAATAAATATGGGCTCAGAACTGCATATTAGCAAATGTTTTGAGCTAAATTTATTCAAAGGACAGTGCAGACAGGAACGCTGAGAGGATCACTGCTCTGAACAGAAAAATTCTTAAGTATTCAAATCTCAGTTTTGAACATATGCACAGTTTAGACTCATTTAGACCATCACATGCTGATCGAAGTAGGGTTACATGTCTATTAGAAGGTTTTAACTGTTGGCACAGCATTCATCAAGCGTGCCGGGTCCCTGTACTGTTACAGTAATCTCTTTACGGGCTGACTGTGAGAGACTCCGGCCTTTATTGGATTTCTGTGTGGTTTATCATCTTATTACAGTTGCAGAGCTGCGGTTCATGAAATCAAATATCGCTTTGCTTCACACAAGTCATACGTCTCAGTGTCAAGACATAATGACTAGAGATACCAATAACAGCTCCAGCTTACGCAACATCACTGATTACCATCATCTAACGAGGGGGCTTAATTTTTGACTGGAGAGAACAGAGATCTGGCTCTTTGCGAAATGCATCATTTGTTTCTCATATGAAGCCAAACACACACATGCATTCACATCTTTGGTAACACTCTCATGCATTCCTACATCAGTGACGCTTTACACAGCCATTGTTCATGCCGTGATTTGGAAGCACTGCACATAATTAGAGAAAATGAGACCCTGAAGTAATAATCTACAGACACTAGCACCTTAAATGAGCAAATAAATCATGTTTGTTTGTTGATTCCGTGTAGAGGCTTAAGGTCTCTCAGCAATACCACCAAGTCTTCATGTTACACCGCTCTGTTCACGCTTGCTCAAGAATATATAGGGCCTTTAATAAAAAGCCTCATTTATTTTAACAAAGGTGGATCAGAGAGGTCTATACATTGGCTAAATAAAATAGAGTCTTCTGGACAAATCAGCTGGGACACACAATAAAAATAAACACGGGATTCCAGATTCATAATACACACACACACACACACACAAAACCTAATTTCACTGTTGGTTGCATGCTTTTACAACAGCAACCATCAATATTCTGGATCATTCCTTTCCATCCACAGACTCCATGCATCTATTACCACAAAGATAAAGAGGTGCTTTAACAGAGAAGCAATTCCAATCAAGACTTCCCAACAAACACCAAGCATAAGTTATTTACAGGTGGCTGCTGAATCTGAAGTTATTGTAAGGGATCTGTATGTGTTCCTGCAATTGCTGGATAAATTCCGGCAACCACAGGCATGTTTTTGGAGACAGGAGAGTAAACTGGAAGACCAATAAACAGCAGATGTCAAGTCAAAAACGCCAGCTAAGGGCAAACACAAGTGATGTTGCTCGTCGATAATGAAGATGAACACCGAACCTTGGGTTTCCTTGGTCTGCATCTGCTTCATGAAGATCAGCTGCTTGTCCAACATTATGATCAGCGTCTGATATCGAGCGTGAGCATCAGGGGTTGCTCCAGCAGTCTGCCAAACATGTCCAAGACCTGCCAAGCACAGACGAAACTGTGCTGTGTTTATTGTACTGTAGAGACATACATACAAAGACATACTTTTTAATATTACGGTTCACTGCACTATCAAATGCAAAGGTCAAATATAGCAAGTAATGAAAATATGGAAGACTACACAAACACACAAAGAGCCTGAAGCATGTTTTCTTCTCCTGCAGGGTTCAAACTGAGCTCTGTTAAAGATCTGGAGTCTGTGGAGATTTGTGTGCATTCCAGTCTTAAATTCAGACTGCGTTCCTGATTGGGCCTTGATAATATGCAGGTATCTATAATAAAGACAGAAAAAGCACTGACTTTGTCTATGCATAATGTCCAAAAGAGCATGTGTGCAGCTCCACACAGCCTCTCTCTCGGCTTGAGGAAGGTACTGATATCCCTAGTCTCATTTCGAGCTTAATAAACACATTACAAATCCAATTGAGGTTCAAAGCTTTCACACAATTAATGCATCACATGTTTTATGGCAGAAGCTGTTGTTATACCTTCTGCAATGTCCCGAAGCATTTTTGCAAAGGCAGGATAATAACTCCGCTCAGCCAGCATCAGCACTGGACTGGAACTGGTTATGGATTCTTCAGGGAGAACACATCAACACATCATGACGAGGAAAAATGAGGCTGAAGGAGCTTTCCGGGCAACCTCAGAGTGACTGAAGTGCCAGCACTAACCTGCTTTTCCAAAACTTTATTTCTGCATGTGGAGTGGGGTTCTTGCCCTCGAGTAACGGCTCTGACGAGTCTTTCTTCAAGACCTTATAGACCTGATGACTCCAATCGATCACAACAGTCTCCATCGAATGAATGAGGCGTTTATCCACCAGATGCACACTGCAAACAGTCAAATCAGATAACGGACCCTCATGTTGTGTTCTGGTCATCCTGAAAATGCTAGTAAAATGCTGACTTTCCTCACACAGGGTAAAACAACATCCCAAAAACAAAGATAATTTTTGTACTTTTTTGGGGGGGGATTTTTTTTTTCTTTGTGGTTACACTTGTGGAGTTCCTAGTCAGAAATGACAAAAATGCTAGATCACCATAAAATATTGACTTCAATCTCTGGAGCTTGTAACTTGTTTTACTTCAATTAGCACAGGTTTTGCATTTCTTTTTTGGAACCGATTGATTATAGGCCTCGTTGTTCTGAGCAGTTTTTGAGTGAAAAAAAGCATTATTTGTGGATAATTTTGGCAATGTTCACTCAAAAACTGAGGTTCACAAGCTCAGATCAGTGAGGCCTTCGATCAATCAGCTCCAAAAAGAAACACAAAACCTGTGCTGATCGAAAGAAAACAAGTTGACAAAAAGATTGAACCCAAGATTTGGTGATAATAGAGTTCTTAATAAATCTGAAGTTTATCGTTTCAGTAGAAACTCGTGCCAAAATAAACAGCATAAATAACTGATTTCCCCAAATTAATAAACATACATAAACCAAAAGAGCTGCTAACCTTCCTCCCTTACTAACCTATATATATCTCAACCAAAATGACTCTCTAGTATTGATGTAACGTTCGACACCGAGGCTTCGAAGCTTGTATCAAAAAAACGAAACATCTCACAGTGAAGCACTGTACTGGAGCTTGATTTGTTTTGCCAAAACCACGTGATCTGTGACGTCCGAAGCTTCGTTTTCGCACACAACCACATGACTGCTTCGTATTCTGAATCAAATAACGCGAACCACTTGCACAGTTTCAAGTGTCACTCACTTCTTTGAAAATAATAAATCATAATACTAATAAATATTTGCATGTGTAGTTTTCTGCATGATCATTTTGTATTAATGCCTGGTTCACAGACACTTTAACTAACCAATCTTCTATGATAATCTTCCGTTATTTTGATCATACAGCCTTGCCTATTTTTCCCAAAATTTATTCACAGACTAATTTATTAATATTGGGTAATACAATGAATGACATGAAGACTTATTTATATAGACTTCATATTTTATTTGCTTTATACAGGTTTTCATAGCACAAACTAATGTATTATGATCCCCCCCCCCCCCACAAAAAAAAACCGGGACACAGGACACAGCTGATTATCGGGGCGGAGCTTCCACCTTTAATGAGCGGCACTCTCTCAGCCAATCACAGGACACAGCTGATTATCGGGGCGGAGCTTCCACCTTTAATGAGCTGCACTCTCTCAGCCAATCACAGGACACAGCTGATTATCGGGGCTGAGCTTCCACCTTTAATAAACTGCATTCTCTCAGCCAATCACAGGACACAGCTGATTATTGGGGCAGAGCTTCCACCTTTAATGAGCTGCACTCTCTCAGCCAATCACAGGACACAGCTGATTATCGGGGCGGAGCTTCCACCTTTAATGAGCTGCAATCTCTCAGCCAATCACAGGACACAGCTGATTATCGGGGGCGGAGCTTCCACTTTTAATGGGAGGCACTCTCTCAGCCAATCACAGGACACAGCTGATTATCGGGGCAGAGCTTCCAACTTTAATGAGCTGCACTCTCTCAGCCAATCACAGGTCACAGCTGATTATTTGTGGACTTCAGTTCGGCCTTCAAAACCATCATCCCAACACTCCTCCAGACCAAACAAACCCAGCTCTCTGTCCCTAGCTCTATCCGTCAATGGATCACCAGCTTCCTGACAGACAGGCAGCAGGTAGTGGGGCTGGGCAAAATCACATCCAGGACTATCACGATCAGCACTGGCGCCCCTCAGGGATGTGTTCTCTCCCCACTGCTCTTCTCTCTCTACACGAAGGACTGCACCTCTAAAGACCCCTCTGTAAAGCTCCTGAAGTATGCAGATGACACTACAATCATCGGTCTCATCAAGGATGGAGACGAGTCTGCTTACAGACAGGAGGTTTAAAGAGCTGGCTGTCTGGTGCAGTCTAAACAACCTGGAGCTTAACACGCTCAAAACTGTGGAGAAGATCGTGGACTTCAGGAAAAAAAACCCTGCACTCCCCCCACTCACCATCAAGGACAGCACTGTGACTGCAGTGGAGTAATTCAGATTCCTGGGCACCACAATCTCTCAGGACCTGAAGTGGGACACTCACCTTGACTCCATTGTGAAAAAGGCCCAGAAGAGGTTGTACTTCCTTCGCCAGCTGAAGAAATTCAACCTGCCACAAGAGCTGCTTAAACAGTTCTACTCTGCCATCATTGAGTCTGTCCTGTGTTAATCCATAACTGTCTGGTTTGGTTCAGCTACCAAATTAGACATCAAGAGACTACAACGGACAGTCAAGACTGCTGAGAGGATTATTGGTGCCCCTCTGCCCAGCCTCCAAGATCCTTACATCTCCAGAGTGAGGAAAAGGGCTAAAAAAATCACCTTGGACCCCCTCACACCCAGCCCACTCTCTCTTCGAACTGTTGCCTTCTGGTCGGCGCTACAGAGCACTGACCACCAGAACAGCAAAGGCACAAGAACAGTTTTTTCCCACAAGCTATACTCAGTCTTAACAATTAAGCTCTCATAATTATACATCGTCCATCACAACAAACATAGTATATTTATATTAAACTGCACACTTGTAAATAACATATCTATCTGCACACCAATAAACATATCTGTACATTTACCTAAACAATTAAAATTTTCCTATACTTCTATTCTGTATATAGTACAATATTCAATTTTTTTTTTTTTTTTATTATATTATTTTTATATTACATCCCTACTGTGTTATTACTATGTATGTCTGCACAATGTCTATACTTTCTTCTACACTGGAAGCTCCAATCGTCAAGTCAAATTCCTTGTGTGTGTAAACATACATGGTAATAAAGCTCTTCTGATTCTGATTCTGATTCTGATTTGCTTATCGGGGCAGAAGCTTCCACCTTTAATGAGCTGCACTCTCTCAGCCAATCACAGGACACAGCTGATTATCGGGGCAGAGCTTCCACCTTTAATGAGCTGCAATCTCTCAGCCAATCACAGGACACAGCTGATTATCGGGGCAGAGCTTCCAACTTTAATGAGCTGCACTCTCTCAGCCAATCACAGGACACAGCTGATTATCGGGGCAGAGCTTCCACCTTTAATGAGCTGCACTCTCTCAGCCAATCACAGGGCACAGCTGATTATCGGGGCGGAGCTTCCACCTTTAATGAGCTGCAATCTCTCAGCCAATCACAGGACACAGCTGATTATCGGGGCAGAGCTTCCACCTTTAATGAGCTGCAATCTCTCAGCCAATCACAGGACACAGCTGATTATCGGGGCAGAGCTTCCACCTTTAATGAGCTGCACTCTCTCAGCCAATCACAGGACACAGCTGATTATCGGGGCAGAGCTTCCAACTTTAATGAGCTGCACTCTCTCAGCCAATCACAGGACACAGCTGATTATTGGGGCAGAGCTTCCACCTTTAATGAGCTGCAATCTCTCAGCCAATCACAGGACACAGCTGATTATCGGGGCGGAGCTTCCACCTTTAATGAGCTGCACTCTCTCAGCCAATCACAGGACACAGCTGATTATCGGGGCGGAGCTTCCACCTTTAATGAGCTGCACTCTCTCAGCCAATCACAGGGCACAGCTGATTATCGGGGCGGAGCTTCCACCTTTAATGAGCTGCACTCTCTCAGCCAATCACAGGACACAGCTGATTATCAGGGGCGGAGCTTCCACTTTTAATGGAAGGCACTCTCTCAGCCAATCCCAGGCGGGGGTGGAGCTCTGAGATGGACTGGAACAGAGGAGGGACAAACAGAGACTTCAGACTTTAAAGAAAGAGAGAAACAAAAAAACAGACAACAGCGGCACTGGACAGTGAATCATAAGTAATAATTATGCAAATTCTTAATTTGATGCAAACCAGTAGTGCATTGTCTTTTCAAACCTGTGCAGTTTTTGTTGGTGACTTGTAAATTAATGGTATATCATATTTATGGTTTTATCTTAGGTATCTAATATGTTTTATGTTTTTCAGGCTGTATAATGTAAGTGAGGTCTGTGTTCAGTTGCCCTTTAGGCCTAATTTGTTTAATGCACATGCTACTGTACTTCACATACAGATTCCTTCTCTATTTCAGTCAATGATGATTTTCCATGTACAAGCATTGTAGTCATGTATGATATGTTTGTATGTGTTGTGTATGAACTCTAAATGCAATAACCTTCCAATGCCATCAGAGGGCAGTAAAAGAGAGCAGTATAGCAGGAGTTCAGAGAGGATCTTTTTAGGCTTTTGATACATGGGGCAACTTTTTGAGCAATGTTGCTTGGGCACTTTTCCGTTGAGAATGGGTAACAAATTTCTATTGGGATACTTTAGATCGGTTTTGGGCCCTGTGTCTCACCTGGTTGCCCTTTGATGGCAACATTGCTCAAAAAGTTGCTCCGTGTATCATCAGCCTTACTGTCCTGAAGTAGTTTGCTTTCACAGCGAAGCTTTGGCTTGTTGTGATTCTCTTCTGTTTGGAAGTTCAGAGTCTCCTGCGCCAAATAGTTTTAACACTAATACACTATAAAACACTAATGAAATAAAGCACTGATTAACACAATGGCCAGTAGACAGACACAGTAAAAACAGCATTAATTCACAGGTGTATTAAGCAACATTTAAACTGCAAATATTTAATTATAGCAGATGCTTTAGTGCCTGTGAGCAGAAATGCCATTAGATGGATTTCTTCCATGAACAGATTCATGTGATCACATACACACACATGAACAATTCTCGCTCTCTGTTTTCAGTCCAGTTTCTCCAGCACTCAATAACCTAACATAAACATGCTCATAGCATCAGGGTTTATTTTCTCCTCGGCTGCATGTCATGCAGTATATGAAGCTTCCTGTGAATGACTGGCATTCTCCATCACAGGGATTCATATCTATCAACTGTATTTCAAAGCACATTTCGTTAGGACGTTGAATTGTTTCATAAAGCTGTAGATGTTTGAGTAATGCAGCATTACGGCTCATGAGGACGTGAAGATTCATTCATCAGTTTGATAAGATGCTGAAGCTGGAACAGGATGATTGGAAACATGAAGCATTATCTGTTCTGTTGCTGACCGATGGAGGGAGCTAAAGCAGCACCGTCTGAACTACTGATCCTGCTGTGATCTGCAGAATATGACTATCAATATGGGTTATTAATCACCCCATCATACAGGCTCTTAGTCAGTAGTGTGTTTTGGCAATTAGAAATGCATATCAAGAGCTGGTCTGGATTCAATGACATGACATTTTTGTTGTATTTATGTATTTTTGAATGAATATATTAATTTATTGAAAATACATAAAAAATGCTATTCATAAAAGTACTTATTTTCTATGATAAGCATGATTTATTTTTACATTTTTAATATTATTTAAAAATATATCTTTTATAAGTTAATACAAACTTTTTAATATTTATTGACAAAGTCAATTATCAGTGATCATATTGAAGGGGAAAAAACAATAAAACAGAAAACAATTACTAAAATAATTTGAATACAAGTTGTATTTTCCAGAAAGAAAGAAAAAACTATCTTATCGTACACAAACTGCTTCACTGTCCTGATATTGAGAAATTTCTTTCCTACCAATTCTGGTAGAAAAAACAGAAGGAAAAAAACGGAAATGACAGCCAATAGAGCATAGCCGTAGACATGCCACGCAGTAAAAATACACTAACATGGATTCTAGAGTTAAGGACATGCAAACGTTTTCCTCAATGTTGTATTTTCAATACCATATGAAACCAATATAAAGACTACATTTGTGAGAACTTGAACGTGGACGCTCTTGTTTGTCATCGACTCAAAGAACACATTTCTAATATTAGATTTGGACAATCCCTCTGTGTTTTTCCGCTGTTGGTGTGTTTTAAGCGATCACGTGTCATATCTAGAGAGCAGACGCTCACTGTACTCGGTCTGACTGCAGGGTTCGAGTCTCGTTCTCTCAGCATCAGAGCTAGCACTCATGAGAGCGGCTGATAAACGCCTGCAGGAAGTCAGGCCTGATTATCTGCTCTCAGAACAGAGCGCTGCGGTCGCTCAAATACACGCTCGTATCGTCCGGTGTACGAGGGACGTATCATCGCAGGACTCTCAAACATGTGCAGGCCTCCGACACTGGTGCTTCAGCGCTTCAGGCCATGACTGGACAATGTTCATAGTTTGACGCTTTGGTGGGAAGCCAAGAGCAACAGGCTGGAGCGAGACTCGCTCTGAAACGGGATATTGGCTTAGTAATGACCATCCAGGGACCGCCGCATGACAGAAACAACGGATTTGCTCTGGCTGTTCGCTCATCTAACAGAAGCTTTTCCCAATTTCACACACATTATTCCGCTGGCTAATTAGAACTGTAAGGGTTTTTAATGCGCTTTGACAGTCTTCTCCACAACACGGCCTGGATTGATGTGCTGCTGAGACGTACTACTCAATTAAAGTCAGTTTAACATCTGTCGTTCATTGTTAACGAGATCTCAGGGCGTTTTTTATCTCCTTCATCTCCCTGTCATGCCACATTAAGCTCAACAGCTGATTGTTGTGAAGCCGTGGCATCGTTCGACTCATTCATCACACAGAGGCTTCTTACCGATAACAGGGTTTGACTCAAGACATGATGTCACTTCTGTTGATAACACCGAACACTCTTACCTAGAAACTTCTGGAATCACAAGAATCAAGTTCTGGTTCAGATTCCCAGAGCATGAAGTCAGCGAAAGTGCCGCACAAGTGCTTTCTTTGATTTTAAAGCAGGCCTGCCTGTGCGAACTTCATTTTTTATACATACAATAATCTCTGTTTTAATACTTTTCTGTTCCTCAGCAGATTATTACACTACACTGTCACAGCAGGATCAAAGTGTTTCTGAATTTAGAGGATCCACTGCTAAACTCTCTGATCATTCAAGCACTGATGGTCAAAAGTTTGGGATTTTTGAAAATGTTTTTGGAAAGAAGTCTCTTATGCTCACAAAGACAGCATTTATTTGATAAAAAATACAGTAAAAAAAAGTAATATTGTGAAATATTAATACAATTCTAACAGCTGTTTTCTATGTGAAAGTATTTCTGTGATGCACAGCTTATTTTCAGCCTCATTACTACAGTCTTCATCAGAAGTCATTTTAATATGTTGATTTGCTGCTCGAGAAACATTTCTGCTTATTATCAATGTTGAAAACAGTTGTGCTGACCAATATTTGGTGAAAACATGACACCATTCAAAAGTTAGGAGCAAGGAAGATTTTAAAAATAAAAAATACAACAAACTTTTATTAATTCAAGGACACAAATATTGATGAAAGTGACAGGTAATACAATTATGATTTACAAAAAAAATCTATATTAAACATAAATTCTTTCTTTGGATGTGCTGTCATCAAACGATATCTGACAAACAAAAGGTATCACGGATCCCAAAAAAAAAAAAAAAGAAGGTTTTATTTGTAAAGAATGACACATGAAGAGGACAGTTATACAGCATTTTGAGGAAAGGCCAAAGCTGATCACCCATGCTGGTTTATATGTGATATCACACAATAAATAATACAAAACTGACTTTTAAAGACCAGGCATCAAATGGTTAATGTAAAAAAATATGAAAATGCAATCATATCAGATGCAAATGTGTTTTGTTCCCCCGATTACCTTTACAGCCATAAACTGAAAGGACACTGTGTAAACACACTTACTGCACTTGATAAATGAGAACATTGGAGACGCAGAAAATAATACCACAAAAAACAACAGGAGCGAGTCCTGGCTAATATCAAACTATGAATTCATCCGTTAGGATCCGTGGAGTGCCGGATTGATGTTTGTCATGCTTTAATCACACAGATCAGCTCAGAGATCAGGTATAATTGGCATGTCGCACGTCAGTTGTGATGAGAGCATCTTCACCTTTATGAGACCTTTAGAGGAGCTGCTGTTTCTACTCATTAAACTCGTTCTCATAGCATGTAATCAGAGCCAATTAGAGCTCAATTAAAGTGAAGAATTTCTTCATGAAGTCACTTTGGAGAATGTTCCTGGACTCAGTTTGAGGTTGTATAAATCAAATAAGGATTTGTAACAGTGTTTCACTGGATGCAGAGCACAGGAGCCTCATATTCAACGTCTCAAACAGTGAAATAAAGGCCGTTTATACTGTATACGATGAATGTGTTTCGCTCTCATCCAGAATCCAAATAATAACTTGTTTTATTCTTGGAATCATCAACAAGAATATAATGAAACTACAAACCAACCATTGTTTTGCAGCAAAAGTGTTTTAATGAATTTATGGAGATATATAGCTATATACATTCTGTATTTACAGCTTTTTGTAAATGTTATTTTCATAAAGAGATTTATACTCATTTTGAGATATACATTTTGAGATTCCACAGGGGTCGATATTGGGGCCGCTAACTGTTCTCTCTGTAGTGCTTCCTCTGAGCCTCTTTCATAATGTTTTCAGAGCCAGATAAAACATGTTCTTGGAACAAAGTTACATGATGCTATACTGACATTAAGCTCTTAGGTTTCGGATCAACGGCTTATATATAGTGAGTATCTATATATATACTGTTATATATCTTCCTTTTGTGGAAGCACACACCTAAAAATGTTGGACAGAGCTAGGTAAAAAAAAAGCAGACATACATACATACAAACATAAATATGTCATCTGCTTGTAATTGCCATTATTTATAACTCTAACCCATCAGTGCCATTCTGGTCCTTTCATCCCTGTCCTAACCTAGTTTTATCTGTAACTCCATTGGTCTGTATATCCTCACCTGCAGAACTCAGAAAGTTTAATTTGAAGTCAAGAACTTCATTAATTCCAAACTGCATTCTCTTCCTTTTAGTTAATATATTTAGCTGTAAAACAAACTCAGACTCAGAGGTATATGATGTCATGTTTTCCCAAACTCAGTGTAGTCACAAATAAATGCAGGTCTGCTGGTGCCACACACAGAGCTGCAGCTCTTCCCATCCAGTGTGCTTTAGTCTCAGTGTGTGTGTGTGTGTGTGCCTGCTGAAGCTCAGTGTTTATTTAACCTCTCTGCTCTGTGAATTATGAGTCTTAATGATGACTGCAGTGTGTGTCGCTGCTCTATTGTTGAGATGCTGCCTTTAAACAGGCCCGCTGCTGTTTATTTGAGATTTGGGTTTTATATTGCCACGTGTCATTGGCTTGTTTACAGTCTGACCATGTTGATTGATCATGTCTATCCTCCTGCCGAGAGGAAGATGTTGTTCTTATAGGATGCATGAAGAACTAAAGCCATTTACTAAATTATAACTGCGACAGTTCCGTCATCATTTATTTCCTCATTCAAGCCCGTACAACTGTGGAACATACAAGAAGATATTCTGCTATTCTTTGTTCATACAATTAAATTTTTCTACAGAAAGTCATGCGGGTTTTGTAGGTCAGTGATGACAGAATGTTCGTTTTTGTGCGAATTATGTTGAAAAAGCGATAGTTTTGTCAATGACATCATCACCCTGCGCTCTCTCTCTCTTCGCCAGTTATGATCTAGGACGTTTATGTGTAATCTGCCTGTATGCATGTCGATTTGTTGTTTGATTGCGCTCCTGCCAGACTTATAACGTTTGTCCAAATGCTGAGCGAAAGGACAAGCTGAGGAATGTAAACGCTGCTTATTTTCCAATCCAGAAAAAGCTGAAAAATTTGCGTCTTGGCCAGATCTTGAGCCGTCAGGCCCAGTTCTGCTGGAATGCCATTTATTATTGTTCTTGTATTGTCTGCGTTGACTATAAAAATGGGATTGTTGAGGCCGCAGATCTGTCTCTGGACGTATCGCACGTCTGATTTTCTGCAACACGTCCTTCTGCGTTAGAATAACAGCTGTGTGCTTATGTTGGCATGCTGGGAATATACTTCATAATCTGTTGACATATGATAGTCACAGCTACATTATGTTTAGACACTCCAGAGAAAGCTGAAAGAAGAATGTCTGTTTTATGAGACTCACCACTGTTTTAATGACACATACTTGATGAGCATGTGAACTACCAGCTAATGATACGGTCTTATATGACGCAAATGAAACGGCAGAAAATCTCCTGCTTAGATTCTCAAATGTCCTCTCAAATAAAAAGCCCAAATTAGTATTTATTATTATTTTCTTAAATGTATTAAATAAATATAACATAGTAAAGAAATATGGCATCACTTTGTAGTAGACATCCCATTTACATGAGTAGCCTAGACTCAGTATACTGTGTATTACACACACTCATGCACATTTTATATAGTTATAATATTTTTTAGTTCTAAAATAATAATAATTATTAGTATTATAGAATTATATATATATATATATATATGGCAATGTTTCAAGATTCATGTTGAATATATACATGCTACCTGTGGGTAATTTGTTCTAGTATTATAGACTGAATACATAAAAAAATTATTTGGAAACATCACCGTTTATGCTATATTTACATAGCCTTTCAGTAATGAGAGCCTGACTTGTTACTTGTCTGCACTGAGCTTGGCCTAAACAGTTGTAAATATGTCATTTACCAAAACAGACTGGATATATTGTGTTTCACAATAAGCAGCTTCCTGTGGAAGCAATGATATGTGGCGCCCATTCTTGACATTTTTAATGTTACTAAAACTGTGAATGTTTTCGATTTAAGAACATTTTGTATGATGTGGAATACTTCTTAATGATGTCACTGCTCGATAAATGTTCACATCTGATGCAGGTAATGCAATTTTCCCAAAATTGACTTTCTATATGTCTCGATGTGATTAGCATCTTTGATTCTGCTTCACACGCATGCACTCCACAATACTGGCAGCATTTCAACTAAGCACACTGTCATTGTGTAATATTCTGTGTGATCTATTGCTTTTGCTTCATCTGAGCAGCAGTTTTCCTCTAGCTAATCCACAATAAACAGCCATGTAAACATAACAGGGGATGGCTCTCGGAGCAGGGACTGACTCAAAGGCACTGTGCCAAGGTAAATAAATGGCCTGAGATGTGGCGTGCTTTCTGACAGAATGGTCAAATCTGCCCCTCGCCCTAAGACGCACAGCACGAAAGTCCAGAGAGGCTGACCATTAGACATTCACACTTTATATGAAATGTGTCATGAGTTAGTCTTTTATTAAATGGTTGGATAATCACAGTGAATAATGTAGGTATCCAGCCATAGAAGAGATGTTATCTTCACATGTACTATTGTAGATTTTGAGCCATATTATTGAATGCACCGAGATTAGTCATTTAGTCTTAAAATGTTAATATAAAAATGTAAGAGAAAAGTTTAGAATTTGCACAGAAAGCTTATGGTTTCCCAATACAAGGCTCATTGTAAAATGCATCTTTTTTTTTTTGTGCAAAACTCTACCTACCTACAATTCACAATTCATTCAATTCACTTAAAGGTCCCCTGAAGTGCCTTGAAACATGCAGCATTATTCTATGTGTTGGCATCATTTGAACTGAAACAGAAAGACAGGGCGGGACATATCAAGCAGCCCCGCCCCTTTTTAAAATAGCCAATAGCGTTCGTTTATATATCACAGCTTGGGCTTTGATTGGACAGAAAGTTTGATGAGAAGCTGAAGTACGATGTGACGTCAAAAAAATCGTTGAGACGTTTTGGCGGAAGTGACGAACTGCAAACTTTGAATGCTTATATCTTCTAAATGCGAATGTTGTCACTGTTTTGGAGCACACTGCCTTATAGATAACCTTAAGACTAACATATTGATACTAACACCCAAAAAACTTTAATTTTGATTTCATGGGGACTTTAATAAAGACTTATTTTCATGTGGTTCTTGCACAATATTATGTTATGACCTCAAAACAATTTTACCATAGTGCATTATTTGTAAACTAATGCTTTTTGACATTTGCATCTTATAACCAGCTCCATATGTATGGCTTTTCAGACATAGCAAACTTGCTCAGTAGCTCACCCCGTACAGCATTGAAATCGGATACGAGTCCTATGAAACGTGAGTCGCAAAAGATTTCAAAGAATTGTAGTATCAAGCTAAAATTTCATGGTTGCTTCAGAAAATGTGTTGTCTCACATTTGCTTTTGTTAACACTGTCGGTTAGGTATAAGGTAGGGTGAAGTGTAGGTGGTATGTGTCACTCACCAGATATTTCATCTGCTGCAATATGTACAACAATTCATGCAATAAAACATTGCCAGATTCAAATTCATCTGTTTCGAAATAGAACTGAATAGACTTTTAGCGTCACTTACTGGACGTTTTACTTGCAGAAAAGTTGCCACAGGCACGTTTTTTTCCAACAAGTTTTTCCAGCTTCATTTGTTGTTTATGCATTTACAAAATGTACTAGTTACTTTGTTTTGAATGATAAACCCTTTTAACAGAGTGTTTGTTTTGGGTCTTAACACAAATCCAGCTGAGAACCAACAGACCTGCTCGATACATAGTTCTTGATGCATGTTTAGTTGCGACTCTGTGTCTAAGCTAACACCTAGAGTCATAATGTTGAATATATAACCACATCATACTGTTGAAGAGTTCTGCCCCTCGTACTATATGTGTTTTCTTCTTTCTCATAGATCAAAAATCCTCATTATAATGAGCCAGCTATGTCATTACGTACCGTTAGCATTGCAGCTCAATCGTTATGCAAGAGATCTGATGAGATTTCTGAGGCAAATTAGAAAGAACGCCGCCTATGCTTGTCTTCTACAAAACCGATGTGGAAGACAAATGACAGTGTTTGAGAAAGAATGAAACAAACGAAGAACTCTGCGGAAAGAAATCACCTCGGGGACAGCAGTAGTCAGCCGTTAAGAAACAACTCTGTTTCCTGCATATACCCAGTGGACTAAGAGGACACGTTTGGGGTGGTACAACATATTCTCTCACACTGTTGCTTAACACAGCTGTCATGATAAAGCATTGGACGTATAGCCTTTACTGAATCTCTGGGTTAATTCATGGTTTACGTATTTTCATGACTTGTCCATGCATAGGCCAATAAGGCCCATTAAATACTTTTAAGTGAAGCACCACTATCACTATTGCTCAGAGAAAGTACACTTTTAACATACTTGAAAATATAATTTACGAAAAATATTAATGTATTATAAAGTGTGTACAGGATATAATCTTTTCAGACACTTTATTGTATGTTATTTACATTTGAATGAAAATGAATTTAAAGAATTAAATACAATTAGTTTAACTCTTAAGAGTGTTTTTTGACCTATACTTAAGTTAGGACTTAAGTACATTTTATATGTAATTTCATAATTACTTCTATTGGTTGGCTTCTAAATGGTTGAAGTGTACTGCCGAATGTACTGACAAGCATGTATGGCAAACTCAAATATATTGTAATATAATTTTCATTGAAACTTGTCTTGTATTTACAAATTAATAATAATAATTTTTTTTTTTACAAAAGTACCAAGTAAAAATGATACTAATTTGTTTCAGGTAAGTGGTTGCAAACACATTTAGTGTACTTTGTAAAAAGTGTACTTACGTGTGTTAAGAAACATAATAAAGTGTACTACCAATATTTGATTTTATAATAATTATCAAATGTATTATTTATTTTGTATTTATTTTATTTATTATATTATAATGCTATTGCTAAATTATATACTTTGAACATTTGATGAACACTGCAAGTCCACATTCAATACAGTTAGGTTATTGTAAATAAGTAAATATGTTGTCTTTCTTTGCAATTTCTCTACAGTCAGAGCATATCACTATTTGAAATATTTCTAAATAATTCCATATTGAACTGACATCGTAAATGCTTGCAAGATTTTAAGGAGAATTTAAGAGGGTTTCATGCTGGTCATTTTGCTCTAGTCAGTGTATTTCCTATTGCATTTTGATTCAAGTGTACTGACCTGATTTATTCATCCAAAATGTGGCATATTCCGTGACATTCTGCATTATAGGAGTTCCATTTTTATGACTGGATTCTACGAACCACTCCGTGTTTTAAGCATTGCAGAAAATCATAGGGCCATATGCTCATGGTTAATACAGGCTAGCCGTTAAATGTAGTTACTCCCCAACAATGGTCTAGTAATATAAAGCAAGTAGTTTATAGGAAATACTCTGTATAGTAAGTATGTCTTATAAAGACTAATGTTGTCAAGCATGTCAATTGCATCCTGTTTGAAAAATGAATGAAGAGTTTTTTTTCTTTCGCCACAGGGTAGCACAACATTGTGATATAGTATCCCAATGACAGAGCAAATAGGCTTACAAACGGTCTCAGAAGACTTGAGAAAACAACACTCATATATCAAACTCCCATTTAGGGAAGGATCAAACCATTTTGTCACGGAAAAAAAGTCAGCCTGCCTCCACTGCCCTGCACGCCCACCTCCACACCGAAGAAACCATGGCCTGATGAATGGGGCTACTTTCACTACTGTAGCGGTCTAAGGTGGAACCAACACTCATCTTAGTACGATGACCAAACCCCCATCAGAAACACAGAAAATCACTTTGCCTGAGATAGATGCTAGAGTTAGTCTTGCTACAAGCGGTTTCCACCTCACTGACTTAGTGCTCGGCCTGATGAATGTGAAGACAGTTTCAACTTCAGCTGTTTTCAAGGTGGTGAGGAGAGCATTTTCTAGGAAGCATAGCTTGTAGAATCTCTTAAATGTAAGGAAATGTAATTAAAATGAACCGAAATTCATATGATATGGTATATACGACTGATATATAGACAGAGCAATAGATAGAGCTAATGTTTGCAATGCCACCTATTAAAATTTGTATGTATGTATGTGTATGTATGTATGCATCTCAACTTTTAAATTTAATTAAAACATTTTTTAAAACACTTCATTCGCAGAATGGATTACCTGTGGTGAATTTCTCTGAATTACAATTCCAAAAATCCCGTTTAACTTCCTGTGGGGTGTGGCCAATTCACACTCATGAAATGAAAGTTTCACACAATGTTTCATGTTCCACGTGTAACAAAATGTGCATGTTCCCGCCATACATCAAAAATGGTGGGATGTAATTGCAACAATATAACATTTTCAAAACGGATAAAGTGGTTATATTGTGAATATACTGTAGATTTTACATGCAACTTAAGTAAATTGTTTGGAAAACATGCTATTATTTTGAACTGAGTGGTGCATGGTGAGTATATTATTTCTTATTAATTTGCATACATTTTTCTACATTTCTGGCAATTTCATGTGTCACACTTTATTAGAGTCTTTGGTGTTATGCTGATAAATTTGAGATACTTAATCTAAATTTCGATAAATGTAATCTTATTAATATATATGAAATGTCCCATGATCTTGAAACTTTCACAATGCCAAACCCAAATTTAGAAAAGTCTGCATTTAGGCTAATTTGTCTGTGGTGTTACTGTCTCTCTTGGCAGAAATATTGATAACACCACAGACATAAGAAGTTACCACCAATATTTGGCTAAAATTGTTTTAATACCAAAAATGCCCTTAAAGGAATATTTCGCCTTAAAAATGATAATTGGCTGAAAATGTACTCACCCTCAAGCCATTCAAGATGTAGATACATTTGTTTCTTCACCCACAAATCAGATTTGGAGAAATGTAGCATTGCTCACCAATGGATCCTCTGCAGTGAATGGGTGCCGTCAGAATGAGAGTCCAAACAGCTGACAAAAACATCACAATAATCCACAAGACTCCAGCCCACCAGTCAATGTTTTGTGAAGTGAAATGCTTCATGTTTGTAGGAAACAAATCCATCATTGAGGTTTTTTAACTTTAAACCGTCGCGTATGGCCAAAATACAAGTCCATAATCCATAATAGCTCTTCCTCTAGTTAAAAGGCCCATCCCCTGTTGTCCTCTCACATCAAAATCCACCGACATATTTGTTTTGGACTGGTTATGTTTGTAAATGGTACTTAATCTGTGCATATTTCTCTCCTGATTCAGATGGTATGACTTCACTGGAGAAAGCAATACTGTGGATTTTTGTGGAAGGAATGTTGTTATTATAAATTTGTTTATAACAAGCAGATTTTCATTAAAGAAGATTGATCAGTAGACTGGAGTCATATGGAATACTTGTGGATTATTGGGATATTTTTATCAGCTGCTTGGACTCTCGTTCCGACGGCACCCATTCACTGCAGAGGATCCTTTGGTGAGCAAGTGATGCAATGCTAAATTTCTCCAAACCTGTTCAAACGAAGAAACAAACTCATCTAAATCTTGAATGGCCTGAGGGTGAGTAAATATCCAGCCAACTTTCATTCATTAATTTAAACTTCCATTTTACTTAATTTGGCATATTAAACAAAATTTTAATTCATGGCAATATATTTTATGGTTTTATAAAAAGCTATTTTTACAACTTCTGTCTCTCAAGACTCTCAGATCTGTCTGGTGGATACTAGAAACCCCCTAGAGCATCCTAGCAAACACCTAGAACACCCTAACAACCACACGGCAACTCCCCAGCAACTATACTGAACACCTTAGCATTATTGAGCACACACAAACACCACTAATGTAAACTTAGCAAAGAAGCTGAGTGTTATAGTTCCCCACTGGAGCATAGGGCAAAAGGTAAACCACTTACTTCTGCTCTCAAAGGGTGACTTCCAATGCACAATGTGAATCTTTCGTTTCGAACCTTTTCTTTGCATCCTTTTGCATCTATCATTAGTCACTCTTCACCTTTCATATAAAACAAACCGCTAATTTTAGGTAAATGTGCAAGTGCTTAAAAAGTCTTAAAGGGCAAATTTTGACCTTTCCTATAAAGGATTTTGGCAGACATGTTTCATATCCTTATTTTGAGGTCTGTGGATTCCCCTAACAGACCTGAGCCTTTGTACTA
Source organism: Sinocyclocheilus anophthalmus (assembly GCA_018155175.1). Classification (NCBI taxonomy): domain Eukaryota; kingdom Metazoa; phylum Chordata; class Actinopteri; order Cypriniformes; family Cyprinidae; genus Sinocyclocheilus; species Sinocyclocheilus anophthalmus. The sequence continues at coordinate 227,841 of JADLZN010010766.1, forward strand.
AGATCTTCACCCCTGCACTAACCTTCAGCGTGCGACAGGCTCTATCTATCTCACTTTCTCTCTTTTCATTTGAGTCTTATGGGGGGAAGAATATGCTTGTTCCACAATATTGTTTTTACAGCTGTTTGTGTGCAGAGCTTCTGCATTGTGTGACATCAGATGAAAGAAGTGAAAACTCAGCACAAATAGTTGTGAAACGATACAGTCTGGCTTCACAACCTTAAATTGTATACCTAATAACTAGAACACATGAAAATGTCATTACTTTAAAAGACTAATTATTGTTGTCTCCTAATGAGCTGCCCTCTGATGCCTCATGACAGAAGGTGACTGAATAGGACTGTAAATCAGATTAATGTAAATTAATATTGCATCTAAGATTTCAAAATTATTCATATAAATCAATATTTCATGTCCATGTTGTTTTTTAAATTAATAATGAGAAGAATTATGTC